>CAUYUJ010013792.1:200981-221057 GCA_963575745.1 Prorocentrum cordatum | reverse complement strand
CCCTCGTCCTCGCAGGGCTCGTGTTGCTGGCTATGCGGCAAGACTTGGCGCACCAAAGTGAGGCACTTGCAGGAGGGGCCTGACCAGGAGAGGGAGCACTATGCCAAGCAACTTGGCAAGGACAACACGAAAAGGGAGGCCTTCCAGCAGAAGCGCAGCGAGACCAAGGAGTCCGTGATAAAGAGGATGCTGAAGACAAAGAGGAGTCCAGGCTCGGCAGCCGCTCTCGCCTTCCCCGCTCTCCCCCACTTCAAGTCCGCGGCTGTCGCCGACCTCGGGCCCCCCGCGGCCCCGGCTTGCCCTTGGGGCAGGGCTCCACAGTGCGGGCTGGGGAAGGCTGCAGCCGCGGCCTTGTCGCGTTGCTTGCGGCCCTCAGGCCGCAAGACGAAGCAGAGGTTCCACGTGAGGAAGAAGAGGTATCAGAATTGTTTCCTGGAGAAACCTGATGATTTATCTTACCCGATGGCGCAGTATCGCAAACTTTTCGGTGACCCGAAGTTGCCCAAGAATAAAGCTCTCAACCACGTCGCGTGCGTCATGGAAGGCGTCCGCGGCGTGGCCGTCCCGGGATCGAAAGGCGACGAGCCAATGAAGATCAAGACTCAGCTCGGTTCCACCTTGGAGCACGAGGAGTCCGAGGATTTGGGCAGCGAGTCTGGGGAGTCCGCGGCAGCCGAGAAGTTCGCCGACTTGACGAAGGCAAGCACGGAAGCGTACAACAGCGTATGCAGGGGCGCCGTGTTCAGCGTGCTCCAGGAATGCATGATGGACGAAGAAGATCGACAGAACGAGGCTGCCAAGCTGAAGAAGGCGCATCAGCAGAAAAAGCGGCGCGCCGCCAAGGCCAAGGCGCCGGCCAAGAAGGCCAATTCCATGTGCTTCTTCGTCCGGGCGGCGAACGACTCCGACACCGACGACGACCTCTACTCGGACGACGGAGGCGCGCCACTTGCCAAGAGGGCTCCAACTTCAGCCAGCACGACAAAGGTGGTAAAGGCAACATCGAAGTCGAAGACAAAGGCAAAGGCGGCGAAGGTGGGTGGCACTGGTGACAAAGAAGATGGAGTAGGCGACGATGACACAGACCAAGAGAAAACAGCAGGTCGACCAAAACTGGACGTCAAGGAGACGTTGAAGGAAAATCGTCGCTCGTGGAGGCAGTGCAACGAGCGGTCCAATTACTTCGGCAGCGATGCGACGACCAAGATCCGTTCCCTCGTGCGTTGGGCTGGGGTTGCGCGCAACAAAGCAGCAGCTACCAAAGACGAGACAGAGAAGCATGCCTTCGAACTCATTGCCAAAACGTTCCAGGTGATGGAGATGGGCTGTAAGCTTTATAAGAAATGTAAGAACCGCCAAGGAGGAGATGCTGACAAGCATTTCGTGAGCTTCGACGAGGAGTGGAACTCGTTGACCGCCTTCGCGCTGGCCGACCCGCCCGTCGAGATCGATTGCGAGTTCTTGTGGCACACCAACATCACGCTCAAGGAGCCTTTTGCTGCGCCATCTCTGCGCTGTTGCTTATAGGGCATTTGTTCGGGGCGCCCCGGGCCCGGGCCTTGTCGCGCCGCACGGATTCAGATTTTAGCGATCGGGGAGTTGCTTCTCGCTGGGATTCAGACGTGATGAGGAAGGCCTCTGGAGCCTGGCGGATGGGAAGTGCTGTTTATGCCTCTCTATCCCTCTCTCCCTCTCTCTCTCTGTCTCTGTCTCTGTCCTCCCCCTCCCCCCCTCCTATCCTCCCCCTCTCCCCCGCTGCTTCGGCCCCCGCCCGTCATCTGCCCTTCTCGTTTCCTTTTTTTGTTTCTTTTCTTCTGGTCTTAGTTTTCCGTTCATCATTCCCCTGTCCCTTCGCCCTTCCGCCCCTCCCCTTCTCGCGCTCTATTCTGCTCATTGCTCGAGCGCCCCGCTCAGGCCGCGAGACCGTTCGACTGTGCCGACTCCCTGGTGCAGTTGCTCACGCGCTCGCAATTGGCGACGATGTTCGAGGCTTGCGCCCCGCCGCTGCCTTCGCCTTCGGCCGAGCCCCCCGAGGCCCGGGCGCCGAATGGCGCGGTGCCGTCGACGGACATCCTGATGGCCGATGAGCGGACCCCCGCGAGTGACGAGGCTGGCCCCGCCAAGGAGGCCGGCCCTCTGCCGGCCCACCTCTTGGAGGCCGCGTCGAAGCAGGCGAAGTATTTTGGCGAGTTTCTCACGGCTGCGCTGACGAGCGCGCGCCCATTGGGCTACGTCAAGGCAGAGTTGGGCAAGGCGTTGAATGTTATCTTGAAGCAGATCGCGAGTGCCCCCGAGGAGTACGACCCAAGCGTCGCGGCGCAGTTGCGAGACGTCCAGGCGCTCGTCCAGTTGCCGAAGGCGACGTTCCAGGTGGAGCCGCTGCAGCGTCTGGTGAAGGCCGACGCGTCGGTGGCCATGGCCTGACCTGGGTCGCGAAATGTCCGCCCCCATTGTCCTCCCCCCCCTCCTCCTCCTTCCCCCCCCTCCTCTTCCACCTTTCCCCCCTCCCTCCCCGTCCTTCTCCGTCCCTCCTCGTCCGTTGGGGGCTGGGGCTCGAGGCGCACCTCTGCTGTGCTCTCATGGTTATCGGGGCGGGTTGCGCGCGCCTGGACAGAGCAGGCGTGGCAAAGGGTGAAATTGGAATGGCGATGAGTAGTGAGAGCAAGGTTCGAATTGGCGCTGCCCTGCCCCCCTGGCCGCCAACCCTCGCCGCTTGAATGGTGCTGCCCCGGTCCCCACCCCCCCTCTCGACCACCGTCCTCTCCCCCTTCCCCCGCTTCTTGCCCTTCCCTGTTCATCCGCTGCCTCCGGCCGGCCTCTCGCCTTCCCCCCTGGCCCGCTTGCCCGCGCGACTTTCCGATTCACCGATGGGCAGGACGATCACCTAGCCAACTACTTCGTCAGATTCCCCAAGCACGGGGCGCCCCTGGTAAAAATGGCCACGGAGCGACGCCGCGAGTTTACCCAGCTGTCCGATTGGCTGCGCAAGGTGAAGGCCGAAACGGAGACGTTGTCCAGATCGACGCAGCAGGAGGGCGCCAAACCCTCGTTTGAAGACCAAGTGGCCACCTTGACTACCTCGACATTGACGATCAGGCAACAGTCGACGGAGGGCAAAGCTCGGCTGGACATGTTCAACGAGTTCTGCCCCGCGGATGCCCGCCAGTACGCCGACGCCGTTCGGTCCGCGGTTGCGGCCGCTACTTGGGCGGGCGGAGCCCATTTGATTGAGAAGCTCCTCGTGGACGACAACGGCGCGCCGCAGCTACAAGGGGCAGGAGCAGTCGCTCTTCCTGTCGACACATACAGGGCTTGAAGGAGGAGGGAGAGGAGGAAGGAGGAGGGAGTGGAGCAAGGAGGAGGAGGGGGAACTGATTTCATGTTTGGTAGTCCAGTCCCATTGGCCCCGAGGTTAGATCAATGATTCGTTCTGTTTACGCTTCGCATGGCGGCTAGCTCGCAGGACAGTCCTCCTCCTCCTTCTCCTCTTCCTTCCTTCTCCTCCTCCTCCTCCTCCTCCTCCTCCTCCTCCTCCCTGTCATCCTCATCCTCCCTGCTCCTCTTCCCTGCTCCTCCTCCCTGCTCCTCCTCCCTCCTCCTCCTCCTCCTCCTCCTCCCCCCCCTCCTCCTGCGCTGCGAGTGGGGCGGCGTGGGGTTGTTCAGGATAGGGCCGGGAGTTTGACATTCCCGCCCCGCCCTTCCCCCGCCCGCCTTGAAGGCCCTCGTCGACGCCACTGATCCGGGCCCGCGCCCTGGCAAGATGGAGGGGGAGCCTGACTGCGAGGCGCAGATGCAGCAGCAGTGGTCACGCGCGGTTCGCGAGACCGCACAGTGGGAACACGAGTTCGTCTTGCTCTATTCCGACGGCACCATCCCAGCTATAGCGGCAGGCAAGTCGTCGGAGCAGCCGGCGTCCAGTTTGCAGTGCGCGTCTGGTATATGCGAGAGGATGAGCCGTGTGTTCGAAAGTTTCATGAATTGCAGATCCGAGATTGCTGCGCCGCTCGACGCTTGGCAGGACCCGAGGGCTTCGTCTTTGTCTGCGGATATGGACTCCTTCTTACCCAAGCTCGCCACATTTGTGCAGTGCCTAAGAACCTCCATCATGCCCGCCTGTTCAGATGTCCTCCTGCGAACCCTCGAGGCGCCCGCGCAGACGTTGCTCGCGGCGTGCAAGGTTGCTGACGACGTGATCACCTCGGTGGAGAAGGCTATCGACGCGCCCGAGGGCCACGCGCCTGACTTGGCAGAGGTTCTAGGAAGGTATGGCGCCCTGAAGGTGAACGTCGCTGGCGCAGTCGAGCGGGTCAAGGACGTGAGCCTCGGAGACATTGACGGCGGGCGCATGTTCTTCCTCCAGCGGCGCAACCTCGTTGTCTCGGCGGCCGTCGACACCTTGAGCAACATTGAAGCAGGTAGCGTCGCGAAACTGAAGGTCACCGGCTGCGTTGCGGACACCTTCCTGAAGTTCAAGGCTCAGCTCGACACGTACACTGCATGGTTGACGAGTTCATCAGCGTCTAAGTATGAGGCCCAGGAGGGCCGGGGCAAGGACATGGACATTCAGCGCAGGAGTTCGGCGGCAGTGAAGGCACTAACGAAGATGGAGCAGAAGATCTTGGCGCTCTTTGACCAGAGGGCTTCCGAGCTTGCCGACGTCATCTACAAGTACGCCCCCCCGAGCAGCCTCCTGGACAACTTCCGTCTCATCGGCGATGAGGCTTTGCAGAAGAACCTCGCCAAGCTGCCAGCCTGATGGCTCCGCCGCCGATCCCGAATGAGAATTGTCAGCCTCGGGCCGATGCGGTCGGATCGGGTCGACCAGACCAGGCGATGCGACCGTTGGTGCGGACTTCGGCTGATGTTCGGGCATCGCTTGGCCCTCTCCTCCCCCCGCTCCACTCGCCCCCACTTGCCCGAGCCCAGCTCTTAGTCCCTCGCCCTTTCTCCCCCGGCGCCCCTCCTTACCCCGTCTCACTTTTCCCCTTGTGCTCGTGCGACCTGGCTTCCTTGCCGCCGTTGGTCCTCGTCGCGCCGAGGGGGCCCAGGCCGTTTTCTGTTTCCTTGGCCGCCCCTCCCGCGATCGCCCCCCGAGCGCACTCGCGGGGCCACGGCCTGGCGGGTTAATCCCGAGCGGTCATGGTGCAGACGATGGACGAGAAGAAGCTCATCTCCCTCGCCGGCTCGACGTTGGGGGTCCTGGGGAACATGGACACCGTTTACCCCAAGGCGAAGAAGTCTCCAGGTCATCCATTTCTCGCCCCAGCCTCTCACGCATTGCAGTCGGTTGTTCAGCAAGGGCTGGAGAGAAGCGGGAGGAGGTAGGAGGAGGAAGAGGAGGAGGGCGAGGAAGCACGATGGAGGAGTGGGAGGAGCAGGAGGCGGACGACGGCGAGCAGAATGGTGATGATGATGTTGATGATGATGATGGTGGTGATGATGATGATGATGACGTGCTAGATGGCATTCTTCTCATTCTTGTGTTGTTTAACCTTGGTTGTGTTTTGGAACGCAGCGACGATGGTCGAGTGTTTTTGTGCAGCGACGGCGGCCGAGTGTTTTTTACATCACTTATCCGTTCTCCTTCCTCCTACCCTCTTTTAGTACCCCCCCTTCTCTTTCCTCCTTCCTCCTCCTTCACTTTTCCTCCTTCCTCTGCCTCTGCCGCCTTCCGTCCTCCTCTTTATCCCATGTGCTATTTCTTCTTACTCTTCTCCTTGCCCATCCTCCGATTCATCTCCTCACCTCCCTCTACTCCCACTCGCGTTCACCCTCTCATTCCCGATGGCGACGACGATTCAAACATATGCATTTGCGGGCCTTTGCTGCAAACGATTTCCGCTCGCAGGTCGGATTGCGCTGAACAGCGCGCGGCGCCACGGCCGGAGGTGCATCGTGATGCAGTGGGCGTTGAAGGAGCCCGGGGCCTTCAAAGCGCAACCCATGCGTGAAAGCGGGCCCCCCCCCCCTCTCTTCACCTCCACCTCCTCTCCTCGCCCCCAGCCTCCAGCCCCCCTGTTCATGATGCTGCCCTTCTCATTCCCCCCCCCCACTCCTCTCCTCCACTTCCTCCTCCTTCTCCTCCAGCCCCCCTGTTCATCCTTCCACTTCCCGCTGATGGCCCTCCTCGCGCTGCTCCTCCTGTTGCCCCTCAGCCTCGTCTCCGCTTCCCGCTGCTGGCCCAGGCCCAACCAGGCCCCGCCGTCCCGCCGTTGGAAGCAGGTATGTTTGGATTCCCAGATCCTCGATATACGCGGCCGCAGGTCCGCCTGTCCGCCCACATCTTTCGATTGTTATGCTCATTTGTCCTCCGTAGCCGTTTTGGCTCCAAGCCTGCCGCCCGCCGGCAGCCCTCTGCGCGGCTGCCCGCCGGCCGCGCGGCTGCGCGCGCGGCCGCCCGCCGGCAGCCCGGCAGCCTTCTGCGCGGCTGCGCCGCTGGGCCCGCCCGCGGCCCGCTGCCCTCTGCGCGGCTGCGCCGCTGGGCCCTCTGCGCGGCTGCTCCGCTGGGCCCTCTGCGCTGCGCGGCTGCGCCGCTGGGCCGGGCCCTCTGCGCGGCTGCGCCGCTGCGGCGCTGGCTGCATGCCTCGCGCCGGCCGGGAAGTCCGCCGGCTCCGGCGCCAGCTGGACGCTCTCGCGGCTGGCCGCAGCAGCACCTCGTCGCTGGACGACGTCCACCAGCAGATCTGCGCCTCCGCAGAGAAGGTCGGAGGGCACCAACTATACGCCAACACCGATCCTGGCCCAGGACCACCCTGGGCCCAGGATCGGTGCATATGCCGCATATGCCTTCTTAAGCAAGGCAGGAGGGCGTATACACCGATCCTGCAGGCCCAGGGTGATCCTGGCCAGGATCGGTGTTGGTGTATAGCTGGTGCCTTTCTAGAAGGGGATCCGCGAGCTGCTGCAGCAGGAGTCGGTCGCGTCCTTGGAGGCCGCCGGCGTCGACGTCGCGTCCGTCTGCAACGAGCTGTCGGACGTGCTGAAGGCGTTGACGCAGTTGTCTTGCGAGGCGGACCCCGAGGAGGTAGTGCGGCTGGCCGACTCCTGGACCGCAATTTGCAGGAGGTGGCCCGCTATTTGCAGCAGGAGGTGCACTTCCTCGTCCTCGTCGACTGCGACGCCTTCTGCAGCTCCTCCTGCTGCGCTGCCTGAGGCGCCTTCTGCAGCTCCTCCTGCTGCGCTGCCTGAGGTGGGCGTCTGGAGGCGCGCGCCGCAGCCGCCCGCGTTCCCGCCCCCGCCGCAGGTCCTGCAGGTGCCGCCGAGGATGCAGCCACCTCCGCAGGCCAGGGCCAAGTCGGTGCAGGTGCCGCCGAGGATGCAGCCTCCTCCGCGTCCGCGGATGCAACCTCGTCCGCCGAGAGGTCCTCCGCCGCCGATGGCGCAGCCCACCGAGGCGCTGGCGGGCGGCGACCGCGGGGCCGAGGCGCTGGCGGGCGGCGACCGCGGGGCCGAGGCGCTGGCGGGCGGCGACCGCGGGGCCCGCGAGGCGCCAGCCAAGGCGCGCCCAGCAGCGCGCCGCCGCCGCAGCCGCAGCCTGGGCCTGAGCCGCCGCGGCGGCGGCGCCGCCGCTTCGCAGCCAGAGGCCGCCGAGGAGGAGGGCGAGTCCTGGGGCGCCTGGACCGCGACCGGGAAGCGGCCGGCGGCGGAGGAGGCCGAGGTCGAGGACGACGCCTGGGGCGACTGGACCGCGGCCGGGAAGCGGCCGGCGGCGGAGGCCGAGGTTGCCGAGGAGGACGAGCCCTGGGGCGCCTGGACCGCGGCTGGGAAGCGGCCGGCGGCGGAGGCCGAGGCCGAGGCCGCCGAGGAGGACGAGTCCTGGGGCGCTTGGACCGCGGCTGGGAAGCGGCCGGCGGCGGCGGCGGAGGCCGAGGCCGCCGAGGAGGACGACGCCTGGGGCGACTGGGCCGCGGCCGGGAAGCGGCCCGCAGCGGAGGCCGAGGCCGAGGCCGCCGAGGAGGGCCAGTCCTCGGGCGCCTGGACCGCGGCTGGGAAGCGGCCGCCCTCCCCGGGGCGGTTTTTGTAAAAAAGAGCGGGTGGTCAGCGAGGGAATGGGGGGATAACAAGTAGGAGGAGGAAGCGGAGGGGGCCGAGGGCAGCGTGGAGGAGAGTGGGACATTGAGTGGGGGGACAGGAGAGGGGGGATGCTCAGCCTCGCACCCTCGTCCCGAGTCGTTTTCTGACGTGCCCGCCGCGAGGGTTGAGGGTTGGGGGTCGTAGTGGTGCTCTGGGCCGGCTCGGATTTCGGAGTGCTTGGACCTTGGGCCCCCGGGGGGTCGGTTTTTTTTTTTTCGTGCGGCTCTTGGCCCCGATCGTCGCGAATCGATCCTCGATCCGAGGGTCGAGTCGGGGGTCGGGGGCATTCTCCTCCTCCTGGACCTCCTTCTCCTCTTCCTCCTCCTCCTCCTCCTCCTGGTTGCTCTTCTGTCGCGGTGCGGCGCCGCGGCAGGGCAGGAGGACGAGGAGATGCGTTGTTTCATTGCTTGGGGTGATCGGAGCAGGAAGAGGGAGAAGCATGGGGGAGAAGGCGATCCCCATCGGCCCATCTGGGCCCATCCTCCCCCCCGCCTCTTCCCGCTCCTTCCTTGCCTCCGTCGCCCCGCGCGCCCCCCTTCCTCTCGCCCGCGTCCTCGCCTCCGCACCCCTTCGCAATCACTCATTACAAATATCTCTCCGCTCTCCCCTGACCCCCTGACTGACTGCGCCCCCTTCGCGTGCTGTGTTTTTGCGCGCGGGGGCCCGCTCGTTCCGAATCTCGCCCCCGCTGCAGCGCTGACCTCAGTCCCGTGCTATTCGACGGCGTGAAATGCAATGACTACAATGGCATGTTGTGTTCTGCTGTGCGATGCCACGCCTCCGTAGTCAATGATGCGATATGCAGTGCTTGACTGCGGGGGGGCCCTGGGCCCTGGGCCATGCCGTGCTATGCCGTGCTGCGATCTTCAACGACATGTTATGCTACGCCATGCCACGACACCCGACTGCGTTGATAGAGAGAAGATCAACGCCATGTTAGGGGATGGGGGGGTGGGAGGGGTAGGACGGCATATAAGACGTTTGCGCACCTACTTTGCGCCCGCTCGGCCCGCAGGAGCTCGCGCAGTACCAACAGGGCGCGAAGGGCGTCTCCGTCCCCGAGAAGGCGAAGGCCATGTGCGCGCACGCCAGGTCGAATAATTTCGGGGACAAGGACCGACCAGCGGCTGCGGGGAGCGGGGGCCTCCCCATGTGCCGTCGTCCTTCGCCCCCTGCCTCTCTTCGGGCTGCCTGCCCCCGCCCCCCCTCGCCCCCTTTCCCGTTGTCCTCGCCTCGCTCGCGCCTCGCCCTATCGAAGACGCAGCGTCGTTCGAGCGGGCCCTGAAAGGGGTTGGCGCCTCGCGACAGGGCGGCGGCAAGGTCGACAGCGCCCTCCGCCATTCGATCCTTGGCCTGGGGCCCAGGGGGGAGAGGTTTCAGTTGATGGGCCGCTGTCTGGCCTGGGCCGACGTCTGGCGGCCTGTTCGTCCTCGAGGTTCGCCGTCGCAGCAACCTTCCTTCGACTGCACCCGCCCGCCCTTTCCTATGCTCCCGGCGTTGCCCTTTCAATTTCTTGCTTGCGCTGATCGTCGAGTTGATGTTGCCCATTGCTGCGGCCGAGGGCGGTTCTGCCGCCGATGCCTCTCTCTGGCTTCTTTTGACTTTTGGCAGGAGGGCCAGGCGCCCCTGCCGAAGATCCTGGACAGGGTGCTCGCGAAGATGCTAGCCGCGCCCGTCGGGGCAGCTTGAGGCTTGGCTCGAGCAAGGCTTGAGCCTGCGGGGCTCGGAGCTCTCGCAGGTTTTGACGCGACCCCCGCCGGAGAGGACGGGGGCCCCGGCCCGTGGGGCGGGCAGGGATGAGGAGGAGGAGGAGCGAGCGCGAGATGGGGCGCACTCGCTCCTCGGATTCGGGCGCGCCTGGGTGGAAAGACGCGCTCGCGCCCGCCTTCGTCCTATCCTTCTCCCAGGGGCTTTCGCAGCCCTTCTTTCCTTCTCTCCTTCTCGTCCTTCTCCTCGTCCTATCGTCCTATCCCCTATCCTTCTCTCCCCTCCCCCCTCGCCCTATCCTCCCTCCTCGTCCCGCCCTTCGTCCTTCTCTCCTTCTTGTCCCCTCGTCCTCGTCCCCTCGTCCTTCTCTCCTTCTCTCCCCTCGTCCTATCCTTCTCTCCTTCCCTCCTTCTCGTCCTATCGTTCTCGTCCTATCCTTCTCCCCGTGCCGTAGTCACTGTCGTTTCGCGTCCTCGCCGCCGCTGCCGCCAATCCTGAAACCGATCCATTCTTCCAGCGGGCCATGTGAACCAGTGCGAACGTTTGCATGGCCACGTGCGCCGTTTTGGCCCCAGGTTGCGGCACTGCACATCTGCTCCTCGCCTGGCAGCCTGGCACTTGGGACTTGGGGCCCTGGGGATGGCGCCGAAACGATTTTGGCCTGGCTTCTATCCAGCCGTCCCCGCGGGCCTCACGGAGTCTCAGAGAGGGCGGTTCTTTCGTCTCCAGTCATTGCTGAGGAAGGAAAGGGTGAAGAACAAGTTCCTCAGCCAGAGGCTCAAGCGCTACCAGAAGAAGATGGAGGTGCTCGTCGATGTCGTAGACGACACGAAGATCAAAGACGAGAGCCTCGTGGAGAGCCAGCGTCGCGCAGTGGATACTGTCGACCGTGAGGACCGTGAGGCTCGTCAGGCAGCGCACGGCGAGTAGGTCCGGGCTGCCGTCTGCGCTGCGCTTGCCGACGGTCACGGTGCCCGAGCTGTGCCAGCGAACATCTTCATCATCATGATCGGGGGGCTCTTCATAACATTCAGTTGTGCTGGCACGTTCGCGGCCCCAAGAGGGCCCTCCAAGGGATCCGTGGCCCGCGGCCCCGGGGGGGGGCCCGCTGGAGCCCGCAGAGAAGCTGGAATTCTTCACGCTTCGCGCGCCCCCCCCCACCGGCCCATCCCCAAAACAGCAGCTTTTGCGAAGCATATCGACAGTTGTGATTTGCAGGCGCACCTCCTCCTGCCCTCGCATATGTCCCCCTGTTCCTCCTATCTCCCACCTACTTCCTTTTATCTCATCCTTTCCTTGTGGGGGGAGTGGAGGGGTCCGGCTGGAGGAGGAGGAAGAAGAGAAGACGACGGGGGGCGGGGGGAAGCGGCGACGCCGACGACGACGGCGAGGGCCACGATGACGACGACGCACCCGACGACGATAATGACTACGACGACCGCCACGACGACAACCGCGATGACGACGACGAAGACGACGGCGACGATGACGATGACGACGACGACCGACGACGACGACGACGACGACGTGGTGCGCGTTTCTTAAGATTCATGGAGGAGGAGGGGGACGCTCGTGCAATGCCCGCTGTGGCAACCCGCCAGGCCCCCAGAGGCCGTCGTCGGCACCCTAGCGGCCCTAGCGGTTGCCCTAACGGCGCCGCGGCGGTGCCACCCCTTGCCCCTCAGTGTGGCCCCCATGGCGACTTTTTGCCCGCTGGGGAGCCATTCTGGGGCGCGGCGGGGGGAATGGGTGATTCTGGTCCCCTCGGCGGTCCGCGGGTCCTCCATGCCGTCGAGCTCGGGCACCCTCGACCTAGGGTCGAGGGTGGCAGTGCGGGGGAGGAGGAGGACGAAGGATCCATGAACCCCGATACGGCCCAAACACATCCCCCTTGGGGCCCTCTTGGGCCGCTATTGGGGCGCCCTTGGGCCCGCTCTTGGGCCATTTTGGGGTCATCTTGAGGCCTCGAGAGCCCATCGGAAGCAAGAAGGCGAGACGACAACTAAACATAGATTTCCATACGAATTTGAAAACATTTGGGCCTCTCGGGTGCGTCCTTGGGCGGCTCCGTGGCCACTTGGAGCCGTCTTGGGACGGTCTATATTGAGTCATCGAAGGATATCTTGAGCGATTTTGGAGGTCATCTTGAGCTCTCTTGAGCCCTCTTGGCGCTATCTTGGCGCACCAACTACCCGCGGGGCCCCCCGTCCAGGCCAAGGGGGGGGGGGGCAGGGGTGGAACGTAGCGGGCGCCCCTAAACCATGCACGCACTGAGGGCTGGTGGGATTATTTGATAGTTCGATCCACATAGTTTTATCTTCCATTCGTGCCGCAACAACCCTCTCCAAAATCATGGGTTTCGGAAATAGATATTTGGTATTTATGGTCGGGCTCGCTGGGTTGGCCCTAGCGGCCCCAACAAGACCCAGGCGCTCTGGAGGGCCGAGAGTGTGCCCCTTCCCTCATGTTGCCGCTCGGTGCGGTCGCAGCGTGACTGCATGCCATCATGAAGGATGGACCCGCGGAGCTGATGTCTAAGAAGATAATAATAGTAATAGTAATCATAATCAGAAAAGCACATAAACATGAACTCTCGACGCTCCGCGCGGATTTCTTGGATCCGCGCTCGGGCCCCCCCGGCGGCGCCTCCGGCGCCGCCCCTTGGCGCTCTCCGCGCGCCACGAGGGGGGGGGAGCCCAGCACAGCTGCAAGAAATCCGCGCGGGGCGGCGCCAAAGATTGTATGGCTTATGGCGCCTGGTCTTCCTCTGCGATGGGCAGACAGCGCAGGGCGGGACGGCGCTGAGGCGGCCGTGGCGCTGGCGGGGCGGCGCCGACATGCGTGCGGGCCCTGTCGCAGGAGGGCCGCGCGCGCGCTGGCGCCGGGGCGGGCCCCCGCGGCCGCGGGTGTGCGCTGCGCCTCGCGGGCGCGCTGGGCTCCTGCGCCTCGGCGCCTCCGAGAACTCGGAGGCGGGCGCGTGGAGACCCAGCGGCGTAGCAATTTGGCCTTCGGCGGGGGGCGCCCTCGTCGCCACGGCTGCTCCTCCTCCGCCTCCTCCGCCTCCTCCTCCTCCTTTTTCTCTTCCTCCTCCTCCTCCTCCTCCCTCCTCCTCCTCCTCCTCCTCCTCCTCCTCCTCCTCCTCCTCTCCCTCCGCCTCCCTCGCCTCCTCCTCCTTCTCCGCCTCCTCCTCCGCCTCCTCCTCTGGACGCAGCTCGGAGGACTGGTGCGCCTGGACCCCCCCCGGGAGGGTCTGGGGGCCGAGTTGGAGCTTGCCCTGCTCCGATCCCAGGGCCTGGTGCTCTCTTGGGGGGAGTGGGTCCCGCTTTTTGGCGAGGTCCATCGCGCTTCCCCTGCGATGGCACAGGGCGACACTGGTGAGGACGGTGCGCCAATTCTCGCCGATTCCTCCTCTTCGATCCTTCTCATCTTTCTCCTCCTCCATTACTTCTTCCTTGTGGATGACCACTCCCCTGTCGCACCCACAGGCGTGTCAGTGAGGCCGGCGGGTCGGTCGTTTCGCTCAAGACTTCCTCACTGTTGATGATCATGAAGCTAGAATGTCATAACCCTTTTCACGGATGCATGGCGTGTCGTTCCCAAATTATGGTTCTCGCTTGAGCGCCGCGCACATTCGTCTTAGCAGTTTGCAGCAGTTTCAGGGATTGCGGGCAGGTCCTTTTGAAATTGTCTTTCTCACACGAGCGCCGCGCGCATTCGTCTCAAACGTTTGCAATCGTTTCAAGGATGGAGGGCCGTTGGGTTTTCAGATGTAGGTCTCGCCAGCGCCGCACACATTCGTTATGAAAGCTTCCAGCAGCTTCAAGGATTGAGGGCGGTTCCTTTTCAAATTGCGGTTATCGTGTCAGCGCCCCGCACGTTCTTTCAAAAGCTTGCAGCAGTTTCAAGGATTCGCATGGCTGAAGTCCCAGAGACTGCGTTCCGGCACGATTTAGGATTGTCAGGGCGCAACAGTATTGATGATCCGTGAAGTTAAAAACCCAGCAATGTTGTCTTGACGCGATGTGGGACTGCCAGGACGCAACAGGCACGTTGATTCGCGGCGCAGACGTCCAAGGAATTCTGTTCTGGCACGATTGAGGGTTCTTGAACGGTTGTCTTCCACCGGGGCCCTTCCCGCAATGACACGAAGAGGAACTTTTAAGGGAGGGTGTATGGCCGCAACGCCGTTGATGCGCCTTGGGTTTACACTGGTGCTTCTCCTCATCCTCTTTTTCTTCGCTCTTTCCGCCGTCTCCTCCCGCCTATCTTTAGACCCACCCTCACCCCCAGGTGTGCGGAGGAAGGGTGGAGGAGTAGACGGGGATTGGCGGCGGGTCGGGGGGAGGAGAGGGAAGGTGCTGCACAGGAGCTGGGAGAAGCAGGAGGGAGAGGGGAGAGGAGGAGTAGGGGGGCGAGGGGAGGACCGAACGCCCGACCACTGTTGCGGACAAGCGTCCAGGCCTAGCTCAGACCAGGTGGGTGCGGCCGTGGCCCCGGGATCTGCCATCTCAGAGTCCTCACCTCGGATCGTGATCGATGCCAGCTGCAACGCTCTGGGTGCCATGAACTCTCGTTGATTGGCGCTTTGGCTTCCGCGAGCTGTGTTCTGCGGTCCCCCCGTCATTTCCCCCTGTCTTTTTTTTTTCTCTCTCTCTCTCTCTCTCTCCCCCTGCTCCTCCTCCATGCACCCTCCGAGGGGAGGCAAGGGGGGGGAGGTGAGGAGGTGGTCGGGAGGGTTGGGGGGAGGGCAGTGTAGGGGGAGCAGTGAGGAGGGGGCAAGGGCAGGAGGGGGAAGGAGGAGGAGGAGATGGGAAAGCGAGGAGGAGGAGGAGGAATGAGAAGGAGAAGGACGACGACGAAAGTGTCGCAATATCGCCGCCGCCGCCGCCCCGCTGTCTGCCTTGCTGCTACCGTGCTCCCTCCCCCTCCCTATTGCATGGCATTTTCGGCGTCTCGGACACATCGTGTCCCAGGGACTTGCGCAGCAGCGGGGGAAATCGAGATGGTCCTCTCGGTTGATGGGGGTGGTGCTTTTTGCACGTTGAGAGTGTGACGTTCATTCTTTGGGATAGGTGGAGTGAGCGAGCGAGCGAGAAATGAGGACCAGGGAGAGAGGGACCGAAGCAGATGACACAGTGACCGAATCGGGGCAAGCCCAGGGACCAGAGGATCGAAAACTATGCCAAGGAGGACCGCAGCGGCCTGCCGTCCCCGCGGACGCGGCGGCCGCACCGCGCGCCGCAGCTCCTCCGTTTTCCTCTTGACGGCTGTCGCGGGGCCCATCAGCCACCGCGCGCCGCGCAGCGCCGCCAGGCCAGCCGTCGAGACGAGCGCGGACGCTCGCACCACGTGCACCGATGACGTCGCCAGCGCGCCAGGCGCTCTGGCCCGCCGCGGTGCGCACGCGGTCGCCTGTGCTCCGCCCCGCTTCGCTTCGAGCCGTCGGCCCGGGCGCCGCTGAGCATGCCGGCCGCACCCGGGCCAGAGAGGCCGCCGCCTTGCCGAGCCTCCCGCTCGGCGCGTTCGCAGCGCCAGCGCCGCCGCCCAGCACCATCGGGGCCGACCTCGAGCTGCGAGGCGCCGCCGCCGCCGCCATCGTCCAGCGCCTCCCGGGGAGGCCCAGCGTCTCCCGCGCCGCCGCGCCCGCGCGGCGTGCGGCGCCTCCCAGGGAGCCGCCACGCCCACCGACGACGGGGGCGCGGTCACCGATGCCCGTGCGAGTGCGGCTCCCGCGGGCCCCTCCGAGGATCGTGGAGGCCGGACGCCTGCGCAGGAGTGCGGTGCGGCGAGGCCGCCGGCAGCATGCGCTGCCACGAGGGCTCCACGCGCAGCTTGCAGGGCGGCACGCGTCCCCTGCAACGTGCAGGAGGGACAAAAACACACAGACACCATTCATCGTCGATTCCTTAAAAAAAAATGGGAAAATATGGGAAGTGGGGGGAAGACAAAAACCCAAAATATATTGGAAAATATGGAGAATCCTGTTATTTGTTTGTATGTATGTGTGTATCTATGTATGTGTGTGTGTGTTTGTTTGTTTGTGTGTGTATGTATGTCTGTCTGTCTGTCTGTCTGTCTGTCTGTCTGTCTGTCTGTCTGTCTGTCTGTCTGTCTGTCTGTCTGTCTGTCTGTCTGTCTGTCGTGGTGTGTGCGTGTGTGCGTGTGTGAGGTGTGAGCGTGTGCGTGTGTGCGTGTGAGTTGTGTGCGTGTGTTGCGTGTGTGCGTGTGTGTGCGTGTGTGCGTGTGGGCGTGTGTGTGCGTGCTGTGTGTGTGGTGGTGGGTGTGTGTGGTGTGTGTGCGTGTCGGTGTGTGCGTGTTGGTGTGCGTGTGTGTGCGTGTGTGTGTGTGGTGTTGTGTGCGTGTGTGTGTGTGTGTGTCTGTGTGTCTCTGTGTGTGTCTCTGTGTGTGTCTCTGTGTGTCTCTGTGTGTCTCTGTGTGTCTCTGTGTGTCTCTGTGTGTCTCTGTGTGTCTCTCTGTGTCTCTCTGTGTCTCTTTGTGTCTCTCTGTGTCTCTCTGTGTCTCTCTGTGTCTCTCTGTGTCTCTCTGTGTCTCTCTGTGTCTCTGTGTGTCTCTCTGTGTCTCTCTGTGTCTCTCTGTGTCTCTCTGTGTCTGTCTGTGTCTCTCTGTGTCTCTCTGTGTCTCTCTGTGTCTCTCTGTGTCTCTCTGTGTCTCTCTGTGTCTCTCTGTGTCTCTCTGTGTCTCTCTGTGTCCTGTGTCTCTCTGTGTCTCTCTGTGTCTCTCTGTGTCTCTCTGTGTCTCTCTGTGTCTCTCTGTGTCTCTCTGTGTCTCTCTGTGTCTCTCTGTGTCTCTCTGTGTCTCTCTGTGTCTCTGTGTCTCTGTGTCTGTGTGTCTCTCTGTGTCTCTCTGTGTCTCTCTGTGTCTCTCTGTGTCTCTCTGTGTCTCTCTGTGTCTCTCTGTGTCTCTCTGTGTCTCTCTGTGTCTCTCTGTGTCTCTGTGTCTCTCTGTGTCTCTCTGTGTCTCTCTGTGTCTCTCTGTGTCTCTCTGTGTCTCTGTGTCTCTGTGTCTCTGTGTCTCTGTGTCTCTGTGTCTCTGTGTCTCTGTGTCTCTGTGTCTCTGTGTCTCTGTGTCTCTGTGTCTCTGTATCTCTGTGTCTCTGTGTCTCTGTGTCTCTGTGTCTCTGTGTCTCTGTGTCTCTGTGTCTCTGTGTCTCTGTGTCTCTGTGTCTGTGTCTGTGTGTGTGTGTGTGTCAGGGCCCCTTCAAACGTGCCCGGTAGCAACCCAGCCGCGGCGCGCCCACGGGTGGATCTCGAGACGCCCAGCGACACCCAGATGTGCGAGCCCAGACAGACACTGAGCCAAGGGAGAATGGGTGGGCGACACCCTGAGAAGACGGCATCGTTCCCGCCCAGGGGGGGGGCAGGTTCGCCGCCGCCGGGGCCCAGGTTTCCCCAGCGGAGGTAGACTTGGCCTGTGGTGTCCAGAGGACCTCAGCGCGTGAGTTACCCACCCTTAGGTCGGGCCTGTTCCATTACAGGAGGAATATTCAAAAATAGTAGGGAATGCTTTTGGGACGATGTTCCTAGTATTTTTGCACATGTCTGTATTGTTTTGATATTTCCTCCAAAATCCGCCTTTGGGAGGACATACTCGACTTAAACCTTCCCCGCTTTCGCTTCAAGGCGAAACCAAGGCACACCACTCGCCTCCCCGTCAAGCGGCCAGACCAGATCGGGCCGCAGTCTTTGGGCATCGCGTGGCATCTCTTGTTGAAGCGAGGGGCGGTGCGAAAAGCAAGGCAGGGGTGTCTGCCTCCTCGAAGGACGCGGCAACGCCAGGGGGGAACCGCCCAGGACAGCCGCATCGATCCCCGATCGCCCAGCCATCGCCAGGTGAGCGTTGTTTTAATTATTGCTTTGCCGATCGCCGCGGGCCCCCTCATGGAGTAGATGTTGGCTGTTTGGGGTGCCTTTTAACCATGCAGGGGGAGCCCCTTCCCCCATGGGACGCACTGGTGCAAGCAGTCGCACTAAGCAGAGGCCCGGAGCCAGAACCCCCCCCCCCGCTCCCCCTCCCCCCTTCCGCCCAACGTCGCAACGCCGAACAAGACAACGCTCACGCAAGCAGCATCGACCCCCGGATCGCCCAGCCATCGCCGGCCAGAGCCTGGGCCCCGCGCGCCGCGCCCGGGAGCCCTGCGGCGGCTCTGCTGTCGGGGGGGGGGCACGTCGCGGAGCTGTCGGCGGTGCGCTGCGGACTCCGGGAGTCGCTGCTTCCACCCCGTGGGGCAGGCACTCTTTTTCTGTCGGCTCCTCTCGCCCGAGAGGGGGGAGGAGGAGGAGGAGGAGGAGGAGGAGGAGGAGGAGGAGGAGGAGGAAGAAAAAGAGACACAATTATGATAATAATAATAATGATAAGAAGAAGAAGAAGAAAAACAAGAAGAAGAGGTGGTTGAAGAGGAGGAGGAGAAGGGAAACTTGGAGGGAAGGATGAGGAAGCTGGGACGTCCCGGCCAGGATTACGGGACGGTTCTGGTGGTCGGGTCGCTCATCTCGGGCGTCTCGCCTTTCGCGCTGGCGGTGCTGAATTCCACCCAGGCCCCCATGTTGCCCCCCCAACACCCCGCCCTTCTGCTCCTCCTCTTTATCCTCCTCGTCACATCCTCGCACTTCTCCTCCCTCCCTCTTTCCCTCTCTCTCTCTCTCTCTTGCTTCCTTTTATCTCTCCCTCTATCTCTGAATGCAGACCGGAACAGACTGGATGCTGATGCGATGGCACGTGCAGGCGCACGCCCACTGAGCGACGACCTACCAGAAAGACAAGGCAAGCTGTGTAGCAAGATCCCACGCCTCCCCGACGGCCAGATCCTGCGTGGCCTCGCGTGTGGGCCGGGAGGAAGCGCACCAAGGCAGCGGCAACGCAAGCGCAGATGTGGACGCCCGAAGCTACAGTGGGCTGCATGTGTTTCCCCGTTCTCTGTTTGATCATGTCTGCATATGTTGTATGTGTAGTTCGAAGAGTTTAGAACTGCCTATGCGCCGTCTGGGCGCCTGGCTTCCTTGCTTGCCCTCCCTCTCTCTCCCTCGCTCTTGTTATGTTTCTTTTCTCCCGCTCTCTCAAACCATGTGCACAGCTAGATTCATATATGTATGCATGTACACATACCTTTGTTCATATCTAGTACGCCTACGGCGAATCACCCCCGCCCCCTGCCTTTTTGGAAGCGCCTATGTGGCCGAACGTTTAGGCCAGACCTGCCAAGGCATCGGACCATGTGTTCCCCGAATCGGTTTGGAAAGCATTCGGGGAACACGTGGGCATCTTGAAGGTCATCTTGGCCGTCTTGGAGGCCTCTTGGGCGATCTTTTGGCGATCTTTGGGGGCTCTTGGGCCGTCTCGGGCCGTCGGAAGACGGAAAAGAAGGATATGTCGAAATCCGTCAAACACCTAACGAAAATCAATGTTTTTGGCCTCTTCTGGCCTTCCTGGATGCCCTCTTGGGGGCCCCTTGGGCCGTCTTGGGCCAGCTTCGAGCCAAAATCGGCCATCTTGGTGGGTTCCTGGCACGTCTGACGCCGTCGGGAGCCGTCTTGGGGGCCTTTCTGGGCCAACGGGGGGCCCTCTTTGGGCGCTTCGGGGCCGTCTTGGAGGCCATCTTGGGCGTCTTGCCATCTTGGGCGTGTTGGAGGCCTCTTGGGCCGTCTTGGGGCCCTCTTGGGGCCATCTTGGAGGCCACTTGGGCCGTCATGGGGCCCTCTTGGGGGCCTCTGGGGCGATCTTGGGGGCCTCTTGGGGCGTCTTGAGCCGTCGGAGCGCCGAGAAGAAGCACATTCCAACATCCTTCAAACACCTAAGAAACATCAATGATTTCGGCCTCTGCTGGCCCTCCTGGAGGACCTCTTGGAGGCCTCTTGGGCCGCCTGGGAGGCCTCTGGGGGGCCACTTGGGCCGTCCTGGGCAGTTTTCCGAGGTTGTTCCACGGCGTTCTTCTGGTCGTATTGTGGTCGTCTCGTGGTTGGTCGGTGGTCCTCACGCGTTTGTTTTGTGATTGTCCCACGGTTGTCTCGTGGTTGGTCGGTGGGTATGTCCCGCGGGTGTCCCGTGTTTGTCCAGTGTTTGTCTTGCGGTTGTCCAGTGGTTGTCCCGTGGTTCGTTCAGCGAGAAAGTGGAGCCGAAAAGTTGTTATATAGAAACATGTGTCGATATATTGTATGGTAGTGGGGCCGATTAGTAAATACGCAGCACCCCGCAGATGCGGATAAAAGTGACGGCGCGGTGGGGACGTCGGCAGTCTGCGAGACTCTGGAGAAGCCCGCCGCAGGCATCAAAGTTTCACAC
>CAUYUJ010013792.1:188481-193481 GCA_963575745.1 Prorocentrum cordatum | reverse complement strand
TGCGAACGCTGGCATTTGCGCCTTCGGTGGGGCTCCATGTGGGGTCACGAAGCGCGTGAGGGGTGTGCCAAAGTGAGGTGGGGGGGGCTGGGAGGAGGGGGGAGGGAGGGGAGGAGGGGGCAGCGGGAGGAACGCGGGGACCGTCTCTTCAAAACGAGGACCCAACACCACAAGATGGTTGGGAGCGAAAACCTGGCAGAAGGCGCGAGGGGTTCTGAGAAGTCCCGCCGCCTTCTGAGAAGGCCTTCTCCCTCTCATTCCCCCCCCCCCGCCGGGCAGGGATACGACGGGCATAAAATCGTCGTCATCCCCCTGCACCTCTCATTTCCCCCCCTGCACGTCGTCATCCCCCTCTCATTTCCCCCTTTCTGAGAAGTCCCGCCGCCTTCTCCCTCTCATTTCCCCCCCCCCCCGCTCGCCGCCGATCCTCATCTTTGAAATTCGGCTGCGGTGCACCTCACGGCGATCGCACTCCCAGGGGGGGGCGGGGAGGGGGGGCGCCGACGGGCGCCCCTGCCGTGGGCAACTGCCGCCCACACGGGACTGGGGCCCTGCCGGAGACGCTCCTCCTCCTCCTCCTCCTCCTCCTCCTCCTGGTCCTCGTCCTCGTCCTCCTCCTCCTCCTTCTCCTCTTCCCCCCCCCCCTCCTCCTCCTCCTCCTCTCCCTCCTCCTCCTCCTCGTCCTCGTCCTCGTCCTCGTCCTCCACCTCCTTCCCCCCTCCGCACGGGACGGGGGGCCCTGCCCGCCCCCCCCCCCCCGAGTGTCCAGGGCTCGCCGGCCCGATTTCCCTCTGGCAGCACATCATGG
Source organism: Prorocentrum cordatum (assembly GCA_963575745.1). NCBI lineage: Eukaryota > Dinophyceae > Prorocentrales > Prorocentraceae > Prorocentrum > Prorocentrum cordatum. Next base: position 192,673 of record CAUYUJ010013792.1, on the reverse strand, counting down.
GAGCTCGGTCTACCCCTTAGGCGATGCTTAAGAAAACTTAAGTTTTCGGCCAGAGTCTCGATTATTCTTACTGTTTCAATTTAATTCCTAAGATTTTGATAGAAACGTTGGGTTTTTATTCCAGATCTGAGACGATGAATTTCTTAACCCATGATTTCTAAAGCATTTCGCAGGGTGTACCCTCGTAATTCCGCCCTCTTAGCGTCGACTCGCGTCGACTGGCGTGTGGGAGTCGATGAGATAGCGCCGATGTAGCGCTGGCTAGCGTCGATTAGCGTCGATTTAGCGTCGGTTTGGCTTCGCCCAGCGTCGATTCGCAAGAGACGGCAAGATGGTGCGGGAGGCTCCCGGAAGTTGCCACCAAGCGATTTCTCCTTCCCCCCGTCGGTTCTCGCAGCCGTTGCTCCATGCTTCCTTACTCGTCCTCCCGCTCCCCCTTTTTCTGTGCACACGTGTGGCTCCTGCGTCTTCCTCTCTCTGCAGAGTGACCCCAGTCAGGCCGATTCGGAAACAATTTGCTGTAAGGTGTGGCTTGCTTTAGAGCAGGCCTCAAACCAGACGTCGGCCCCACGGGTGGTTGTTTTTTGTTCGTTGTTTTGCCGATCGGTGCGGGCCCTCGCACCCCCCCCCCCTTGCCCCTCCCACGGAGTGGATCTTGGCTGCTTTCGGAGCCTGTCTGCAGGCAGGTGGAGTCTCTCCCACAGGACGCCCCGTCGCAAGCAGTCGCACTGAGCAGAGGTCTGGAGCCAGACCCCTTCTCCTCCCCCCTCCGCCCAACGTCGAAACGCTAGAAGAAAAGCCCTCACTCGGTGGTTTGCTTTAGGGAAGGCTTCGAATCAGGCATCGGCCCCCCGGCTCGACCGATCGAGCCCCCATCCGCTCTGTCCTCGAGGGCAGCTCCTGCAGCTGGCGCGCCGCGAGCCGTGTGTCAAGTGCGAGTCGCGGCTGGGCCCCACCAGGCCCCACGTCGGCCTGGCAGCGGGGACAGTCTTGATTTGAGCCGGAGGCCAGCGATGGCGGCGCTGGTGGTAGGCTCACCGTGGCTATTGCCCTCTCTGCGCCACCTGGAGGACCACTTGCGGAGCCTCCATCCTCCTCCCGGCCCGCCCTGGCCCCCGACCAGGTCGGGCAGAGATGTCTTGTCCCGATTGCGGTGTGGCTTACCTCCCACGTCAGGAACGAAGTTTTCTGAATGGCAACGTTGGTGAATGACTTGTGGCCCGACGTGCATTTCTGGTGCGCCATGAACACATCATAAAATCGGATTATGGGGAAGATTCAGAATGGCACTACCAACAACAACAACAACAACAACAACAAGAACAACAACAACAAGAACAACAACAACAACAACAACAACAACAACAACAACAACAACAACAACAACAACAACAACAACAACAACAACAATGGATCATCCCGCCCCGCGCCCCGGAGGCCGCGAGGGCACGTACATGTCGCTCACCAGCGCCCCGCTGCTGATCTCGAAGCTCGGCGTCGGGGGTCTCAGCGGCGCGTCGCCGCCCTGGAGACGAGAACTCGGGGGGGGTTCGACCGGGCACCAATCCAGAGGACGAAGGCGTTCCGATATCGCTGCCCACGTCGCCACGGCCGGATTCACCTTGAACGTTTCTGGTCAGAACGCACCCCTGGAGAGGTCCGGGGAGAAGCGGTATCGGTCCCAGATGGTTTCCCCACCAATTGGCCGCGCGCCGAGGGGGGAAGTGCGAGGGGGAGGAGCGTCTGAACATGCGGCGGGGCTGCTTCCCCAGGAACGGCTTTTCTTCCCGAGCCGTGCTTGTTGACAACCCCGGGCCTGGTGAGGGGGCCCAGGAGCAGAAAGCGGACAAACATGTGGCGCCGCGAGTCTTTCACGACGCGAGGGGGTGGAATGGAGGAGGAGGAGGAGGAGGAGGAGGAGGAGGAGGTGGAGGAGGAGGAGGAGGAGGAGGAGGAGGAGGAGGGGGTTGCGAAGGAGAGGGACTTCACCGCATCGCTGGCGCATACTCTGTGCCCTTGCGGGCCCACTGTCTGTTTCCAATTCTTCGCGCCTCTCGTTCTGCCGCTGCGCCAGCCATGCGTAATCTGATTGTCGCACCGCTCGGTCGGCCGATCTTTCTTTTTGCGCTGCCCACAGAAGCGCCACAGGCTCCGTTCCGAAGGTTTTCGCCCAGCGCAGAGTGCGGAGGAGGAGGAGGGGCAGGAGGATCCAGGAGGATCCAGGAGCAGCAGGAGGAGCAGGAGCAGGAGCAGGAGGAGGAGCAGGAGGAACCAGGAGGAGCAGGAGGAACCAGGAGCAGGAGCAGGGCACCTCCTCGCGCCAGGGTGCACGCCCAGCCGCTGCGGAGGCGAGGGTCGTGATGTGTGGCAGGGCGGCCGGCGCCCGCCCGCGAGCCCTGTCCGAGCACGCGTCGGGAGCGCATCGGGGATGCCGTGGGGCTCGACCGCGCGCGGGTCGGTGCTGCGGACCTTCCCAGAGGTCGGAGGTGGACAGACCTCCTATACTCAGGAGGGAAAGAAACACACAGACACAATTAATCGTCGACTCCCAGGAAAATATGGGAAAACATGGGAATTGGGGGGGAAGACAAAACCCCAGAAAATATGAGAAAATATGGGGCGTCATTTTATTTGTGTGTATTTATTTGTGTGTCCTTGTGCCCCTTGAGTGGGGCTCGACCGCGCGCGGGTCGGTGCTGCGGACCTTCCCAGAGGTCGGAGGTGGACAGACCTCCTATACCCTGACGCGTCGATTCAGGAATTTGCCGCTCTCGGTTCGCGAGAGGGCGTCGCGGCCGTCCTTTTTGCGGCTCCAGGTCCGTCGGTTTCGGTCCCAGGCCGCTTTCGCTGAGGGGAGGTTTGCTAAAGGGACATTGGTCCACCGCCGAAGATGCTTGGCATCGCTCGGGCGTGTGCGTTTTTTTTCGGTGAGAGCCATCGAGGAGCATCCTTCATCGTCGAGCCAAAAAGAGCACGCACACCGAACATGGCACGGGGAATGGGCGTCCCAGCGACAGCAAGGATGGGGTCGGAGCAGATGGGGCCCGAGGATCGGGCCGCACCGGCGATGCATCCAGGATGCGGCTCGATGTGGAGCTTAATTTGATTGAGGTCGACGTCGCCGATGCATCGCCCAGGTCGCCGATGCATCGCCGAAGCATCGCCGATGCATCGCCGATGTATCGGCGATACGGCGCGATCCTCCGACCCCATCTACTCCGACCCCATCTAGGAGGCCTCTAAATGGTTAGAGAGGATATCGGATTTCGGACACCCCCGCGTGCAAGCGAGACGTGACCGTGCCAGGAATGGAGGAATCGGCGCTGGCCGTACAAGTACCGAGATCACATAATTTGAGCCTCCTGATCGTGTTTGGCGAATCTTGCAGTACGTCAGGGGGGATAGGCTCAGGGACGATGCGTCGAACCCCAATCGCCAATTGATCGCCTATGAGGGCCCGATGGCCCACACCGCTCATGAACGTGCGGCTTCGCCATCGGGGGCCTCTCGCCGATCTATCGGCGATGTATCGCCGATGCCAGGTGGGCGACGCAGGAAAACAGGGTCGTCTTCTTCGACATTGGTGCGTAAGCTGCCCGCGTGAGTGCCCTCGTCTCCAATCTAGTGTGCCGCGCTGGCGGCCCGCATAAGCCGCGGCGCGAAAGATCGCCATGCCATCTCGCGCAAGACCAGTTTCTTTTGCGTCGCTCAGGTGGGTGTTGCCTCCCTTGAGCTGCTCCCTCTCCCCCAACGTTGCCCCTCATTGGCAGGGGCAGGAAAGTGCTGAGTCGCTGTCGGGGGCCTGCCGTCGATCTATCGGCGATTGATCGTCGATTCTGGGTGCGTGTTGCCCCCTGAGCCGGTCCCTTAGTGGTCTTCGGGCCATATCTCTGTCCTCTTGCGGCCGTTTGGGACGATCCGGTCAGCCCCGGAACGCCCTCGGCGAGGCGCTGCCGCTGAGAGGCCTCCGCATGCTGGGAAGACGCCAAACACTGGCGAAATTGTCGAATACCTCGAACCTCGAAACTCCCCCCCATTTCGTAGAAGAAATCGCTGTAAACATAATCTTTTAGCGCTCCGCGCGGATTTCTTCGATCTGCGCTGGGCCCTTCCTGGCGGCGCCTCCGTCGCCGCCCCTGGCGCTCCGCGCGCCAGTGATGGGATGTTCAGCGTAGATCCAGAAATCCACGCG
>CAUYUJ010013792.1:103481-185981 GCA_963575745.1 Prorocentrum cordatum | reverse complement strand
GGGGGAGGGAGGATCCAAGCCTCCCAGATGGGGTCGGAGTGGATGGGATCGGAGGATCGCGCCGCATCGGTGATGCACCGGCGGTGCATCAGCGATGCGGCTCCATGTGGTGCTCACCGTTCTCCACGCCAACGTCGCCGATGCATCGCCGACGTCGCCAGTGCATGGCCGATGATGCATCGGCGATGCTTCGCCGATGCGGCAATGCGGCGCGAACCTCCGACCCCATCAAGGAGGCCTCTAGAGAAGGGAGGAGGGAGGGGAGGGGGAGGAGGAGGTGGAGCAGGAGCAGCTAATTCAGTGGCTCGCTGTTCGAGGTGGTTTAACGACCTTAGTCCTGGGCCAGTGCGCATGGATCAGCTGTGCTCTGTATGGCTGACCTTTTGTAGCACGTGCCCATCGCACCTGTAGGATCAACTCAGGAGGAGGAGGGGGAGGAAGAGGAGGACTGCGGGCATGGTCTCTTTAGCGCCCTCTGTTCCCACGTGCGGCGCGCCCTCCTCCCTGGGGGCTCTCTTGGGGCCTCGTGGGGGCGCCTTGAGGCCTCTCGGCTGGGGGGGCTTCTGGGGCCATCTCGGGGCGCCTAGGCGACAGCTCTTGGGGGGTTCGTGGGCCGTCTTGGCGGAGTCTTGAGCCGCCCTGGGCTCTCGGAAGGCCATTTTGAGCACTGTGAGGCTCTCCTGGTCCTCTTTTGTGTCGCAGTGGAAGTTCTTCGGCCAGTCAGGGGACGCTTCTGAGTCTTCTGGCCTGTTTCAGAGGTCACAATGGGCCGAGGAGCCCGCAGATCAAGACTAGCATCATCACGAGCCTGAGGCTCCCCGACAGCGACGTTGCGAGAGCCGCCTAGCATCTCAGCAGGGACGCTAGATGATGCATCGGGCGTTCTGGTGGCCCGCGTGGTGCCTGTGGCGCAACCTATGGCAGTTATTCTGAGGCGATTGACGGTTTGATTGCCCGCGGCATGTCTCAACGCTTGGCGCACCCGCTTGGGCAACGCACGATTCACACAATGGGTATCGAACGATTTGGGTGGCCCGCGGAGTGTCTGGCTCGGCATGGGCCGCATCCTGTGTCGCGTGTTGCAAGACTCCGGGCTCGTGGAAGTTTTGGAGAGCGCCCGGCGGGAGTCTCCGGGTCGGGAGGGAGGGCGGTTTCTTAGCAGATCTCTGCGGTGCGCAGGGGTGGCCCGTAGAAACAAAATGCAGAAACCGGGGCAGCACTCGGAATGAGTCCATGCCGCTGCTTGCCGCAGGGAGCGCACGGTGGCAGATCGTCAGGCCGCAGAGCGCATGTTTTTTCGCGCATGCAAGCGATGGTGGTTGACGCAAATCTAGTGGAGGTCAGGTTGGTGGGGCGCGACCTTCAGTCTTCCTCGTGGTCTTGTGAGGGGGATGATGTGCTGCGTGAGCGACCGGACCGCGGAACCGAGGCCATGGGAGTATGATGCCGCTCCGATGGCCCCCGCGCAGCTTTGCTATACACCGGTGCCCCGCAAGACGGCCCCAGAATGCGCAGGGTATCCCCCTCTCCTCCTCATCCTCCGCCTTTTTCTCCTCCTCCTCCTCCTATTCCTCCCCTTTCCCCTTCCTGCCCTCCATCTCCCTCTCCCCCTCCATCCTCCACCCCCGCCCCCCATCCCTCTCCCCCATCCAGCTCTCGACCGAACATCTTACTCGTGCGCAGTCTTCGGCCTCGACCTTCCGACCTCCAGCCCCGACCATCCGAGTTTCAACTTCCAGCCTCGGTCCATGCTCCGTGTTCGACCTCGGATCGTACACGCCAGACGTTCGACTTACCCTTTTCAGCCTCCAGCGCAGTTCCGAGCCCTTCCACTCCCGCCTCTGCAGCACCGCATCCCGGCGCGGACACCTGCGGGCGCGGCCCCCGGCCCCAGCTCCGGCAGGAGGCGGACGCATCCGCAGCAGCGGCGGGCATTCCCGACGCAGCATCGGCGGTGAGCGAGGACGACGCAGCGGCACGGGAGAGTCACCGACGTGTGTTCCGCCTCGGCGCGGTCTCCGGCGGTGCCGGGCGGCCGACGCGCAGCGTGATACGGCCCCTCTCGGAGCAGGAACACTTCACGAGAACGCAGACGACCAGACACAGGAGACCGCGACTTCACTGACCGATCGCATCGATTGCACGAGGGAGTTTTTTGTTTGATTTCCGGGTGGGCATATTCTTAGATTGCGGGCGCGATGAGCCGGCTCGGGGCGTTGCTTTCCTGATGCAACGACGGCACGCACGGCGCGTCAAGAGTTTTACGCGTGTGAGCGTACCGACGGGTCATCCACGAGAACCCACAGTGACACTTACGGATCGCCACGGCGAGTGTCCCACACGGAGGGTGTGGGAGAGAGCATGTACAATACATCTACGATGCGAGTGCAGCAAGCCATCCCGTCACGCTTACACTGACATGCGCTTTCAGCGCACGAGTGGGCAGATGGTGCGACGACGACGCTGACGACACCGATCGTGACACAGGGAACCGAGCTCCCTGCAATTACGGTCTGGACGGGTGTAATCAATGCAGCATCGGGCTACGACCATAGTCGTACATACGCAAGCTCCCCAACATGACCACAATTTTGTGCCAGCACCTGCGGAACAGTTTCACGTACACGCATACGGGATCCAAGCGCACAGAAGGTCAGATCGACTATAGACCACCGTGATGTGGTGTTATTGCTTGACGCGTTTAATCCGGCATGCCCAGGTTTAGGATCCGGTTACCAATCCGTGCTCATCCGATTAGAGCATGAGATCTCGACCACGACGGCGAAGAGGCGGCGCCGACAACCTCGCCAGCATCCACCACGGATTGGCGACCTTGATGCCCAGCATTATTTGAGGGAACACCTGACCAGCGACGATCCACCATGCGACCCGCACGACGCTTGCACGCGCACCGCAGAAGCAATGATTTCGGAATTTCAAGAGTCGTGGGCAAAGCAGCGATCCAGCAGCCACTCGACATCAGCGAACGTTCGCGAACACGCCGACGATGCAGACGCCCGATGTTTTTTCGGACGCTCATTCTGCATAGTGGCGCAACCACCAGAACATCAACAGTTTTTGAACCAGCTCCATCAGACGCATCCTATAATTGGACCAGGGGATCGAGCGAGCGCAGCGACACGCAGCTTTTTACCATCGTGTACACGATTCCCGCTGCCTCCGGCAGAGCACCGACAAATGCTACAAAAGGGCGGAGGCAGCGACACAGACGGCCAAGGCATCGCACGTGTCTTCTCCACGACCGTTTGCACCGAGGGTACTGAGAAACCGTTGGACCTGGCCACGACCAAGCATTGGACTCGCGATACCGCTCGACGTATCACGCACACAGCGTGATTACACAATTTTCCGAGACGAACTACAGCACTCAGCGATGTTGGTCAAACATTGCACATGCAAGTACACACTTGGCATCACCGAACAGCTGTTAAAAGCCCGAGGGAGGAGGCCTGTCATTTACAGCAACATCGCTTGGCGTGTGCAACGGCATAATCGAATTCGAAACATAGATTCAAATCAATATAGACGTAGTTGCTACAACCAGTGTCGTATACAGTTTTCGTTCCCCGCGGACCCTCGGAGCCACACATACCAGTATTCTTAGCTCTACCTACACATAGTTTTTTCGAGTATTGAGCAGCCGACTCGAGGCGAACTTCGAGTCAGAGCAGCCAGCAAGCCAAGGTTTGTTCCGCAAACGCTTGAGCACAAATTGTGACCCTTTCACCGCGACCCTATTGCACGAGCAGCTTTGCGAGCGGCAATTCCGACTATGGGCCGATGCGATCGATTGTAAGAAGGCTTTTGGTAGCGTCGGCCACCAATTCATTTCACTTGAAATGCGCTTCGGAATAATGCGCCATAGCCGCACACAGATGTGCTGCAAGTTGTATTACATCGGGCAAGCGTCAACATCAGAGTACAATGCGGATTCTGATAACGTTACCATCCAGGTCGCATGTGTTCAAGACGATGGCATTCTTGGGAAGGCACCGGTTTCGGCATCAGGGTAATTCGATTCACCAGAGTATGATCAGCCAGCGGTGTAGTGTTCCCCTCGGCGAAGTTACGAAAACAGGATGACCGTTTCCGAGACTTTAATGAGGTTGACAGTGGGGGTTTTCCGTTACATTTTGACAACGTCAAGGATATTACCAGCGCGAGCAGACGAGGACGGCGGACCGCTACACACCGACGTTGACAGTCACACCGTAAACATTCTGAGCGAGCACCAGGTTACCAGGCGCTGGAGCCGCAAGCACACGTTCCGCTAATTTCCGCCAGACACTGCTCGCCAACACAATCGCGTCGGGCGTGCGCAGGTTCAACCAGTTCCGCGATGAATTCATTAGCAAACGTTAACCCATAGGCAGCAGATTCCGGTTGTTCAATTGACAAGTGACCCCAGCTACCAACAACATGTTCCAAGCATCATGACGAATTCAACGACGGATGTTGCGGGTAGTCAAGGGAAGTCTCGGCTATCGAACAAACGCAACGACGGTGCCACCGACACTGCGGGAAGCGCCGACGCCGAGACAAAAGTAATCGATGACAGTAAACTTATCACCAGCTCGGATAATGACACGCGGGAATTGGATCTCGATGGTGTCGGCGATTGCCCGACCTCGAACCGTGAGGAGCGTTCACCCGGAGAGCTTCACACGCAGCAACATACCATGCCAGGTGGGCCCGCGTGGACGAGTGGACGACGGATTATTTCCGACGCACATGGTTGTGGGCAGGGTGAGTAGCCACACAATTGTATGATTGATTGGCCAGACTTGCAGCGACGAGGGAGCTGGACATCAACTGCCGACAACAATCGCTCCGCTGACACCGAGGCCAGTGGAAGCGGTCGGAGACCGATACCACATTGTCTCTGACAGCAGCCACGACTCCAGAACGAAGCGCTGGATAGTTGTTGAGTAGTTTGGCGTTGTCGATCCCATCCGATTCCGACTCCGTGCCGATGCAGCCAGACCCGACGCAAATTTACCTTCGATCCGACATGTTGATTGATTTTGCTATCTCAATAGGTGGAGCTTCCGACGCCTCACACGCAGCACCACGCAGCCGCCACCGCCGACTCCGACCACAGCCATGGCGGGCTCCGGCCCGGCTCGCCCACGCCTGCCTTCCATGCCCCGCCAGCGGGCGGTTGGCACGTTTCGTTTGGTTCCGATGATTTGTCCCCCCTCCGCAGTCCCATCGACCAAGAACCAAACGACGCCAATCCCACCTACGACCCGCTGGGTCGTATCTGTGTCGAAGGTGGGGTGATGTGGAGGTGGGACGTAGGTGGTCCTAGATGGGCAAGTGCCTAAACCTTCCACGTCGCTGGGTCGTCGGTGGGGTGGTGTCGTTGGTTTACTGGTCCATTCCCAGCCTTCGCTTCTCTCCATCCCTAGCCTTCACCGCATCCCCCTCGACCGTGCCTCCATCCCCGTCCAATTCCGGCTCGCCCCCGCTCCCTTCCTGTCCGTCTCACTCTCTCGGCGGTGGAGGTGGGGGAGCAGGAGCAAGATGATCTTTCTGGGCCTCCCAGCGGCGGAGATGGAGCGGGAGGAGGATCTGAGCAGGAAGAGGTACCCATACTGCTCCCGCCCTCGTCGCCTCCGCTGAATTCGCTTCGAATTCTTGGTTAGGACGCACCCATTGAGAGGTCCGGGGAGTAGCGGTATTGGTACCTGTTGGATTCCCCAGGGGTACCCGTGGGTTTTCTCCACACGGCGGAGGTGGAGAAGAGGGATGCATTTCTGCGGGCTTCCAGGCAGCAGAGGCGGAGGTGGAGACATGGGATCTTCGTGGGCTTCCAGGAAGTGGAGGTGGAGGAATGAGGAGAAGGAGGAGATCGCCAGAGGTTTCGGGAGGTCCCCGAGGTCTCGACAGGCCCCTGGAGGACCCAAAGTGAACGACGATCGAAGTTTTCAGCGCCCGAGATCGACGCAGCGGGGGCTACGAGCTGCGGCGGTTACATGCCTTTGCGCAGTGGAGACCCATGCCAAGAAACACCCTGCTTGCCTCCAGGATGTCCTGGGTTTTTTGGGTGTCGATGGTTTTGCCATGGCAAGCGCGACGCTCCCGCACCAAACATCGATGGACGCTCTGGAGTCTCAGGGCTGGGTTTCTTGTGGAAGGTTTCTTGTGGTCGGGCCCCTACAGTGGGGGCGCACATCAAGAAACCATATGCTTTTCGTCAGAGTATCCTGGGTTTCTTCGCTTCTCGCGCTGCGCGGTGACTTCCCGCAGCCGTTGAAGGAGCTTTTGCGTTCAGGGTGCTCCAGGTCCCCTCTGGTGCGCCTCGCGCACGGGTTCGTTGGGTTTCTTGCGAGGATTTCTTGTGGCCGGGCCCGCACTGTAACGTATGTCGCATCTCTTCTGCAGGCCCCGCCTGACGCCGTGGCCTCTCGGCTTCGGCACTTCCCGGCGAGAGAGGAGCAGGTGCAGCGGCCGGGCGTGCCGACGTGCCGGTCGGGCCACGGTGAAAGACAGGTTCCCGAGGTGGTGGTGCTGCTTCGGGATGCTTTCCAGGGCCCAGCGTCAAGTCCCTGGCATCGCTCGGACGTGTGCACTTTTTCTCGGCGAGGACCCTGGAGGAGCATCCTGGATCATCGAGCAAACAAAAACACGGACGATGCCGAAACATGCAGAGAGAATGGACCTCCGAGCGATGGCAAGAGTCGGGCATGTTCCTCTACAGGAGGGATCTTGAAAAATAGGCAAACAATAGTATGGGGACGATTGTCGTACGATGTTTGGCTATGCTCGAACAGTGTTTTACGTTTTGAATGTTTGTTCCAAAATCCGCCTGCAGGAGGACATGCCCGACCTAAGCCCAGCGCGCGGCGGCACGAGGAGCAAACCTCGGGTCGAACGGTGGTGTATTGCTCCCTCCTTTTTGGCGGCCAGCGAGGGGGGGAAGTGAGAAGGAGAAGGCCTTCTCAGAAGGCGGCGGGACTTCTCGGAAGCCCTCGCACCTGTTGAGAAGTATTATGTGCCTTCTGGAAAACCCAGGACACCTCGCAGAAGGCCAGGTGACTTCCGAGCCTTCTGAGAAGGCCCGCCCCTTCTCATTTCCCCCCCAGGCTCGCCGACTTGTCGGCTACGCGTAGTAGTGTGTCCCTCTGCCGGAGTGACCTTCGGTGCGGGCCCACGTTGGCCCCCCCCGCGGCACCCCCACAGTTGTGTACCAGAGGTCGCTCTCGCCTGGCTCTCTTTTGCGTATAGCCGAATCGATCTCGATCCGATGTTGTCCCGATCCTGGCTTTGTTCCACTTGCTGCCTCAGCCTCCAGCACCGCCAGACCCCTGAGACCCGGGATGCGCGTCATGGTCAGATTTTTTTCCCCGCGACCTTGACTGTGCCTTGCTTGCTGCCTTGGCCTCCCGGGCGAGCGACGCAGAGGAGGTGCCAGGTTGCGGTGGTCGGCGCGCCGCTGTGCGCCGCCTCTCCTCTGCGAGCTTTGCTGGACGCTGCGGCCTTCCGGCGTCAGCACCTCCTCAGCGAGGAGGGCGCGCAGGCTCCGATCGTGCTCCGACCCCGCCCGCGCAGCGCAGCCGCTGCCTGCCTTCTTTCCCACCGGCGGCGGAGGTGGACGGTCGTCGGCTGCACCACGTGCCCCCTGACCCTCGTGCTGCTGCTGCTGCGCTCGCGCCTCTTCGTGCCCCAGGAGCCGCGCTCCGTGCCGGCGGGGTCGGGCGCCGGCGACGACGGCGACCTGGGCCGCCCCCAAATCCGGTCGGCGGCGGAATCCGAACCCGACCCTGTCGCCTTGGCATCGCTGGGAAGTGTGTGTGTGTGTGTTTTGTTCCCCTGCGAGGGCCATCGAGGAGCAGCCTGGATCATTAAGCAAAAAGTTCAAACAATATAAAAAGAAACTCGTACGAGACCGACAAATGCACGGGGAATGGACGTCCGAGCGGTGGCAAGTCCCCGGTTACCGATTCAGGCACTTCGGCGGGGGACGGGGGTAGGATTCGGAATTCGTCAAGCACGTGGCGAGATCCGAACCCTGCTTCCGCCTCCCGTCGATTCAGCAGAATCGATTCTTGGTGGGGGTCGGGTTCGGACGTGGCGCTGCAGAGTCACAGACGTGAATGCCCCTCGGGCCCCCGCCTCGCCCGCTTGAAAGATACGCACGTCTGCAACACATAACTCGACGTGGCTGAAGTCAAAAAGAGGCCGGTTCCGTCGCGCCGCGGGCGGACGACGGGCCGCCTCCTCTTTGGGCGGCCTTGCTGACCCTTTCGGGAGCGACCTGAGCGCGTGGTGGTCTTGGGAGTGGCCTGCCGTCCCCGTCGCGCCGGCGCAGCCGGCCCCTCTTTGTGCGGAGGACGCGTGCCTCTGCTCATTCCAGCAGTAGCGAAGCGTCCTGGCTCGCCTAATTATGGGCCTACCAAACAGTGTTCTAAGAACCTTTTTGTGGTTCCCGCGGAATGCTCTAAGAACACTTCTGGCGGGGGCAGTCTTGTTTTATCACAGCGGGAATCTGCTTGCCCAACTCGTTCGACCAGGAGCTGAGGCGCACCATCGACCTCTGGGCGGAGGTCTGGGCGCTGCGGAGCCCGCGGCTGGTCGGGCCCTGCGTGCCGGGCGGGGCGAGCAGTTCGGCACGTCCCACTGAAAGTGAGCAAGCAGTGGCGAAGCGTCCTGGCTCGCCTATAGGCCTACCAAACACTGTTCTAAGAACCTTTTGTGGTTCCCACGGAATGCTCTAAGAACCTTTCTGGCGGAGCCTGTCTTGTTTTATCACATCGGGTGTATGGTCTAAGAGCCTTGTTCTTGTTCTTAGAACATTTTTGGGTTCTAAGAACATTTCGTGGTAGGACTATGAATGCCGGGACGGTCGGTCCCTGCTCAAAATGAGCATGTTCGGTACGGCCCACTGTAAACCAACTCGGATCTCGGCGAGTTTGAGGTCTCCAGAGGCCCTGGGGAATCAACCTTGTCTCTTGCGCAAACTCTCGGTTGTGCGACGCGCTCACCTCACGCCCCGAGCTGCTGCTTATCCGCTGGCATTGGGCTCATGCTGGGCAGGCGTTCTGGCGGACTCGCCCCCCAAAGGGGCGCCTTCGGCCGCCGAGACCTTCGACGCGCAGGAGCTCCGCGATGGCCTCTGGCTCGTCGCTGGGCGTCGGCCGCGGGCTGCACGAGGGGCGCTACGCGGTTGGGACTCCAGCCAGCGCCGCTCGCGCCGAGCTGCCGCGCGGCTCGACGAGCCAGCCAGCACTGGCCGCCAAGCTCGGCGCCAACCGCGGCATCGTCCTCGCGCCCTCTGAGCGGCACGAGGCCGCCAAGGCGGGCGGGCAGGACGACGGCCTCTTGGTCGTCGACGCGTCGCGCTCGCGGCCCACGAACGCGATGACGATGACCCACCGCCCGAATGCCACCGATTCCCGAGGGGTGTTCAGCACCATGCTCGCCGAGTACCAGCGCGAAGTGGAGAAGAGCGAAGCGGCCCGGCCATAGCCGGCGCGCGCCCTCACGCGATTCGCCTCTCAGGGGCTTCGAACGAGGGGGCTCACAAGAGAAGATCTGCGATTTTTTTTTAGAAGCGCGGCCGCTGCGCCATGAGGAAGGGAGGAAGGCGCGATTCTTTCCAGGCCGCTTCGCAAGGTGCTGGAGACCAAGCAGACGCTGGCCGCGCGCTGTGCCACGCGCTTGCCCGCAGCGCTCGTCTAGAGTCGTCGCCCGCCCCGAGCCTTCTTTGTTCCTCCGACCTTCGTGGGCCACCAGTACATGTTATGGGCTATGGGCCAGCCAGCATCCACCGGGGTGCTTTGATAATCGCGATCTCAATCCATTCTGTCGGCCAGAGTGTCGATCGTGGACGCGTTATCGCCAGTGGCGCCAGCCTGCCGACATATTTCTTTCATATCAGCAACTTCATATCTAGCCTGTCTGGGCAAGGGATGTTCGGCCATCTCGGGGCGTGTATAGTCGCAGACATGAATGCCCCTTGGGCCCACACCTCGTCCGCTTGAAAAGTAAGAATGCGTGCGACACGTATTCGACGTGTTGGTTTAGGGAAACCCTTTTCTCGAACCGCCCTCGGGCTTCTGCAAAGCTTGCAATCCGCATGTTTTCCCGCTGGGCCAGCAAGCATTCACCGGGTTGCTTTGATAATAATGATCTCAAGACATGCCGTCAGCCAGATTTTCGATGGTGGGAGCGTTTCGTCAGTGGCGCCAGCCTGCATCAATACGCGATTCGCATCTACAGCTTCGCTGAGCTAAGACTGTGTGGGCGAGGGATGTTAGGTCGTCTCGGGACGCGTGCAGTCGCAGATCTGAATGCCCGTTGGGCCCCCACCAGTTTCGCTTGAAAGATAAGAGCGCTTGCATCGCGTAATTCGACGTGTTGGCTCAGCTCTTTCTCAAACCGCCCGCGAGCTTCTACAGACCTCGCAATCCGCATGCTTCCCGCTGGGCCAGCAGGCGTCGACAGGGGTGCTCTGAGAAGAATGACACCGAGCCACGCCGGCGACCAGACCTTCGATGGTGGAGGCGTTTCGTCAGTGGCGCCAGCCTGCAGGCATATCCCGTTCCTATCTACAGCTTCGCTGAGATCAGCGAGCCTGTCCCTTGCGAGGGATGCCCATCGTATCTTCTGCAAGCTTCGCCGTCCTGTCTTGAGATGAGCAAGCCTGAGATAAGCAAGCCTGTCCTGTTAGGCCGTCTCGGGGTGCCTATGTTTATCTTCTGCTTTCAGTCGCCCGTCGGCCGCCAAGCGCCCGCTGACTGAAACAGCGGCTGCGCCCGTGCCCGTCGTCGGGCACCGCTTCCCCGATGGCATCGCTGCTTCCGGCGCGCTCTTCCCGCCGAGGCTCGCCCGCCACCGCGCGAATGTGTGGCGTGGGACTGGGGCTCCCGCAAGCGTGTCCCTGGCTCAAAGTCCCCCCCTCCCTGTGTTTACGTCTTCTTCCCGGGGGCCTCTCCTGGGGCCAGCCCGACGAACTGCCTCCATTCGGGCTCGAACCCAGCTTGTTTCTAGCACGATCCCAGCTCGACTCGAGAAAAAAAAAAATCCCAGCTCGACTCGAGCTCGACCCGAGCCGGCTGACGTTCGACGCAGCACCGCTGCACGAGCGGGGCCAGTGGCTCCAGGACGATGCGCGGCACCCCGCCTCGGCCGAGGCCGGAGCATCGTCGAGACGAGGTCCCCGCCTCGGAGCCGATGGATCGGCGATCGTCCGCCGATGTCTCGCCGAGGCCAGGTCGACGTGCCCGCCCCCTCCCGCCAGCCTGCGCCTCTGCCGCCCCCCCCTGTTCCTCCCACACGCTCTATTTGTTGTGGTTCGTGAACTATGTCATCCAGAGTTTCAGCACCCACACGGTCTGAGGCCACGGCCTCTTGCGCCTTGCCCAAAGGGCACGGGCACCCCCGGTGCCCGGAACCGGCGCCTCCGCTCCGCGCCTCTGCCGCCCCCCCCTTTCCTGGCAGACGGGCTCAGGTGATCTCGCCGCATCGCCGATGCCCGCGGCAGAGGGGCGTGCAGCAGCCAGCGCGGGCCCCAGGGAGTTCGCTTCGGGCAGTAAGTGTCGCGCAGTGCATCTGAAGCAACCATCGCGTTGCAACATGATATATATATATATATATATATATATATATATATATGTTGCACCATCCACGGGGCGCAGTCATTGTAGAGCGAACTGGTTCAATTCGTGTGGCGCATCCATGTGGTGCAATCGATGTTGCGCAACCGATGGTGTGCAATATATAGTGCGCAATGTGAATTGAACAATCTATGTGGTGCAACCTGTATGGTGCAATACATGCTGCGCAATAGTTGTACATCTACGTTGCACAATCGGTGGTGTGCAATCCATGTGGGGCAATCAGCGCGGTGCACTCTGCAATGCACATCAATGCAAAGCCACGCAAACAGCGCACCGCAATGCACGACAAGGCCCAGACGACGGGCGGCGGCGAGGCGGCGACGGGGCGGCGACGGCGACTACATAGCCGCCAGAGTGGCACACCGGCACAGACGGCAGGCGGTGACGAGGCGGCGACGGGGCGGCGACGGCGATTACATAGCCATCAGAGCGGCACACCGGCCCAGACGACAGACAGCGACGATACGCTGACGGGGCGACGGCGACGACATCACCGCAATAGTGGCACATCGGCCCAGACAACGGGCAGCGACGACGCGGCGACGGGGCGGCGACGGCGACTACATCATCGCGCAAGTGGCACAGTGGCCCAGACGACGGGCGGCGACGACGCGGCGACGGGGCTGTGACGGCGACTACATAGCTGCCAGAGCGGCACACCAGCACAGCGCGCTAGAATCAGGAGAGGAAAAGCACACAGACACAATTAATCGTCGTTCCCCAGAAAAAGATTGGAAAATATGAAAGTGGGGGGGGAAGACGAACATCCAAACAATATGGGAGAATATGGGGAGTCCTGTTACTTGTGTGTATTTATTTGTGTGTCCCTGGGCCCCTTTGTAGAAAGCAATCAGGAACCCCATAATTTAGTGCGTGCACTGTTTGGGGAGCGATGCGCTGCTAGGCTTCTGGCGCGGCTATTTTTGGGGACGGCAGCGGGCGCCCCCTGGCGGCGCGCTCCGCGCGCACAAGGCAGGGGGGTTCCAGCGCCGACTCCAAAAATGCGCGCGGAACTCCGAAAGTTGATGGCGAGACGCCAATTGCGATGAGTGACGAACGGGCGAGAGGTTCGTCGACAGGTTTTCCGTACCAGGAGTCCAGTCCGCGAGCTTCCGCCTTGCTGTGTTCTGCTTTGTTCCCCCTCCTCTTCCTCCTCCTCCTCCTCCAGTGATGGAAACGTCATCAGGCGGGAGGTTGCTCTCCGTGGGCTGCCGCGTTGAGGTTTGCATCGCTGGGCTTGCTGCCACACACACACACACGCGTACCAGCGAAGGTCATTGAGTCCCACCTCTTCATGTCCCCTCCATTCGCATCTCTCTCTTTGTCTCTTTGTTTTTTTGTCTCTCTCTCTCTCTCTCTCTCTCTCTCTCTCTATATATATATATGTATATACATATGTATAAAGATATACAGAAATAGCTGTTGTCTCTCTCTCTCTCTCCACCCCTCTTGCCTCCTGCCCGCCTCTTCATCCCCCCCTCTTTCCCCGGCCTCCCTGCCCCCAACCCTCCCTCGCCCCTTGCCCAATCCACCTTCTCTCAAAGGCAACGTTGGGAAGGATAGGCTCAGGGCGGCACGCGTCCACCCCCAATCGCCCGCTGATCGACGATAGGAAATCGATTGCCCACCCCGCTCAGCACCTTGTGGATTCGCCATCCTGGGCCTATCGCCGATCTATTGGCGCTGCATCGCCGACTCCAGATCGATGTTTCACCCTCTGAGCCAGTCCCGCCCTGATTAACCTCCCCCTCGCCCATCTTGTAAGGCTTCGGGTTGCACGCAGACAGCCCCCCCAGGTACATGGTGCCAGCTGGCCTCCACTGGCCCCCCGAGCAGCCCCAGCTGGCATCAACAGACCCCCCGCGTAGCCCAGGGCGGTCTCAACTCCGTGGCGCCGCCTCCGCCCCAGACTTCTCGGGGGCTCTGTTGAGGCCAGCTGGAGCTACTCCTGCTGAGCCTAGGGGGCCACATGCGAACCCTGCCCGTACCCCCAACGATTTCTGAGGGGGAGGGGGGGGTTCACCCCGTTCGGGAGCTCCCGAGCGAAGTAAGTGAACCCCACCCTCCCCCTCAGAAATCGTGGGGGGTGGGGTAGGATTCGCACGTGGCCCCTTACAGCCGGGACTGCCTTGGGGGGCCAATCTGTGCGCGACCCGAAGCCCTGCCACACCCCGTCCACATTCTCCCAGTTTCCTCCCTTCCCCTCCCCTCGCCGCTCCCATCCTCCCTTCCCCTCCCCTCCCTTCCCCTCCCCTCCCCTCCTCCCTTCCCCTCCCCTCCCCCTCCCCATCCCATCCCTTCCCCTCCCCCCCCCTGCCCCTCCCCTCGCCGCCCCCGCGTCCCCGCGCCCCCTCGCGACAGGACTGGGCCGTGGGCGCGCAGTACGACTCCCCGTCCCTGTCGCAGAAGGAGGCGCCCCCGACGGCACCCTCGAGCCGGGCAGCGCCAGCTCTGGAGTTCCACGAGGGGGGGGGACGCACGGCCTCGAGAAGACACGGCGCTCCTCGAGGAGGGGGCGACCTCCCCAGTGGTGCCCCCCCCCATTGGCGTTGCGCGGTCGAGGGGAAGGGCCTCTTGAGGGACGAGGCTGGGTCAGGAGAGGAGGGAGGCGGCGAGGGTGAGGAGCGCGAGGAGAAGCCAGAGAGTCGCCGAGCGCGTCCCACTACTCGCAGAGTGCCTACCCTCAAACGTCCGGAACAAAAAAGCATACGCCTGCTTTTGTGTAATATCTCGTAAAACCCTTGCGGCGGATTCAGGCCATTCGCGAGTAGCTACGTTGCGAGCAGTGGAGCGCGTTTGTCCAAGGAGGAAAGTCGCGAGGACGTGGAAAAGGAATGCGATGAGCTACTGGCAATGGTCTTGGTGCATCGGCGAGTCCGCCGAGCCGCTGCGCGGCAGGGGCAAGCAGTGCCCTGTCCGAAGTGCTCGAGCAGCGTGCCCCGTCCTTCCATGTACGAGCAGGCGAACACGACCTCCGTGAGGGGGAGGATTGCCCGACTGGCAAGCTGACGAGACACAGTCGCCCTTCCCCCGCAGCAGCCCCGGCGCCTCCCAGCCATCGGTGGCCTCACAGTCTGACGAGGGCTGCCCTGCTCAGCGGCCGCCGCCCGCAGCTCGGCTGCCTCGGCGTCCAGGGCCTCCAGCGCGGCTGCTGCAAGCTGGGCCACTCCCAGGCCCTCTCGGGCCAGCGCGGCCTCCTCGGCAGCCCGCGCGGCCCGAGAGAAGCCCAGGCGCTCCTTGCTCGCCTCTGCCGCCGGCTGAGCCGCCGCCAGGGCCGCCTCGGCTCCCGTCGGAGCGGCTCTTCTCCTTCCGCCGTCGCGCTTGCTTGCGGCCGACGGCCTGCACGACGGGCGCGCCAGCTGCCCCCAGTGCCTCCAGCTCCCTCCCCGCGAGCGCGACGGCCTCGAATCACAAAGCAAATAACAACGGAGGAGGAGGAGGAGGAGGAGGAGGAGGAGGAGCAGGAGGAGGGGGAGGAGGAGGAGGAGGAGGAGGAGGAGGAGGAGGAGGAGGAGGAGGAGGGGAGGGAGAGTGGGAGGGAGGGAGAAACTGCGGTTGACAGGTATGACAGGGGGGTCCCGCGTAGGATTGGCCAGGCGTCCGCGCGCGATGTGCACCGCGTCCCATTTCTGCTACACCTGTTCGCAGCGTCGACGAAAAAAAAGTCCATGTTGACGAGGGAAACGAGTTTGTGTTGTTGTTTGCCAGTTCGGGCGGCGGGGTTGCGATGGGCCGGCTGGGTGGGGATGGGGGTGTTGAATCATAGGAAGTGAGGGTAAACCCCTCCCCGAAGGGGAAGGGGGGTGTGGAAGAGGAAACACCCTAAAACACCTACGCCGTAAAGGGCTGGTGGGATTTCAACGCCGCGGATCACCGTTACTGTTGCGTCATGGCCATTCTGAATCTTGCCAGAAACCCGGTCTTGGGATTCCAACACCGCAAATCAACGTGACTGTTGTGCCCTGGCATTCCGACATCGTGCCAGGGCACCTTTCTGGGACGTTATCATACTGAAAACGAACCGCATTATATCCGTGAGTCCCTTGCAAATGTTCAAACGATTGTGCGCGGCGCTGGGGCGAGAGCCACATTTTGAAAACGGTCCGCTCTTCATTCGCGAAATTCCGGTAAATTGTTTAACGAATGTGCGCGGCGCTAAGGCGAGAACCATATGTCGAAAACCATCCGCCCTCCATCCGTGAAGCTCTTGCAAACATAAAAACCGAATGTGCGCGGCGTTTAGGCGAGATCCTCCATTTGCAGAACATGATAATGAATGGTCTCAGGCGAAATGCCCAGCCCGCCCTTTCCACCAGCCCCGGGGTGCGACAGGGATGAGTTCTGGAAGAAGCATGGAAAAGGGAAAAGGGAGGAGGAGGAGCAGGAGCAGGAGGAGGAGGAGGAGGAGGAGCAGGAGGAGGAACAGCAGCAGGAGGAGGAGGAGGAAGGATGAGCAGGAGCAGGCGCTGCAGCAGGAGGCAGAGAAGGACAATGAGGAGGACGAGGACGAGCAGCAGCAGACCGTGGCCCTCCCTCCCCTCCCCTGGCCGTCAGGCCTCCATCGGCGGCGGCAAAGGGCCCGAGTACGGCGCCTGCTGAGCACCCTCCCCGGTCAGAGGATGGCGACGACGAAGGGCGACCAATTGCACACTTCTAGGTTGGAGCCGACTGGGGGTGCGAGGTGGGGCATCAGCGGCACCGTAATGGCTATTCACTGACGGGTATTTTTTGAGCACTGCCGGAAGTTTTCGCTTTAGGGTCTGTTTCTGGCATCGCAGCGTTGCCCATATCAGGGAGGATTGGGGTTCGACAGGCGGAGTGCCTTCCCGTAAGTGGAGTCCCCGTTAGAGGGGACTCTGTTAGTGGAGTCCCCTTTAGAGGGGCGCTGAGGGCATCACGGGTTCAGCCGTGAGAGCGGGGGAGAGGCACCATACACAGGTTTTGTTCCTTGCCACTTCTGGGCCACCTCCAGATGGGCAGTGGACGCTGAACTTGCCTCCTTGTTGCCCTCCTGGCTTGTTTTTTGTGTTGGCGCCCATCCACAGCAGACCCCCCTGTCGCCTCCAACTTCCAGGCCTCCCAAGCGTAGCGTAGATCTCCGAGCACCTGTTCTTGTAGTGCCGGCGTGAATCTTGGATCTCGCGGATTCCAAGGCAGATCTTCGGGCCCCGAAGCTGGACCTGGGGCGAAGATCTATTCCCGGGGAATGGGTCGAGATTGTTGGGGCTAAGCATTGAAAAAACACAGTGTCGGCTATATGGGAATAGGGTCCGAGCAGATGAGATCGGAGGATCACGCCGCGTCGCCGATGCGTCGGCGATGCTGCTCGACGCGGAGCCCGAAATTCTCCGCGCCGACGACGCTGATGCATCACCGATGCATCGGCGCTGCGGCGCGATCATCCGACCCCACGTACTCGGGCAATGTGTGGGAGGCCTTCAATCAGGAGGGGAAAAAACACACAGACACAGACACAATTAATCGTCGACCCCCCAGAAAATATGGGAAAATATGGGAAGTGGGGGGGAAGACAGAAACCCAGAAAATATGGGAAAATATAGGGGATACTTTTATTTGTGTGTATTTATTTGTGTGTCCCAGTTCCCCTTCAAATGTGTGGGAGGCCTTCAACTACGGCAAGCTCGTGTCGTGTTGACCCAGCGACGACGCCAGCGCGGGCGTTCAAGGTCTGACCGCCGCGGGTGGCCCAGAATCGGCCCACCTCCTCCTCCTCCTCCTCCTCCTGCTCCTCCTGCTCCTCCTGCTCCTCCTCCTCCTCCTCCTCCTCCTCCTCCCTCCTCCTCCTCCTCCTCCTCCTCCTCCTCCTCCTCCTCCTCCTCGTCCTCCTGCTCCTCCTCCTCCTCCTCCTCCTCCTCCTCCTCCTCCTCCTCCTCCTAAGGATCTGCGCAGTCGGCAAGCCACGCGGGTTCAAGCCTGAGCGATCCACGCGCTGCCAGACACCACGCGCTTGTCTCTGCGATGCGCGTCTGCCGTCGGGAAACGTCTGGATGCCCGCGCGGACCTCCGAGAGCTTCTGCTGCGGCAGGTGCGTGTCGTGTCGACGCGGCGGCGACCTTGCTGCGGGCTTTCACCGCCGAACGCCGCCAGGGGCGCAGAATCTGCCAGTGTGGAGCGATCTGGCGATCGCCAGGCCGCCGATCGTTCACGGTGGAGTGATCCCCGCGGTGCCCAAAAGCAGCGCCGAAGTCTCCACGACGCGAGCTTGCTTCAGGAGGGGAGAAAACACACAGACACAATTAATCGTCGATTCCCAGAAAATATGGGAAAATATGGGAAGTGGGGGGGAAGACAAAAACCCAGAAAATATACGAAAATATGGGGGATATTTTTATTTGTGTGTATTTATTTGTGTGTCCCAGGGCCCCTTCATTGTTGCACGTGTGCAGTTCCTGGCCACTCGTACGGGGGCCCCCGCGCGCGAGCCGCTCGCTCGCTCGCTCCCCTCCTCGGAGCAGGCAGCGGCGGCACCGGCCTCGCCACGGCGACCGGCGGCGCAGGGGAGGTCCACGCGCAGGAGAGTCAGGAGGGAGAAAAACACACAGACACAATTAATCGTGGATCCCCTAGAAAATATGGGAAAATATGGGAAGTGGTGGGGAAGACAAAAACCCCGAAAATACAGAAAAATATAGGGAATCTTTTTATTTGTGTGTATTTATTTGTGTGTCCCAGGGCCCCTTCAGTGAAGCAGGAGGGGGGTGCCGGGGGAACATGGGGTCCTGGAGGTTGCTCCGATTTCGGGCCCTCGGGGCCCAGCCCGACCCCTGAGATTGCGAAGTCTGTGGCCCCTGTGCCCTCTGGCCCCTGTGCCGCTGGGTGCCCCCTGTGGCGCCCCAGGAAACAGGCGGGTTGGCAGCACGATTGGCACCACAGCCCGACGGGGCTGTGGGAGAGATTCGTGCCCTGTGGTTGGCCAACCACAGTATGTGCAAGCCTGCCGTACCACCCCTGAGATGCCCGATGGGGTTACTCGAAGGGGTGCCCAGACGGGGGGGGCGCGGGAACTAAAGTCCTCGGGCAGTGGGGTCTCCGCTGCTTGACGCCGGCGGCCAAGTGGGGGTGATGCTGGTGGCAGTGTCTCGGGGTGGTGTCCCGAGGCGCCGCGCAACAGTGGTGCAGATGGGACGTCTGGGGCGCGTCTGTGCTGCCATTCGTGACACGAGGTCCGATGCATTTGGATTCATGCGGGCACCTTGGGCACCTTCCTTCGGGTTGTGTCGTCCAGGTGTTCTATCCAGGCAATAAGAATAGGCTCCTGTGTCTTCCTTTCGACTAGACTTTAGAATAACCTTTCGCTGGAATGACCTTTTGCGCGGGCCCACTGAGGTCCCCCGATCGCTGAGCGCGGTGCGATCGTATGCGTCTTGCGCGCTTGGGTTTGGCCACCGTGCCGCGCAACAGAGGCCACTCTTGCCTAGGGCCACTCTTGCGTGTAGCCGATCCCCCGCCTGAGGACGCGGGGGACATCGGCTGGCCGCCTTCCTCGATCCCGGACGTGCCCTTCCCGGGCCCAGCGTCGGTGCATCCGCTTCCCCAGCCAAGCTGGGCTGGGGCGCGCATCAGTCTTGGGCCCAGGATGGGCCCAGCCAGGATCGGCGAGGTGGTCAGCTTGCGCTTCGGAGAAGAACGGACGGCACACGCAAACTGTCAGAGCTCCGCGTGGGTTTCCTGGCTCGGTGCTGGGGCCCTCTCTGCGGTCCCTCCGGCGCCGCCGCCGGCGCCGCCGCCGGCGCGCTCCGCGCGCCAGGAAGGGGGTGGCTCAGCGCCGATCCACGAAAACCGCGCGGACCTCCAGAAGATCGTGCCCATGCCGTTGTTTTTCGTTCTTCCCTGGGTCCCTTGGCAGGACCGCCGCAAGAAAAAACGAGGATGGAAGGTTGGTCCTCGGGACCGCTCCAGGGTCCAGGACCTGTGGGCTGTCCTTCCAGAAGCCCCCCAGAGGCACGAGAGTCCCTTGTTCTCAAGGTTCGAAGTGCGCAGTCGTCGCGACGTGTTGGCGGCGCGGGCATCATGGCGGGGTCCCCGCCGCGCCCTTGCGGGCCCCCGCAGGATCGGTGCGGCAACCGTTTCCGGCGCGCCGAGGGGCTGCCCATGGAGGGGTTGCCCCTTGCCTTTTGGAGACGGACTGCAAGATGGCTTTCTTGCCCCGGAATCTAGGTGTTCGTCGAACCCACGAAAGGTGCGCGGCATGCTCGCAGACCTGCGAGCATTCCTCCAACCTTGCAGTCGAGTTCGTACTCGAAAGAAACCCCCTGCGCTCTCAACGGGGGGGGCCCCCCTCGTCCCGCCCGCATTGGACCGCAGCCAAAGCGGGGCCACCGCTGGAGAGGAGGTCCACGATGCCTCCCCCAAGCGGGGCACCGGGGATGCCTCGAGCGGGATGCGGGGAGTTATCGGCACCGCACAACCACGACCACCCTTTGATCCCTGCGGCGGTGTTGCTGGTGCCGTTGCTCCTTGCTCCGTTATGAATATATTTATGAATGCATGTCTATAATATATATACACACACCTATAATTTACTTTTCGTGCACGGCCGCAAGTGTTCGAGCGCGCCGACGGGACTGCGCTACAGCTCCTGCACCGCCCAAGGCGGGGCAGGTTCACATCCCGGTGACCCACCGCGTCGCGAAAAAAGGACGTCGTTCGAAGGAGGGGCGTTTGAGCGGCAGATGTTTTGCTGCATGGTGCGTGCCTGCCCGCACCCGCGAGTGTCAAGCAGTGGCGAAGCGCACCGGCTCGCTTATAGCCCCACCAAGCAATGTTGTAAGAACTGTTGGTGGTTCCTACGAAATGTTCTTGGAACAAGTCTGGTTGGGACTGTCTTGTTTTAACGCATCGCGAGCTGTTCTAAGTACATTGTTTTTGTTGTTCGAACATTTTTGGGTTCTAAGAACATTCCGTGGTAGGACTCTAGGAATGCCGGGACGGTCGGTCCCTGCTCAAATCCAAGCATGTCCAGTCCGATTTCGACCCGATGGCGCCTGGGCCGCATGCGATCCCGCCTAAAAAGACACGCGAGTCGTAGGTGTGTTGGAGCTCCAGGTCGCCACGTCTTTCCTGTGGCCCCGGCGTGGAGCTCAAGGGTCCCGTCCTCGTGGGATGCTTGCTGCGGGCGTTCGCCTCCAAGTGTCATGCAAGCTTCCGCAGTGTTCCTGATGGCCCCGTCGGGCAAGCTCGAGCGTTACCCAAGTTCAAGGCGTACGTCTCCCCGAGCACTGGTTCTCATCCTTCTACCCACCCCGCTCCCACTTCTCCTTCTCGTCAAGGTGGAGACCCAGGGATGGAGAAGGAGGAGGAGGAGGAGAAGGAGGAGGAGGAGGAGGTTCTCGATGAGAACACCGCGCCATAAGCACAACCCTGTGGAGGTCCGCCCCTTCTCCTTCTCCTTCTCGTCATGGGGAGGAGCGGGGCGAAATGGAATCTGCAAACGGTAGGTGGGAGGGGGGGGATGAGGAGTGAGGGGATGTACAAGGAGGAGGGGGAAGATGAAATATTGCACACTACGCGGACTTCATGCTTGTGTCTGATATGCGGAAAGCAGATCAGTCTTTTCTTGCGCAGCCCGATGTGTTCACCCTTTCGAAGGGCCCGAGGCCCCCAAAGGTCCCTCCACTTCCGTCCTTTGCGAATCCCAGCGTGTACGAGATCCTGCAGGGTAATTGGCGTTAACCTTCTGTCCAAGTGCAGGCGCGTTCTCTTTGACAGTGAAGGGAGCTCCAAGAGCATGTGTGGTTGGGGTGAGCCGGATATTGCTATGGATGCCCAGGAAGGACCAAAGGTTCTGTCTCTTCCTTGATCCTCCCACCCATCTGGAAAGAAAAAACTCGCACAGTTTGTGCACGGATCCGTGAGAGGTTGTGCAAGGGCACGTGCAAGGGTTGTACCGGGTCTCCTTTCTATGACCTAGTTGCGTTTCACGACGCGTGTGTCCAGCTCCAGGCTCGCCAGCAGCCCCACCCCTGCCGCGCCGTGGCTCGAGCGGTCCGCCCCTCCGCGCCAGCGGCGGCTCCCGGGCGGCCAAGCGGCGGCGGCCGCGCCGCGCCGCGCCGCGCCTGCCGAGGACGGGGCCGAGGACCTCCGGGCCGCCCAAACTCAGCCCGCAGGCGGAGGGGCTCGGCCGGAGCGCCTGCCCGATCCGGGCCGGGCCGGGCCGGGGAGCCGCCCGCGGCCATGGAGGTGGCCTCGCGTTTGGGCCGAGGCAGGCCCGGGAAGCCCCGGAGTCGGAGTGGCGGCGCTGCCTCCGGGTGGACTGAGCGGGCTCTGCTCAGGAGGGGGAAAACAATCACAGCCACAATGAGTCGTCGATTCCCCAGAAAATATGGGGAAATATGGGAAGTGGGGGGGAAGATGCAAACCCAGAAAATATTTGGAAATATAGGGGAATCCTGCTATTTGTGTGTATTTACTTGTGTGTCCCAGGGCCCTTTCATCTGCGCGGAGCTGGGTTGAGTCCAGGCCCGGCGAGCTGGGGCCAGAGCAGATGGGGTCGGAGGATCTCGCCGCACTGCCAATGCACGCGGTGCGGCGCAGTCCATAGCCCGGTTGTTGTGCATCCCGGCGTCGACGATGCATCAGCGATGCGGCGCGACCCTCCGAACCGATGCCTTCTGGCCTCATGGGTCACCGCCCACCAAACCACCCCAACCCAACCCGAAGGCCCCGATTTGCCCTCCATTTCCGGTGGGGGGGGGTCGGGAAACATGGGAAAAACACATGTGAAGCCCGTACCCCCCCAAAACCCGAAATCGGGGTCTTCGGGTTGGGTTGGGGTGGTTTAGTAGGTAGTCAATTGCGGCGGCCTTCAGACGCCCACACATCCAGCGGCTCGATCAGATCGAGACGATTGCTCTTCTCCGTTCTGGGCCTCCCAGGGTCCAGTCTGGCCCCTGGGGCACCGTCGGGAATGGATCTGGGACGATAAAGCGGACCGCAGGAAAGGGGTCGCGAAAGGTCCAGTGACCATGGATGATGCCCTGGGCTGGGGCTGTTAGACCTAAACGATCCTTTCCTCGTGAATCTAAAAGTGGCACGACGAGTTGTGTTGTCCGCCTCGTTCTGGGCCCTGGAACCCTCTCGGATCTGTCAGCTCGAAAAGTGAGGCACACTGATGGGGTCGAGAGCTCAGGCGGGAGTTCACTCCACAAAGCCGTGACTTTTTCATGATGTCGGATCTTGAGGGACAGGACGGTGAGCCGAGCGTAGGCATAATTAGAACCCTTGTGGGGATGTGTGGCGCAGGTCAGAACCTTGGTGTGGCGCAGGTCAGAACCCTTGTGGGGATGTGAATGTTGAACGTGCATTCTGCTGTCGGGTCGGTGGCTCTGGAATGAAGCGTATGTTGTGTAGTGGGTTGTTTGGCCTCGTAGGGGAGGGGGGGCGGACTTCCTCACCGAGGCACTCCCTCTCCCCCCTGCTCCCGTCCACTTCCTCCTGGACCCCCCCCCCCGCACTCGTCCCCTCACCCTGTGTTCCTCTGCCCTCCCCTCCTTCTCCCCGTCAGTCCTTTCCCTCCAGCCCGCTCCCTTCCCCTCTTCCGCTCGGCGCCTCAACCCTCCTTCGTCCATGAGGAGAGAGATGAGGCCATGAGGACATCCCCTTGGCTCTTGGCTTCCCTTTCATACCCACCTGTCAAGAGCGCATGCGTTTCTCCGAGTCCCGAAGTTTCAATAGACTGCTCATACTTCGCACTGGGCATCTGGCTGGTAGGCTGCTTCTTCACCCAGTCCCTGCACAGGGACGAGCAGCCGACAGGCTCGCTCGCGTGGCTGGCTCGCTCCCCCGGCACACCCTCTCCAGACGGCTTCACGGTCAAGAGGCGGAGTGAGTGCGGCCGCTGTATTCAGGAGTGTCAGGCCCGTGTGCACCTTGGGAAGCGGGGGTCGAGGCTGAGTTGCAGGAAGATGCGCAGACCGCGACACATTTTGCATCGTCGTTGGAGTTGGGCGGGACGCCACTTCAAGGAATGGCGGGAGTGAGGGCAGGGAGGCAACGACGCAGGGCCCATGTTGTGAGGTGGAGTCGGTGGATGGGGAGAGCCGAGTTGGTCGGGATGAGGTACCGTGCTGTCGAGAAGCATGGGAGCGGCCGGTGAGGCGAGCAGAGGGATGGCTATTGTAGTCGCTGGAGGCGGGCCGTAGCAGGGGGGATGTCGATAACTCTCTTGCGGCACCAGAAGGTGGCCTTGCTGGGAGCCCCACGTGATCAGGATAACTTGGCGGAACAAGGTCGGGCTAGGCGGGAAAGAGGTTGTGGCGCCGAAGCGGCACGTGAAAGCCTCGGGGCGAGCAGTTAGGCCAGGCGGTGAGGGCCTCACTGGCTGCGCGAAGAGGGGCTGCGCCCGGGGATATCCTTCTGGCAGGCATGGGGAATGATGTGGAGATGGCGGGATCGCCAGAGGGATCCCGGGGGTGTCCCCAAGATGGCGCTTTCCCCCCTGGATCTCCACAGGGGATATGCCTTTCCCTGCCAATATCCGGGGCCGGCCCCGAGATGGCGGGATCGCCAGAGGCGATCAGGCATGGTGAACCGAAGCTTCTTTTCGGCGGCTGGGGAGGCGCAGGGGGTCCTGTGTTGAGGCACTGCTTGGGCACGGGCGCTGCAACAGCGAGAGTGGGGTGGAGAAGCGAGATGGCTGGTGGAGAGCGTCAGGCGCGGAATAGCCGAGCCGCCGCATCGTGTCCGTTGCGTCGCGTGTGGGAGTCGAAAGGCTACCCAAATATGCGTTTGATTGGTGCCAGCGGCGGATGCAGTCGAAGTTGTTGGCGCGTGACGAGCCATGTGCTTCGTGAGCGTCACGTGCGAGCATGTTGTGAGTGCCCAGGCAAGAAATTGACCGTATCCGTCGTGAGTCCAAATATCCCTGTGTGGTACACGTGTGTTAGTGTCTCGGCTACCGCTACACTTCTAATGCTGGAGAGCCCACAGCATGAATACGCTTCAGGCCTCAGAGCATCGCTGGCCTTGCACATCGGACAGCTGGTCCGCGTCCTGTCGCTGTGCTCATTGTGATGCACCCTCGGGAACCCGGCTAACAGAGGATTGGAGTCGCGGCACAAGTCGCCAGTAGCCGCAAGGCGAGTCCGGGCGGATCGATCCAGTTTGAGACAGGGACGAGGGAGGAGCGGATTCGTTGGATCAAGCAGTGGCGAAGAGTCCTTGCTTGCTTATTAGCCCAACCGAAGGATGTTCCAGGAATGCCTGTGGTCTGCACGAGATGTTCTCAGAGCATGTCTGGAAGAGAGCCTTGCTTTCAAATACCTTGCTCCTGTTCTTGGAGCCTCTTCTGGTTCTGGAGGACTGTCGCGGCAGGCCTGCAGGAATGCTGGCACGGTCTGCCCCGTGCTCCACTGGCCGGGGGCGGCGAAGCGGGGGGTGATGACTAGGGGGGGGGATATCATGGCGGGGGCCATGGTATTTCCTCAGACTTCATGGCGCCTCGTCTTCTTTCATTGCGTTCCTGCCCCCCCCCCTGGGCCGCGCAAAGGCCGCCGGCCATGATTTGTGCGCCCCTCCCCCCCCTCTTGGACGCCCCCCCCTCGTGGCCGCCCCCGAGCTGGAGGCGCGCGGTCGTGAAACGGTGCGCTGCGCGAGCGTGGGCAGCGGTGCGCAGCACCAGCGTGGGCCGCGGTGGGGGCACGGTGACGCTGGGCCGCACGCGGAGGCACCGTGGAGCCGTGGGTCGTGGCGGGCGGGGCGGTGGTTCCGGGGGGGGTGACCGCGAGGAGGGGGGAGAGGGAGGGAGAGGGGCCCCAGACAGGATCGCGTCGTGGAAAAGTCAGGACGGCACGTTTTCCGCTGCTTGCGGCTCCTGGGGGCCCTCGCCGGGCCGCGGGAGCGTCAGAGAAGGATTCAGGACGAAGAACCGGCCCCAGGGAAAGGGTCGGGGCTTCCGGGGACGCCGTCCTGAAAAAATCAGGACGTCGCATGTCTGGGGCGGTGCTACCATCAAGGATCAGGCGATCGCAAACATGGATCAAGGGGGCGTGGATTAGCGACGGGTCCCGTTTCCAGGGGAAATCGCAGATTTTCGCCGCCGAGGGAGGCGGCACGGGCTGCATTTTGGGGAGGGCACCTCCCCCGATCCATGGATTTGGCGACCGCGCACCAAATCCATGGATCGCTAATCCATGTTTGCGCGCCCCCGAATGAGGGAGGAAGGAGGAGAACTCAGGGAGAACGGAGGAGAGATCAGAAAAGGGCCAGGATCTGGAAGCGAAGAAAGGGGAAGGGATGGGTCGGATCGGCTCGGCTGGCTATCACGTCGAGCACCTGAGGACGAGGAAGTGAGACGCCTGGCAGGGAAGTGGATGCAAGCTGAAGGAAGTGTCTGGGAGAGGCCTTGGTCGCAGTCTGCCGGTGGTGCGCACAGAGGGGTGGCGCAAGGGGGGGCCTTCCAAGAAGGCTTCTGCAAAGCCGGGAGGGGAACAGCTCTAGGAGGGAGGCCTCAACGCTAGGACGAGTCAGGAGGTCTGGGCGGCCTCCGGGACCGCGACTGCGCCTTGGCGACCCCCTTCACGCCTCGTGGCACGCATCGCACCCGGGGAAGCTCCGGTCGTTCCGATCGTTGCCGCATCTCCTGCACGCGGCGCCCTGGCTCCGCCTGTGCCCCGAGGGCTGGAGCACAGCGAATGGATTTCGGCGGCCCTCCAGGAGGTCGCCTCGGCGCCTCGGCGGTGGCAGCCGCTCGGCGCTCGTCGCCGCGGGGCTGCCGCGGGGGCCTGCGGAGGAGCGGTGCGGCGGGGATGACGCAGCGTGTATCGACGAGGCCCCCCCCCCCTGAAGACCGAGATCAGCTCCTGTTCATTTTGAACAGGATTCGCTGTCGGCGTGTCCGCGGAAGTTATCCGTTCGAGGCAAAGAGTCGCTCTCGCAACAGCGGCCGCCGTCGGCGTTAGACAGCTTGTGCTGTTGGGCATCGTACCCATCTGTTCCGTACCCGTCCCTGGCGTGCCAGACAGGGGTGAACAGATGTTAGCTTGATGTTCGTTGTGAGTTGTTCCATTAACAGCGTGTCTGCAGGAGTTCTATCAGATTATTGTACTCGCTCAGTGAGGGAGGGCCAGCCCTTGAGATCGGTGGCCCATCGTGGATTTTCAGGCACCCTGTCGTGCCTCGTGCCCCCCTCATGTGAGCGATTTCTCACCCCGCGTTTGAACATTGGGCGGAAGAGGGGGCATGGGGTGGGTCTGGCTCTGGACCTCTGCGTAATTCCACTGTTTGCAGCAGTGCGTCCTGTGGGGGAGGCCCCGCCTACCTGAAACAGACACCAAAAGCAGCCAAGATCTACTCCAAGGGCCCGCGCCGATTTGCAAAACAATGAATCAGAAAACGATCACCATCATGAAATTTGTCAGGCTGTTTAGGAACTCCTGCCACAAGGGTGTCAAGAGCTGGTTGTGGCTGACACCAGCGATCGTCGCGGTGGCGATCACGACTGGCCGCAGGGATAGCGATGGCGACCGTGGCGACTGCGAAGTCGGCACGCTGACAGCGAACATTGCGTCGATTGTATGCTTTCGTACGTGGCCCGTTGCGCTTCAAGGTCCCACGCCTATCTAGCAAGGCCTACTCAGCAATGTGAAAACCTGTGCTAATATCGGCTGGTCGGTGAGGACGTCTGAATCTAAGCGGACATGGTGACGCTGAATGTGTCAGAAACGCAGGCGGAAATGACGGGACATGTCTTGTAGATTCAAGGGTTCTGCGGCAGCCCGCCGACCCAAAGAGGAAAAAACAACGAAGTCCACGGGTGATCCTTTTTGGGGGCCATTGGTTGAGAGTCCTGGGGACCTTTGGGGACCATTAGGAGCCTCTCTTGCTCCTCTTTGGGGGCCGCTTGGAGCCTTCTTAGGCGCTTGCTGGCCGTCTTGGGGTCCGTTCTGGGGCGGAGGGTTCGAAATGTCAGCTCGAGTTACCCCTCTTGGGCCTCTCCTGGGGCTCTGTTAGGGCCCTCTTGGGCCACCTTGGGCGACTCTTGGGCCGTGTTGGGGCCTTCTTGAGGGTCTCTGAGGCAGTCTTGGAATGATCTTTGGGGCCCCTTGAGCAGTCTTGGAGGTTGTTGAGACCGAAGAGGCGAACATGCTAACGATCTACGTTTCCCCAGGGAATTGGGACGATGATTGCCTCTTGTGGCTTCATTGGGGATACTCTTGAAGACCTCTTGGGGCGTCTTGGAGGCAACAAGGCCAGTCTGGAGGCCACATTTTTTGTGCTTGAGCTCTCCTCGGCATGTCGGAGCCCGGCTTGAGCCAGCTGAGATTGCATCTTGGGCATCTTGGAGGCCACGGCGTGTAGATCGGGAGGCTCCGGAAGCCCAGGCGGTTGTGTGTTTGGGAGCCCGGGGACCCCCCCCCCCGTTTCAAACGCGTGTTTTCACTTAGGGGGGATGGGAAAATGGGGGGACAGCCACGCGTCTCTCACACGCCTTGTCGTTGCCGGCAAGCGGGGGTCGGCGGATTCCAGGAGATCCATGGGGAACCCGTCCAGACACCGCTTCGTTGTTGGGGACTTTAGCGCGAAAGATGCTCTTGTGACCCGGAATGTGTTCAAAAGATCACCGTAAAGTTGCGCGAAGGAGTTGGGAGTCACCCATCAAGGAGTTCCCTTCTTGTGGCTGTCAGGTCTGGTGGGAGGAAGATGTGAAGGATACGAGAGGAGGAGGAGGAGGAGGAGGAGGAGGAGGAGGAGGAGGAGGAGGAGGATAACGACATTGACGACGACGACCACCACCACTACCACCACCACCACTACCACCACCACCACCACCACCACCACCACCACCACCACCACCACCACCACTAGAAGAGGGGTCAACACGCAAAGGAGCTCTCGGTTCTTTCGCCCTGGCAACCCGGTTGAGGTGGGACGGCTCTGCCACCCGCCCGAGGGCCTGCGACTCTGGCCGCCAGGCAGGCCCACGCGGCCCTTTCGAATCTTGAGGGGCGGCGTCCGTCCTGCCCCGGGGACCCCGCGTCGCGGAAGACTCGACGACCAGGGCCGTCGACGGCACCTGCGTGCGGCACTCCTCTCGCCGCGGGGCCCGGCACCGTGATGCGGCGGGAGGTGCGCAGACAGCTCGACGCCTGGATCTCGTGGCGGACGCGCTCAAGCCCACAGCGTGGGGCGACCGACGTCGAGAGCACAAGGCCTCCCCTGCCTGCAAGGGCGCCCCTTCTGGCTGCACGCCCGGTGGCTAGCTCGCCTTCGGGGGCGCGAAGCTAAGCCGCGCGTCGCTGCCGGGGCCGACAGGCGCAGAGTTGGCCTCTCCCAGGGGCTGGCGCGAGAGCGCGAAGAGAAAACGCGCACCGCGCGGCGCCGTGCGCCAAGTTGGGTGACCCAGGGGGGCCCATTTCGATCCAAATCGACATTGAGTCAGGCCGGCCCGATCTGATTCGATGCCGATATGTCCGACGGCCCCGTGCGGGCAGACGTTTGCGTGCGGGTAGGTGTTTGCATGGCGCTGTAGTGCACCTTGGCGCAGCCGATGCGATTGGCTTTCGACTCCGTGCCGATGCAGCCCGATCCGGTGCACGTTTCGATTCGATTCGATGATCCGCAGGACGTGTGTTAGCCCAACGTGTGTTTACCCCGTTCAATCGGACTAGTAGATAATTTCTTCGCCTTCGTCGTATTGAAGGGCCTCAACGGTCAAACACACGTTGGCGCTAACGCATGTCCTGAGGATCATCGATCGATCCGATTGCCCAATTTGATGCAGACCGATCTTGCTGAGGGGGGATGGCTGGAGCGCTGGAGTGCCGCTCGGGCTCGCGGTCGCAGGGGTTGTGCGGGGGTTCTTCCTTGGAGGAGCTCGAGGATCCAGGATCCGAGGGCCTCGTGGACGGTTCGAGGATCGAAGGTCCAGGTCGGTTTTGGACGGTGTTTTGGAACCCTGGCGGCCTCTCGGGGCCTCCGGGGGCATCCGGAGACCTCCGTGGAGGGAGGTCTCTTCAAGACCCAGCGCGGTGCTCCAGCAGTGGCGCGTCGTCGGGGGGTCATCGGCGAAAGCGCCCAGGTGGTCCCTTGAGCGACCTACCCCCGTCGCTCAGGAGGAGGAGGAGGAGAAGCAGGAGGAGGAGGCGGAGGAGGAGGAGGAGGGGGAGGATGGGGGAGGATGGGGGAGGCGGAGATGAACAAGGAGGAGGAGGAGGAGGAGGAGGAGGAGGAGGAGAAGAAGCAGGAGGAGGAGGAGGAGGAGGAGGAGGGTGACGACGAGGCGAAGGAGGCACAGGGAACAGGGGTTGCAGAAGGACAAGGAGGGGCAGGAGGAGCATAAGGAGCGGGAGGAGGGTAATAGGAGCAGGAGCACGATGACGAAAAGGCTGGGGTGGATGAGCGAGGAAGAGGAGGAGCACCAGGCGTGCAGCCGATTGGCAATTGGTAGGCGTGACGAAAGTTCCTTGGGAGGCTCCAGGGAGCTCAGGGGGTAACAACGCGGCCCGACCTCATGGTACATCCTTGTGGGGGGGCCTCGTCCGCTGAATCGCCCGATTTCGGCGCGCGGGCGCGGGCGTTTCTGGAATCTTGGCAGCGGTGTATGCCCGACGGCCAGAAGGTGATTATGTCCGCGCTGGACTTCGGCAAAGGTTTACCACATGATTGCTACAAGTTCGCGGTCAAGATTGCCAGCAACGGAGCTCTTGAACAATTGCCGCCGTTGCTGGTTCCGTCGTGCCGGTTCTACCGCAGGGTGGGGTACGACCGCTTCTTGTTCGCACAGCTTGAACATAAGCGTGATCGTGTGATCGTCGTACCATCGAGCCGATGGTCAGAATTTTTTAGCTGCTTGGATGAGAGCAATCAAAGGTTAATACACGATTTCCACAGTCATGATCTCTGTGCTTGTTCGGTACTTCTACGGCCTGGTTGGCTCGTAGATCGTTGGCAGCTAGTTGGACGTCACCCACAGCCGAAACCCTTGCCATATTCCGTAGACTCGAACGCCATACATGTGCATTTGAGTTTGAAAGGTTGTGACGCCCATCCGTTCAAGCCTTTCAGGCTACTTGGACGACGGTACGAGCTCTTGACGTGCTGGAACCGCGGCGGGTCCAGCGATTATCGTCAAGGCGTTGGCAGCGCGATCTCAGATATTGAGGCCGTGTTCTTCGCGACCATTGGGAAGGATCTAGATGCCCCTATCAAGGTGGCATCTGCCGCCTCATCCTCCTCGTCCCGTACCATCCTCTTCTGTATCGTCTATACTATCCCATATTATCCTATACTATCCCATACTATCCCATACTATCCTACTTCTCGTCCCATACTATCCCATACTATCCTCGTCGTCACATCTCTCTTGTCTCGTCCCCGAGGTGGGTGAAGTGCGTGATTGGCATTTCCCTCTGGAGCCGGCTTGCAGAGAGGGGGTCGCCTGGGCAAAGTACAAGGACAGGTTCAGGCTGGGCTTCAGCGGCACGCTCGCTGTCTGCGGCCTGCGGCCCGAGGAGGAGGCTCTCATTGTGCCCGACATGCAGTCGAATGCTGGAGAGTGCCTGTCCGACGGCTGGGGCGAGGTTCGGGTGAAGAGAACTATGCACATGCACCGATCCTGGCAAGGCCCATCCTTGACCCAGGATCGGTGCATATGCCTTCCTGGCCAAGGTAGGAGGGCGTATGCACCGATCCTGGGCTCAGGATGGGCCTGGCCAGAATCGGTGTATGTGCATAGTTCTTTTTCCTCTAGAGGTGTCGGTGGAGTTGGCCGAGAAGGTGCGGAAAACCAGACGTTCAAGACCTCCACCGACCACCAGAACCATCGTAGCTCAGATTTCAGTTGACCATCGTAGCTCGTGGCTGCAATCGACTGATTGCAGTTTGTTGCAATGCTCCATGCCACCCAGATGGGGCCGGAGTAGATGTGTCGGAGAATCGCGTCGCATTGGCGATGTCGTTCGACGTGGAGCCCGATGTTCTCCACGCCGGCGGCGCCGATGCATCGCCGGCGTCGCCGATGCATCGGCAATGCACAGGCGTCGTCGGCGCGATCCTCCGACCTCATCACTCGGACCCCTTCTGGGAAGCCTGCAAATTCTGGTCCGTGGTGACGAGTTGTCAGGGAGCTGGGAAAGCCTCCAGTGAGTAGAGCAGTCAAAGCCAGCAGCATCGATTGCTCGCCTCTGCACTGATGTGTCGACTTCTTCTCACCATAATCAAACTTGTTGAGCCCAAATCAGAGTCAAGTCGAGCTCTCATCATCGCCCCCTCGCTCCAGCAGCACGTCCCTGTGCCGTTGTCATAATTTGCTTGGATCGTTTTTGTCCATCAGTGTTAAACGGCTCGCAAGGAGTAAGGAAGGTAGCGAGTGTGGGGCGCGACATCCCGATAAAGCATTCCAAAATAATGGATTGTGTTGGTAGATGTTGGCTAGTGTCCGAGTGCACGTACATGTTGTTTGCATGTGCACGTGTTCGGCTCTTTAATGCCGATTTGATTGCTAAACCGCGTGAGTACTGATCCTGGGAGCGCAAACGCACGCCAGAATAACATACCTTGGACACTGCGCTTCAGGGCTCACCTCGGGACTCCCAAAGGTCTGGTTTTGGCGCATTCCGTGGCTCGAGCCGTGACCCTGGTGACACATCATTGGGTGTACGTCGTCTCGGGGGTACGTACGTTCTGGACTTCCCAAGAGTGATTGCACGATTCCGTAGCCATTTTGGCTCAAGGCTCTGTTGGCAGCAAAGATTGAAAGGATATTCATGTTGTATGCTTCTACCGCACTACGACGCGAAAGTGTTCCCATTGGATTGTGAACATGTTTCAAAGATTGTGTCATGCTGTCATGTTCGTATTTTTTTCGGCGTTCGCAACACGGGCTGGCGCTGTCAGTATTCCGGTGTATCATTTGGGTGTTGCGAGTATTCCGGTCGAACATGGGGGCTGGTTTGGCTCCGCCACGACAGAGATGTGCGCCAGTTTCGTAACGCATTCTGGGCAATAGAACATTTGTGATGAGGTGGCCCGTGAGAAGCCGTATTCGCGACAACCGGTTGGTGGCAACATGTTGGTATCTCTGGGCGTTTTGGAAATAGTGTATTTCAAGTGGCGCAGGCTATATTCGTAGCGAAACCATCCAGAGCCTTGCGAGTGACCATACCGAATGAGGGACCGATAAGGAAGGTGTTCGAATTGCCGGAGATTCTCCACGTGGAGTCTGACCGTGATTTTCTGGCCAAAGTCGAGTGCAGCGTCGATGAGCATATGCAGCATAGTGCGTATTACGCTGTAAGGTGCGTTGGCGTAGGTAGTGCGGGCCGACTACACGAAGGCTTTGCGAACACATATTCCGCCATATTTGGTAGGTGAAGGTCGCGCGGCATGTAATGCAGAGGCGTCTACCCGCACGCGCGAACTTGTGATTCACCTGGCTGGCTTCCTCTTTAGAGGCCATTCGACGTGGCCACCTCCCTGGCTGGCATCCTCTTTAGAGTGCGCCAGCTGGCATCAGATAGACCATCAGCGTACAACCAGGCTGCGCGCTGATCACACACATGAATTCCCTTGGGGATGTTGAGGTACTCGTGGCCTGAAGCCTCCCTGAGCTGATTCACCGCCAACGCGAGACATGTAATCACATTTGCCGAGGCGCATTCGTCAAGTGGTCTTGGATGCCATCGGTTTGGTAGTGCAGGTTCGAAGACGATATGCCTCTCTTAGCTCTCAGACAAGCAATCGAAGTCACACACGCGCTGACATACAGATGCCGACGAAGAAACCGAAAACCCTGGGGCAACTTGCTGCTGCGCATAGTTGAGCGCACGGCAGGCTGTTGAAAAGAAGTTCCGCCAATAGTATTCCATGTGTTACAAAAGTGGCCGACACTTCAAGACATTTCATCTGGCGCCAAGTGGCACATAAAGGGAACTAGTTCTTGGCTTCCACATGCAGCGGTAGCGATCCAAATCTATGGTGATCACCCCGTCGCAAGCGGCAGTACAGCAAAGTTTTCAGCATGTTCGGCCGCGCGAACAAGTCCCGTGATAATTTCTGCATATTCGAAGTGGATAGGACTTGTCTGCCAGCGCCGTTGACGAATGCAGCCCCCGCGCGTTGATATTGCACAGGGCACAATGTTGCCATGTCGCCTCTGTGGCCCTATGCACTGGCACGCATGCGAAACCACGCTGAATGCATTTGCAGGCGAAACTATTGGCGCCCCGGCGAAAATGATCAACATTTCGCAACATCTGTTCCGCATGCCCCCTGCCAGGCCGACCGCGTCGCAGCGCGCGTCGCCAAGTTTGGCGGCGAGACGACGTATGCTTTCCACGGCGTCACAAACTACAGCATCAGCCTCTGGTCGGAATCGGGGCCTCGCATTCTACGACTTTGGCCGCGAAGTTTTGAAAACAGACAGGTTGGAGCGCGCAACAAACGTGTCGATTGACGCGCGGGAGGCCCGCAAACAGTGGTTCACCGCACGTCGTCGGTCCAAGCAGCGAGGTCTGGACAGCAATTGCTGGGATTCGGGCTCTGCCATGGTGCGAGGGTAATCTGCGCAAGAACCAATTTGCCAGATGCTTTTCGCACAGACGGCAACCGTCCCTGGACGCTGTTGCACACTGCTCGGTTGCATTAATCAGCGATAGCACACATACGTGGACTCATAGTATTCACTACACGAGATGCACCGTTCGTTCACCTGGATTCGGTTGTGCGCCCCAGGGCTTGGCATCGCAGCCCGCGTCGTCTTTAATGTTGGCGATGATGTCCACGGTTGGATCTCGTCTATCAGCGCCCGCTTGCGCCAGGCCCTTTGCAATGGAGGCCCCCGAGCGATAGCAGTGGCCCCTTTGCGCCCGATGCGGCAAGCTATCCTTGGCCACTCCAGAAGAAAGCCGTAGACCAGCGGGCGAAAACATGACACATTGGTCAGTGCGTCCGGCGCCCCCCAGCTGCATGGCGTCTCGCGCGTGCTTGCGACGCGGCAGCGCGAGTTCCACGTGGAGATCGAGTCGGACAGTCGTCGCTGGCAATCCACGTGTGTTCAGAGATGGCCTCAGCATAGCGATACTTCGAGCTTCCATGAATAGGCGGTCGGAATGTCTTGGCGCTACACCTGTAGAGTCGCAGATCAGAATGAACACGAAGCGATCCACGTTCATCTTGTGAAGTTTGTCGTAAAGTTTCCCAGCGCCGCGCTGTCACAACATGGCATAGCGGTGTCGTCGAAAACGTGTCCGTTCATTTGCACATGCTTGGCTTAGGTTCACATGGCGCGACCATGTTGCCGCAAACACATACAACATACCATGGGAATCATCTGGGGGTGCCCCGCACGTTCTCTCGAATATGTCCCAGAAAAGCCGCCAGCTTGCAATCGTGTCTCGTGTACGAAGACTGCAGGCAGTTCCTAAAGATTGCTTTCCAACTCCTCAACGCTCCGCAGTGCCGGCCACGCTGGCAACCGCTGTCACGGCGCTCCAGAACGAGTTCATGCATACGTTTGCCGGCACGATCGTACACGAGGTGTGTCAGGAGCGATGTCTAACAAGAACCTCGCAACAGCATTGCTTCCGGGCGCAGTCGCATTAAAGGCAGCATGGCCTATATCAGCGATTATGACCCAGCCGCGCAGAGACTGGGCTCGAACACCTCAGCACGCGGCTGGACCCACGATGACGGGCCCGCTGCCTGCCCAACTGCATGAAAAGCGCCCGGAGGCATCTCTCAGCACGCCGCGTGCGCCATTCATCGACGAAGAAACTCGCCTGGCGAAGGATCCAACCATATGCAGGTGTGAGCACCGCCGGTGTATGCACCGCATTTGGAGAGGCACCCCATAGGCCACGAAAGGTGCGAAGGGTGTGCC
The DNA here is from genome assembly GCA_963575745.1 of Prorocentrum cordatum. Lineage (NCBI taxonomy): Eukaryota > Dinophyceae > Prorocentrales > Prorocentraceae > Prorocentrum > Prorocentrum cordatum. Next base: position 150,500 of record CAUYUJ010013792.1, on the reverse strand, counting down.
AAAATGGCTACCGTGGGCGCGTGCGGACGCTGGCACTGGGGCCGTCGTTTTAGCTGCCTGTGGGGCCATGAAACGTGTGAGGTGTGTGTGCGTGTGTGTATGTGCCGAAATGGGCGCGGTGGGCGCACGCGGACGCAGCCATACGGACCGTCGGTGGAATTCTTTATGGTGCCGTGAAGTATGTGATGGACGTGCTAAAATTTGCGCTGTGGGCGCATGCGAACGCAACCGCTGGTGCCGCTGGTGGAGCTCCTTATGGAACCACGAAGCGCGTGAGGATGTGGCAACATGAGTGCGGTGGGCACGTGCGAACGCCACTAAGACCGTCGGTGGAGCTCCTTATGGGGCAACGAAGCGTGTGTGCCAAAATGAGCGCGGTGGGCGCATGCGAACACATCTACTGGGGCCGTCGGCGGAGCTCCTTTTATCGGGCCACGAAACGTGTGCGGGGTGTGCCACAATGGGTGCGGTGGGCGCATGCGAAAGCACCCATCGGGGCCGTCGATGGAGCTCCTTACGGGGCCACGAGAAGTGTAAAGGGTGGGCCAACATGGGTGCGGTGGGCGCATGCGAACGCAGTCACCGGGGCCGTCGGTGGAGCTCCATACGGGGTCACGAAACGTGTGAGGGGTGTGCTCAAACTGGCGCGGTGGGTGCATTCGAACGCAACCATTGGCGCCTTCGGTGGAGATCCTTATCGGGCCACGCAGCGTGTGCGGGGTATGCCACAATGGGTGCGGTCGGCGCACGCAAACGCTGGCATTGGGACCGTCGGTGAAAATCCGTATAGGGCCACGAAGCGTGTCATCGGTGTGCCAAAATGGGTGCGGTGTGCGCACGCGGACGCAGCGACAGGGGCCGTAGGTGGAGCTCTTTGTGGGGCCATGAAACGTTTGAGGGGTGCGCCAAAATGGGCGCGGTGGGCGCATGCGAACGCAGCCAGTGGGGCCGTCGGTGGAGCTCCCTGTGGGGCCACCGAACGAATGAAAGTGGGCTAAAATGTGCGCGGTGGGCGCATGCGAACGCAACCATTAGGGCCGCCGGTGGAGTTCCCTATGGGGCCACGAATCGTGTGAGAGGTGTGCCAAAAAAAACGTGCCGTGGGCGCACGCGAATGCAACCACTGGGACCGTCGGTGGGGCTCCTTATGGAGCCACGAAGCGTGTGCGGGGTGTGCCAAAGTGGGCGCGGCGGGCACATGCGGACGCTGGCATGTGGACCTTCGGTGGAGCCCCTTTTTTTTATGGGGGCGCGGAACGTGTGAGGGTGTGCCGACGGGTGCGGTGGGCGCATGCGAACGCAGCCAGAAGGGCCGTTGGGGGAGCCCCTTGATGTGAGGCGACGAAACGTGTGAGGCGCGTGCCGAAATGGTTGACTGGAGCAGAGGGCAGAGGCAGGGATCGGAGGAGGAAGGAAGAGGGAGGAGGAGGAGAGGAGGGGAAGAAGGAAGGAGACGCGGGGCTGGATCCAACGACACAGGATGGAAGGGAAACGCGACATGAAAATGAATGTGTGGCGATCCGCGCGGATTTCTTGGATCTGCGCTGGACCCCCCCTGGCGGCGCCTCTGGCGCCGCCCCTGGTGCGCTCGGCGCGCCGGGGAGGGTGGTCCAGCGCAGACCCAAGAAAGCCGCGCTGAGCGCAACAGGTGTAAGTTTATGGCGTTAACACAAAAACAGAGAAAATTTGGTTTGCTGAACATATTGCAGCACTAATTGATGATAGGTACAGTCGGTACAATGCATGGTCATGCAGCCATGCCGCAGATTGCCGGGGTCCAAAAGCACGGCGATGAGCATCAGCATTACCGAATTGACTAGCAAAAACAATGCAGAAAAACATGCCACGTCTAACAATCACATGTTCCCTGGTGCGCCGCACCTTGAGAGTGTCATTCCACGGGGCACGTGGGTCGACTCCCTGGTTTAGCACGCGCGTTTCAGTAGGCATCTTCTTTTTCATTTGACGCCTGAACCACAACGAGCTGCGGTACGGAACACAACACAATGCAATTAAACATTGGATACTTCGCACATGGCGCAGCCCAGTGAGAGATTCCTGTCGGTGCAAAAGTGCTGAAAAATTGGCCATCAGAGCCGCCATCAATATATGACACTCACGTCGAGTCAGCCATGACCCGACAACGGTTCGAGGATTCACGGCAGAATCGCAAGCACAATTTTGTAAAAAACGGTTGGACATTCGCGACACCCGTGTTGAATGCCTCGCACAACTTGGGTGGTGGGCCTAAGGCCTCTTGGATGATCATCGGGATCTCGTCGAGGCGTGTCGGGGATCTCCTGGAGGCAATTCTGATGCTTCTCGGGGCTTATTTGGGCCTTTTGGAGACCTCCTGGGGGCCTCTTGGGTTGAGGTCTCCTGTGCGCCTCTTCTGGCGCAAGGCTCGGATTTTCGGTTCTTGTTCGCCCTCTTCGGCCCCTCTTGGGGCCGTCTTTGGGCCCTCGTGGGCCGTCTTGGGGCCATCGTGGGGGCCTCTGTGGCCGTCTTGGGGCGATCTTGGGGGCCTCTTGGGACGTCATGGAGCGTCGGAAGCTCGAAAAGTGGATAACCCCGCAAACTTTAAAAAACCAACGGGGAATACTTGATTTGTTTTGCCTCGCGGAGCTCTCTTGGGAAGGCCCTTGCAGGCCTTTTGGGAAGTCCTGGGAGCTTTTTCGGCCGACTGGAGGCCATCCTGAGCGTCTTGGACCGATCGCTCAGTCATTCGGGTCCCTCTTGGAGCGTCTTGGGGGCCTTAGGATCCTGAAAACCGCACAGGGGGGGAAGTCCGATAGCTTTGAGGAGAATTTGCCGATTCTAAATTTATTTCTGGAGATATTAGCACGCCTCCGGCCAGTTGGGCTGGCGAATTGATTTCCTAGGGAACGAGACGGAGGGAGGAGACAGCTGGGAGGGTGGAGGTTGTGGGACGGCGGAGGCGAGAGGCAGCGGGAGGAGCGAGGAAGGATCCGGGAGGATGCCTTTTTGCACGACGTAAGGAGGAGGAAGGAGGTGGGTGGGGGAGGAGCGAGGACCGAGACGAGAGGAGCGACGAGGGAAGACGTAGAGGCATGATGTAGAGGGGAGAGCGAGGATGGAGGATGAAGGTCGGAGAACGAAGGATCGAGGATGGAGAGGAGTGTGGAAGGAGGGGGGAGGAGGTCGGGGAGGTGAGCAATTCAATCATTAGGGGCGGGGAGGAGGAGTAGGCTGGAAGAGTGAAAAAGAAGCCGGGTGGGGGAGGGAACAGGAGGGAAGATATAGGAAGGGGGAAAGGGGAAACAGACGGGGAGAAGGCAGAGTATGAAGGGCGAGGTGGGGTGGTTTGCATTCAACCTCGGCTAGTCTGCACGGCCTCGAGGGTTGCGCCGAAAGCCTCATTGCGATGGACGTGGCCTCTCGGTTAAACACCACCCTGGAACCTCTGAACATTGCGGTGCTTGGCCACCCAGTACAACGTTTCGTGGCCCCATAGGGAGCCCCACCGAAGGTTCCAGGTCTACCGTCCGCATGCGTCCCCCCCCACCCAGTACAGCGTTTCGTGGCCCTCCTCCCCCTCCTCCCTGCGTTTCACCCAGGTTTGGCTCGAGCGGTTTGCAAACCGGTTCCGCGCCGATCCCCGCCGCGACGCCCGAAAGGGCCGCCACCCGCCAGGCGCGACGCCTGCTTACTCTCCTCCCTCCTACCCCCAGCGGCCTCGCGACGAGCCCGCTCATCATCGCAGAGCGCGCAAACAGCGCGCAAACGCCCGCACACTTTTAAGAGTGCATAAAGCCGCAATGATGCTCTCTCACCACCACTCTTTCCAGGGCCTCCCGCAGCAAGGCGCTGTCCCCACGACCTTGCCCCCGCCTCGCGCGTCGCCTCTCTCGCCAACGTCAGGGCTGCAGCAGCACGGTATGGCTACCTCCCCCACGCAGCGTATGGCGGCTCCTCCCTCTCCGTCCCTATATGCCACGCGCCTGCCTGCTGACTTTTTTCCTCCCCCCCAGCAGCCAGTGCACCAGAAAGGCAGCGCCCCTCCCGAGCTTTGGTATTGCCTGCAGTGCGGCCGGGCCAATGCCACTTTTGACGTTTCATGCCCCACCTGTTTTCCGACTCGGGCGGCAGGGCCCCAGCAGGCGACACCCGGCCCCGCCAAAGGTCAGGAGCAGCACAAGCCCCTGCAAGGTGCGGGCCCATGGCCGGGCCACAAGGGCCCGCGCTCCTTTTCTGGAAGCACGGGTGGGGCACACATGGGCAAAGGCCATGCTCCGTCAAATCCGCCATCTTTCGACCAGGTGGCTGCATGGGCAGCGGAGTACGGCTTACTCCCCGCACCCCCAGGAGACCACACGGTCCAGCCAGAAGTGTTCTCCAGCAAGGAGCGCAAGAAGCGGGAGAAGGACGAGGCTCGCAGGGCCCGTGAGGCCCAGCGCAGCGAGGGGGGGCAGCCCGCCTCAAAGGCTACTGGCACCCCGCACGGCGCCAAGGACACGGGAATCATCGGGCAGTCTCCCCAGTCGCAGCCTTCGCCTTTTGCGCCTCCTCCCGAAGGTGAGGCCACCTCCCCCACACTCTTCGGCCCTGCCTCTGTGCAGCAGTCTCCGTTCCTCATGGCCGACCAAGCTTTCTCCTCCCTCGCCGCGTTGGATCCTGCCACTGAGCTCTCAGTAGCAGAGCTCACAGCGCAATGCCCTATCCTCACCCCAGACGAGGCGCACTCTCATTCAGCCTGGATTTATCCCCCGCTAGAGCCCGACCGCCTGCTGGAGCACCGCAAGGCCCTTGCCATGAGCAAGGATGCGCTGATCCTGCAGCTCAGGGCCTCAACCCTCCTAGGACACTCCGATATGCGTATCACCGAGATCCGTAAGGAGATTTCATTAGTTAATTTTCAACTGGCCAATGCGAGGGATCCGCTAGCCAAGATTAGCGAGCAAGAGCACGTGGTCGCCTCTCTGCATGCCGATTGTGAGCAATTGGCTGCTAAGCAAGCTCAGGCAGAGGAGCACGTGCGCGACCTCGCCCTGGCCCTTCAAACCGCGCAAGCGGACCTCAGCCAGGCATCTACATTACTAGCTTATTTCAAATCGCAGGCGCCGCCAGTCGCTGCCATCACGGATTCGCCCATGATGGGGGAGGCGGCGGACGAGCCTGGAGCAGTACAGCGCTCTGCGGCACTCTCTGCATCGCACGCGGGCGAGGGTCGAGATGGCACGCCCGACCTAGGAACGGCCACGCCCCTCACTGCCGCGCCGCCCTCCCCTCCGCTCCTCCAATGCCCCGCGCCCCTCCCAGGCTTCCAAGGGTTGGAACAGCCTTACATCACTTCACTCGCCGCGGCCATGCAGAGCAACGCCGAGGCCATGGCCAGGGAGGTAGCCACCATCAAGGCAAGTTTTGACTCCCAGGCCCAGGCCATGCGCAATGCAGTAGACACCCTAGCCTCACAGATCAAGGCCGGGCAACTAGTGCCAGCCGCCGTCTCTAGCCACGGTGCCACGCCCCGGGGGGGGGGCCACCGCACCGTCAGGTTCTGAACAAGCCCGCGCTCCCGTCAGAGCGGGCCCGCTTTTCCGCCTAGGTTTTGTGCCTAAACCTGGGCCAGCGCCAGTGCCCGAGACGCCGACAGGGGAGGCGTCCACCACTGCGCCACCAGGAGAGGCCACTACCAACCAGTCGAGCCCAGCAGCAGCTTCCGTAGGGGAGCCTAACGAACTGCCCCCGCCTGCCCGTTCTGCCAGCCAGCTCGGATGGGACCTCCCTGATGATAAAGGGGAGCCAGTCACCATGGCATCCTCCCGCCGCAGCGCAAGCGCTCAGGCCAGGGGCAGATCCGCACGCGCGGGTCAGGCCGACGAGCGCACGCTTTCAGGCATCAGCGAGGAAGATTTTGAAGGCAAGCAGGCGGCACGCAGCAAGAGCCCTCGCGGCTCCCGCCGCCCCAGGCGAGCGCCAGCCGAGGCCGAGCTGACGTCCCGTGCAGGGGCCCCCGCCACAGCTGCCGCCCGCTGTCTTGCCGATGCAATGGCAGACGCAGAGGCAGCGGACCTTCGAGCCGAAGCCGAGGCCCACGCAGCACAGGCTGCTCAGGACGACCTGGCCCAGGCAGCGCGCGACGGCACGGTTTTTCAGGTCGCTCCCCTGGACACTGCCCACGGGTGAACCTGGGCAGACGACAAGGCATACGTCGCAGCCCGCTCCCGCCCATGGGATGGATGCTACCGGTTCTCGCGGCTACCTCCATCCAGCTGGTCAGGGATTTTGATGTCATTTTTCCCGCCCTCCACTCCTCCTCACTCCCTACATGGCACAGCCTCGCCTTTGACACACCCTACGCGGCTTTCGACTCCGCGGATATATACACCGACGCCAGTGGAGGGGCCTCCAAAGGAGATCTCGCTGGCCCGCCAGCGTGGGCTTTTTTGGTCCTTGCAAGGCTCAACGGCACTCGTCACTTCCTCGGCTTCCTCGGGTGCCCCACGCCGGAGATGACAGGAGCAACGAGAGTCTCTGCCAAGGCAGAATTCGATGCCGCCACCTGGGCGGCGCTATGGGCCCTTCAGTCCCCGCTTCCTCCCACCGTTCCTCTCACCTTTCACTCAGACAACGTGGACGTGGTCTCTACCGCCCAAGGCGGCACTGTGGCCGAGCCACTCATAGAGCACAGAAGTCGCCTTGACAGTCTGTGCAAGGTCCTGGGTCTGAAACGTCGCTTTACATGGCAGCACGTGCACGGTCGCCAGGCAGACCCACTCAACGAAATAGTTGACACGGCAGCCAGACTTTATTCCCTCGCAGTGCTCCCTCCTCCCACGCTCCCACCCCTCATGAGTTTTCTCCAGGACAATGCGCACATCCTGGAATGGCTCTGGCTGGAATGCCTCCCCCAGCAACAGCGCGCCCTATACCCGCCTAACCATCAGGTTAGCCTTAATCCTCCTCTCCCCCCCCGCACCTCGCTCGCTGATGTTTTTCCAGGTCTCTCCGAAGAGGCAACCCCTATCGCAGACGCCACCGCATCCTGCTGCCTCAGGCTAGCCTCAGCCAACATTCTTTCTCTCACGCCTGCATCGCGCATCTCCCAAAGAGCCAGACTTACGGGCGTGGCCGTCAAAGGACGCCTACATCAGTTGGCCGCCGCCTTTCAACGCAATGGGCTCGATGTTATAGGTATGCAAGAAACGCGAGTCAACGCCAAGGGCTCTGGCAAACGCCAAGTCCCCCCGTACATAGTTTTTCTGTCCGAGTCGCAAGCGGGTACTCATGCTTGCGGCTGCGCGCTCTGGGTCAACCTTAGCACGCCCGTATTTCCCAATGCCAAAGGCATCCCCACTTTTCCTATAAAGTCGCATAATGTGCGCATTGTACACCAAGACCCGCGAATCATCGCGGCCGTCATAAGTCAGAACGGCCTACGCTTCAGCATCCTAGTGGCGCATGCTCACAATTCCGGTCGTCCTCTCCATGAGCAGGCCGCATGGTGGCAGCACCTTCGACATGTGCATGACCATATTTTGCCGCAGCCCACTCCCACTCTGGTCCTCATGGACTCCAATGCTGCAGTAGGCACACAAACATCAGCGGCCATCGGCCCACAGCATGCGGAGCAGGTCAACACTGCTGGCTCCTTTTTCCATCGCTTCCTACTCGCCTCAAATCTCTGGCTGCCAGCCACCTTTGTGCCCCACCCTATGGGATCGGGCACATGGATTGCGCCAGCTCGCGACCCCGCCTTCAAACAACATTGGAAGCGCAGGGATTACATAGCTATCCCAATAGGCGCCTCAGCCACTGAGTGCGAGGTCAAGTACTCCCTTACCTTGGCACTCGCTGTACTAGACCACGCTGCTCCGTGCCTATCTTGCCGCTTCAAGCTTCAGCTGCGCCCAACCGAGGATCAGGGATGCCAGGTCATGCGTATCCCGCACGACCCTACAGCGTACCTCGACCCGACGGCCAGGCAGCTTTTTGAAGACACATTTAAGCCCCCTCCCGAACTTTTAACCTTCGACTTACATGCCTCTGACCACGCGCTCATCCTTGACCGGGAGGCGCGCAACGCCATGCTACAGGCATTCCCCCAACCCCGCACGGCAACAGGCCGCGCACCTACCAACTCCCGCATCTCCATGGCCACCCTCGTGCTTATGGATGCCAGAGCCTTGACCATAAGCAAGGCCAACACCCTGCAACGAGAGGCGTGCAACCTTTTATTGCGGGTAGCTATCGCGGCTTGGAAGCGATATTTGCGTTCCAGGCAAGCCTTTACCCGTCCCCAAGCCGCCTTGCTCCACCACGACGAGCGCTCGCTGATGCCCGCAGTCAATAACGCATTCGCCACGCTTGCGGAGCTCGGCGCTGCCCTGCGCAGCATGCGAGCCAGCATGGCGGGCCCTAACGCCTCCATTAAATGGAAGCCCCGGATGCGCATGGCCTGCTTGCACCAGTTTTTGGCGGTCTCTCCCATACGCGTTGCTCAAACCCGCTTTCCTCACGGCTGCTCCGCCCCTACCATAGGTACCGCATATGCAGCCGCCCTTCACCTACGAGCGCGCGCAAGCGCCCTCAGGGCTATCATCCTAGCTCAATTCACGCAGGCAGTCCGATGCTCCGTCGACTTGGACGCCTCTTTTCACCTGCAAGGTATTGCCGCCGAAGTGCACGAAGCATGGCAGACCTCACAACAGCGCACTGCCTTTGCGCGCCTCCGCACGCTCGGCGTTGGCTCTAAAAAGAAGCTACGCACCTCACCCCTACCTATACTCTCCACAGCAGCGGGCACCTTCGTTGTCGACGCCACTCAGGCCGCCGACACCTGGCTCTCCCACTTTGCCCGACAAGAGCACGGTGCAGTCATCCCGCTCAAACAAGCCAAGGCCTACGATGCTAGTGCATCGTATCTGCCCGCCGACCTCACTGTGAATGTTCCCCCCCCCCCCCTACTCACTCTTTACCCTAGCGCAAATTGAGCGCGCCTATGCCAGGACCCCTGACTCTGCAGCCAGCGTAGACGGCTTCAAAGGAGCCTTTGTCAAGTCGTTCCACCGCCTACTAGCAAAGCAGTATTACCCGGTCCACCTTAAGGCGCAGTTGCGCCTTGAGGAACCGCTAGCCTGGCGGGGGGGGGTATAATTTCGACATTTTTAAAGGAAAAGGCAACCCAGCCATCATGGCCAACTCCCGCTCAGCAATGGCGCCCCCTCACTTTTCCAAGCGGCATCGAGCCCTCTTGCGAAAAGAACTGGTAGAATATCTCCCTCCCGTGGCAGGCGCCGCCCAGTCTGGCGGCATTGCTGGGCGAGGCACCGACTTTGCCACGCTCACGGTCCTAGCGCACCAGGCCTATGCGACCAGCCAGCGTACTTCCTCCGCGTACATATTTATAGATGCAGTTTCAGCCTTTTACAGGGCCCTCCGACAGCTCATATTTCATTGCGACTCGCAACAAGCTGACTTATATTACCTTGTTTCTTCCCTTGACCTTCCCCAAGAGACAGGCGAGGAGCTAATGCGACATTTGCTCTCTGCCCCTCCCATGCTGCAGGAGGCTGGCCTCCCCTCGCACCTCCATGCCCAAATCTCGGTTGCATACGAGCACACCTGGGCTTTTTACCCTGGCGCCTCGGGGGTAGCTCTCACGCTCCGAGGTACCATTCCAGGGCAGCAGCTCGGGGACGTTCTTTTCAACTTCCTCATGGCCCGAGCTAATAACGAAGCTGTTAAACAGCTCACAGACTCACCGCTTGCCCATCTTATCCTCAAGGTCCAGGTGGACAAAGCTGCTCCACGATCTTTTTACGCCCACCACAAGGACAGCTTGGACTCCTCCGATACGGATGTGCACCACGACCTGGACTTGTGCTTTTTCGACGATGGTGCCTATGCCTTCCTCGGGCCCACTAAAGAGCTTTTCGACGCCATGCCCGTGCTAATGGCCATCATAGTCGAGGCCTACGCACTCTCCGGTATCAAGCTCAACTTTCAAGTTAACAAAACTATGTGCCTTTTTCAGTTTAGAGGGGAAGCTTCCATACCCCTTCGCCGCAAGCTCTGGGACCCCCAAGGGCTCAATGGGCAAATGTTAGTTTCACCTGCCCTCGGGCATAAGCCATTCTCCCTTCACTTCGCCAGGATCTACACATACCTAGGCACGCATTTGGACGAAAAGGGCAGTATAGGCCCCGAGCTCGCCCACAGGCGATCGGAGGCGGCCCCCAGCTGGCGCAATCTTGCACGTCAATTTTTGCGCCACTCCTCCAGTACGTGGCTACACGAGCACCTGCACTTACTGGACTCCCTTATCCTCTCCTCCCGTCTTTTCAATGCCGCAGTCTGGCCGTTGCTCACTGGACCGCAAATCGTCACCCTCCAGGGAGAGTTCATGCGCATGTACAGGCGCTTGCTCCACCTCCCAAGGTGCGACAGCACAGCAGAGCGCGACTCCTTTGTTTTGGCCAAAGTCTGCAGACCCCCCCTACCGCAGGTATTTAGTGCAATGCGGCTGCGCCTCTTCGGCCGCCTCCTCCGCACGGGACCTCCCCACCTCATCTCCCTCCTTGCCACGCTAGCCGCGGACGTCCCAGACTCATGGCTCGCTTTGGTACAGAAGGACTTACAATGGCTGGGCGATTTTTCCGCCAATCTCGCTCAAATGCCCTCGCCAGTTTCTCACCTGGACCAATGGGAGGCCCTTGCCCTCCAATCCCACACCGGATGGAAGCGTCGAATTCGCAATGCCCTTACAGCGGGGGCCCAGCATTTCGCACGCGCAGCACTCGCCGAGGCCGCCGCTAAGCACTTCTTTGCCATCTCCGTGCCCTGCGGGATCCCCCTGCCGACGGACCATGTACAGCATCCGATCGAGCAGCAACGCCTGGCAGCACACTACCCATCTGTGCTCACCTGCCCATGGTGCCCACGCACATTTCTCAAATTTCGGGGGCTAAAGCAGCATGTGGCCCAGATGCACTGGACCTTGTCCCATCGGGTCAAGGGCCTGGTACCCGACACCGCGGTTTGCCCTGCCTGCAGCCTCCCTTTTGGCTCCCGTGCCAGTCTCATGCAACATCTCTGTTTTGACTCCTTCATCTGTGCTCTCTACCTTCTTTGTCACTCTCAACGCCTGCCTCAGGAGCAAATCGCCTCGCTGGCCATGCAGCGTTGCGAAAATGCCAAGCTCCAAGTGAAATCAGGAGTAGGGCGTTGGCGGGTGGCATTACCGGCACATCGTGCCAAGCGCGCTACCACCCAGCACTTTCGAGACTTTGCCAAGCACCTATCGCAAGCGGACGCCCGCGCCATAATGGCAGTCACCGACTACGCCCTAGACCCAGCAGCCGTTACACTGCTTTTTCCTGCCGACGTGCCTCCGCCGCAGCCTCCTCCTCTCCCTGCGCTGCCCGAATGGCCATTTCAACCGCAAGACTACACCGGTCTAGCGACTAATGACATTCCAGCGCGCATCAGGCGCAAGGAGATCTTTATTCTCAACCTTTTTTCTGGCCGCAGGCGCGAAGGCGATATCCAGCACCACCTGGAATCATTCGCGCCCACTCCCTCGCTTGAGGTTTACATACTGTCGGTCGACATTGCCATCGACCCTGACACAGGCGATCTCACCAAGTCGGAGACCATCAAGCTATGGCAGCATCATATTTATGCTGGCAGAGTGGTTGTTTCAGGCGGAGGACCGCCTTGCGAAACTTTTTGCGCGGCCCGCTGGAAGCCCAACGGGCCCCCGCCGTTACGCACTATCGAACATTACTGGGGCATCCCCAACGCTACGCCCAAGCAATCTCGCCAATTGCAGATAGCCAACCTGCTTCTCGCCTCGTTGGTCCTATTATTTGCCGCACACCTAGACATGGGTACCTCGGCCTGGATGGAACATCCATGCCCCGCGCACTGGGAACCCAGAGCACAGCCTAGCTGGATGTGGAGGCCCCTAATGGCCTTGGCTGCGGCCCCGGCTGTCCGCACCACTGACTTCGACAAATGCATGTTTCAACCGTCTTGCCGTCCTCCTAGCGAATTTGGCAAGGCCCCCACGCGCTTGCTATCGCTCCGCCCCCCTTCTCTCCCCTTGCTCCTACTCAGCCGCCCCCAAGGGGCCGAGTGCACGCACCCACGGGGGGCGCGTCGCACATTATTAGGCAAGGACGAGAATGACCGCTTTTTCACGGCAGACAAAAAGACCTATCCCTCTGCCCTTTGCGAATGCCTCGCCCAGGCCATATACCAAGACGTCATTTTGCCATTTGCTGAAGACCCACAGGACCTTCCCCCCCAGGCGGACCCTGCCATTCTGGCCCCACTCCTCCGTTTCTCTGCATCTATGACTAGCGATTTTTGGTTAGGTCCTGACTTCGCTGACCCCTCTGCCCCTCGCACCCGAGCTAAAGTGGATGGGGGGCTGGATCGCTTCCGCAGGCTTTTGGCTCCGACCAGGCCCTCCGAGCCGTGGCGCCGCCATAGCGACCTCCCATCGGAGGCCCCCGAGACGCCTGGCCCTGCTGATCAGGACTCGGAGGCGGAACAAGAGGCCACGCATTTTTTGGGCACAGCCCCCATTTTTCCCTCCACTCTCCCTCCGCCGCCGCCCCCTCCCTCCCTAACTCTGGATCAGAAAAGGCGCATCCAGTGCAATCGGGACCGGGCCAGACAAATCAGGGCCGAGCGTGCCCGCCAAGCGGCGCGCCCCGCCCCGCTCACTGGCCTTACCTTCGCTCACATGTGGCATCCTGCTTCCCCCGCCCCGCAGGACTTCAACGCCGACATCTTCGACATATAGGCAGGCGGCACATGTCCAGAAGGCCGCGGGTGCTGGTGCCTCGTGAGGCCAGACCCAGGCATCCGCCACCGGGCCAATTTCGCTCAGCCTCAGCTCCTCCCCCCCTGCTCTCACCTGCCCAGTTCGCCCAGGTAGCCAAGGCAGTGCAGCTCTCCCTGTCTAGCACTCCCTCAGCCTCAAGTCCCCCACGCCCACCCGGCGATTTCAACGGCCCCCCCGTGGGACGCGGCAGGCACATCTATGGAGCCACTTTTCATCCTCCGCCACCTCCGCGCGCCATGCCCCCCCTTGCCTCCCCCTGATCACCCCGCAGTGAAGGCCAAAGCCGCCATCCCGGAAGGCTGGATCGGCCAGGCCGCCTCTCCTTTTTCTCCACCCCATGCTGCGCGTCCCTCACCTCCACCTCCGCGCGAATCCCGCAGAGTTGCAGCCCCCCACAGGCGTCAGCCGCGCAGGGCCTCCAGTTCGCCTGCGTTTCCTAGGAGGCTTGCGCAGGTAGACCATGCCTCATATTCCTTTGTCTCTTCCCCTTTTCCCCCGCAGGATTCTCCGGAGCCAGCTGAACAGCCAGCAGTGCCCCGCGCCTCTGCCACTCGCAAGCGCAAGCAGGTCTCATTTACATACGAATTCACGGCCAAAGCCCCTAGGGTGGCATACAATTCGCGCCGAAGCACGGAGCCGCGCAAGAGCGCACCCAAGCAGCCGGCGCCACAGCGCCGCGGACCAGCCGAGGCTCAAAGCAGCTCGCAGGCATTCCGCGGCACGGCCTCGCCTCCAGCCTCTCCTCCTCCAAGGCACCATAAGGCTCGCAAGTCTCACCGTGCTGCCCATGCTGCTCCGCACCCGCACTCGCCTGCCGAAGCGCCAGACGCAGCATCGGACGAGCAGCGCAGTACAGTCCTCAAGGCGCACGAGAATAGGATCGCCCAGCTCAAAGAGGAGCATAGGCAGGACCAGCTCCGTATCGACAGGATACACAGGGAGCGCCTCAAACTTCAGTTAAGAGAAGGCGAAAGCCTCTCGCACTGCGGTCAGCGCCTCTCTCCCAGGCGGCCGCGCAAGCCTCATGAAGGAGGCGATGCCGCCAGGCGTTAAGCCTACGCCATGCAGCTGTAATTCAGCCCAGGCCTACCCCTTCCCTCCTTACCTCTCTCAGCATCCTTTCCCTCGTTTCTCCCCCCACAGGCCATGATGCGCGAGCTCAGCACCTTGGGCAACGCCGACGCAGACGAGGACATGCCCGCTGCTGAAGCGGCCCCGGGGAGGCACCTAGATTTGCTCCGCATTATGGAGCGGCTGCCCCCAGACTTTCGCAGCGCATGGCCCTTTTGGGAGTACCTGGCGGAGCGGCTTCTCCTGGCCCACCAGCAGGTCTTCCGCTTTCTCAGCGGCGGCTCGAGGCGCCACGCTCTTTCACTATCTCCTACCGCTGTGTACCAGCCTGCCTCGGTACCCCAATGGCAAGCTACATGGCAGCTCGAGAGCGGGCCGCCTGCTCTGCCGCACGCCCGCGCTGCCGTAGGCCCCGAGCTCTATATGGACTTGCCCGATGTCGCTAATCACACAGTCGAGCGGTGGCATGGGCGTTGGTGCGAGGCCAACTCTCCCAACTTACTCCACATCTATCCTCAGCGCGCAGCGGGTGAAGGCCCATGCGCTGCCCGTTTCTCACCCGCTATAAGTTTGGTCACTGTCTACGTGCCCGACCAGATTTTTCTGGACCTCCTCCACACGGGGGCCTGGGAACAGCCTGCTCTCATCCCTCAGCGTCTTTTGGAGGAGGCAGCGGCTGGCAGCCCCATCCTAATTGACTTCCAGGCCATGATCCTGGTGCGGCCATTTTGCCTTCCGTTGTCCTACCTCTCTCGAATCCTCCGCCTCCCTGAACCTTAGCCCCTCAGGCCATGCCGACCCCAGATGCGCAGCACCTGCCGCAGTTCGAGCACGGCGACGTCCGCTGCGCACCCACTGAGGCCGTGCCACCGCAGCCTACAGTCGTACAGTGGCTGGTAGTGATCACGGCAGGTCACATTCCGCTCTGGTCTCCACTGCCCATCAATGTAGGACTCCTAATGGAGCAATTCCACGGGCAGGAAACCCGGCTGCCATCTTCAGTGGAGAGACCACGCTTTTTTCACCTCCCCATTCTTCAGGAGACCGATGCGCGGTCCATTTTATTCGGCACGGGCATACCTTTTCGCACCGGCCTTTCGCTGCGGGTCAACATGCGCAGCGGAACCATCCTCATCCCTATCGACTCAGCACCGGGCCAAGCATGCATCAGTCGGCCCATCAGGAGGGTCCTCCTCACCCAGGCGCACGCATAGGCCAGCTAGGTTTCACTCATATATGGCCGTTGGCTTATGGGCTACTTCTTTTCGCTCCTTCCGCACTCCCCCTCCTCTCAGAGCGCGCAGCGCAGCCGTGGTTCCTGCGGTCGGGCGCGCTTCGGCGGCGGCTGAGGGGACCACGCCCCCGCAGGAGGCCGCGGCCGAGTTCGTCGGCCTATCAGGCGACACGTACTCGGGCTCGGCATGGCAGGGCTCCCGGTACATTGCCGCCAACAGGGAGTTCAAGAAATGGTGGCCAGCTACGTACCCTGGCGAATGGAAGATGCCAAACGGCATGCTCTACCCGTTCGTGTGGAAGCTCAAGTCCCTCGACGTCATCAACGGCCAGGTCGTCGAAACTTGGGACTGGGAATGGATAGAGGCTCCAGGCCTGGCGACCATCTCAGAGGTCGAGTCCATGCTGCTGGAGGCCCGGGCGCGAGCGGCGGCGGCGGCGGCCGCGCGACAGCCGCGCGGTGCATGAGCGGGCCCTAGTGTGCTACCTCCCAGCCGGCGCCATCCAAGGTCGACAAGGGCGACCTTGGCGCAAATATTAGGTGGTGGGCTAGCCTAATACTCTAGTCTCGGTTCACCACGGCAGCCCACCACCTAGACAGCCCCAGCCAGCCACACGAGCCAAATGTTTACAGCTGGAGAGCCGTGTTGCTCCAATTTAAGATCGGCTGAGCCGACCTGCAATCCCGTCGCAGTGGGCCCAGCTATTCTTTCATTTAGCCCCATGCCAAAGGCCCGCTGCAAAGTCGTAGTCAGCACCAGTCTCCAGCTTCACACCTTTCTGCCGCACTAGCGCAGCCAACGCGACACTTTTAGTTGGCCCCGCTACCAGAAGAGCGGACAGCTAATGCTCACAGCTCAATTCGCAGACTCGCCACGGCTGAGTCTTCATAGGTGGTGGGCTAGCCTAATACCCTAGTCTCTGCTTATATCGGCAGCCCACCACCTAGATAGCCCTAGCCAGCCACACGTACCGTAATTCACCAGCGAGGAGCTATGCTGCTCCAATCTAAGGTCGGCCGAGCTGTCCTATAGTCTCGTCGCAGCGGGCCCTTCAGATCTTTTCTTCAGCCCCATCCAGAGGGCGGGCCAGCTGCAAGAGCTGTAGCCAGCACCAGTCTCTAGTTTCACACATTCTTGCCGCAGCAGTGCGGCCAGGCCAAAGCGACACTTTTGAGCAGCCTCGCTACCAGCAGAGCGGTCAGAGCAATGCTCACAGCGCAATTCGCAGACTCGCCACGGCTGAGTCGATACTGCGGCAAGCAAAATTGCCGCCGCAGCACATCCCACCCGCCGAGTAACTCTCGGCTAAGGCTGCCCATCAGAGGTGCGTACCTCTACGGACAGCTATCGCGCCCTAGTGTTGCTTGGCTTGGCAAGATAATCCCTCTCCCTCCCATATGTTCTTCCCTCCCCTCTTTCCTCGTTTACACCAAGACGCCAAGCACAGCACAGGCGCTCTCTCACCTGCCCCCTTTCCGGTCACATGCGTAACCGATGGGGCATCCTAGTCTCCTGGCTTGCGGCAAGCAAAGATGCCGCCTCAGTATATCCCACCTGCCGAGCAATTATCGGCTAATGCTGGCTGTCAGAGGGGAGTACCTCTACCGACAGCTATCGCGCCCTAGCGCTGCTTGGCTGGACAAGATCATCCCTCTTCCTCCCTTATGTTCATCCCTCCCCTCTTACCACGTTTACTCCAAGACGCCCAGCACAGCACAGGCGCTCTCTCACCTGCCCCCTTTTCCGGTCACGTGCGTTACCGATGGGGCTTCCTAGACTCTTGGCGGCAACGCCGGCCTCTCCCTCCTGGTCCGCTCCGCCTCGGCCGCCATACAGCGCGGCAAGGCCATTTTGGCCCTCTTCCTACTCATCCCGCTCATTTCCATGGCTAAGCCATGCTCCCAGATGGCCGTCCCTGAGGCCAGCTCTGCTGCTCTCGGTCTTTCAGCGCTGCCCGCATAGGGCAACGCCTAGATGGCGCGCTCGGTGTTTCTCGCACGGCACCGATCCCCTCTCTTCTTATCATTCCCTCTCCCTCCCCCTCGGTGCCAATACCTCCCCCGCCCATCATGCAGGTCCAATGGCGAAGAATCGCTTTTGCCTGCGGACGGACCAGGAGCGGAGAACCTGTGCTGTGCCCGCTAGGCGGGCTCTGTCTGCCGCCTGGCCGACCTCGGCCACCCAGCTCAAGCTACTTGCAACGAGCCAAGTGTAGTCAAAAAAGCGTTTCACCCACCCAGTACAGCGTTTCGTGGCCCCACAGGGAGCCCCACCGAAGGTTCCAGGTCTACCGTCCGCATGCGTCCCCCCCACCCAGTACAGCGTTTCGTGGCCCTCCCCCTCCTCCCTGCGTTTCACCGAATCAGTACAGCCCTTCGTGGCCCCATAGGGAGCCCCACCGAAGGTTCCAGGTCTACCGTCCGCATGCGTCCCCCCCACCCAGTACAGCGTTTCGTGGCCCTCCTCCTCCTCCCTGCGTTTTACCCACCGAGTACAGCGTTTCGTGGCCCCATAGGGGGCCCCACCGAAGGTCCCAGTGGCACGGCCCGCATGCGTCCGCCACCACCCAGCACACCCCTTGCCCTCTGAGTTTCACCCACCCAGTACAGCGCTTCGTAGCCCCATAGGGAGCTCCACCGATGGTCCCAGTGGCACCGCCCGCATGCGTCCGCCACCACCCTGCACAGCCCTTGCTCCCTGCGTTTCGCCCACCCAGTACAGCGCTTCGTGGCCCCATAGGGAGCCCCACCGAAGGTCCCAGTGGCACCGCCCGCATGCGTCCGCCACCACGCAGCACAGCCCTGCTCCCCGCGTTTCACCCACCCAGTACAGCGTTTCGTGGCCCCATAAGGAGAGCTCCGCCGAAGGTCCCAGTGGCACCGCCCGCATGCGTCCGCCACCACCCAGCACAACTGCGGCATTCACAACTGCATATGGTTGGGTCTTTCGCTAGGCTATTTTTTTGCATGGCTCCTAAGTTGGGCGCTTGCGGGCGGCTGGGAGACCACAGGCAATCGGTCCACTGTTGGGGGTGCCCCAAGAATGGTCCCAAAGGCATGGTCCCTGCGGGGTGAGGATCTCTCAGCCCGCACGGTTTCTCGCTCGCTCTTGCATTTATTTGCCATGCGGCATTGACTCGCTTGTGCGCGTGGTGTTTGTTAAGGATTCTGCATTGTAGGGCTCTGGGCTGTTTCAGATTACCCAGGAGGAGGAGAGGGAGGAGGAGGAAAACGAGGAGCAGGAGGAACAGGAGGAGGAAAAGGCGGAGGAGCAGAAGCAGGAGCAGGAGCAGCAAGAGGAGGAGACGAGGATAATCCTACGGGGGGAGGGAGGGCAAACATGTCGCGCGGGGCTAGGACGAGGATAAGCGTTCAAGAACGCTCTCCGAGCGTTCCAGAACGATCTGAGAAGGCCGCGGTGCCAGAAACATCCTCAAGAGCCGCGGGATCTCAGACATTTTCCGCTTATTGGAGGCTGCGTAATAGGGGGCGAGCAATCGTGGGGGGGCAGCGAGGGCTGCCAAACAGCGACCCTAAAGAGGCCCTTTGGGGGCCCTGATAGGAGGCCTTTAGGGACCGAAAAAGGCATCACACACATACACACAGTGATCGCCCCTCATTAATTCGTACTCAGGTTTATCCCCCACCGATGGTATCCTCGTCTTGGCGTCGTCTTCTATGGCATGCTGAGCCCGCTCGCCGTGGCATATGCAGCCATATGGCCCAACACGCAGGTTGAGGCTTGGCGTCGGGAAGCCGCCAGGGAGTTTCGCATCGCTCGGACGTGAACATGTCCTCTCGGCAAGGGCCATCGAGGAGCATTGTTGTTCACCTGGCGAAGCAAAAACGCGAGAAACCGAACAATGCGATGCGCGGGGAGTGGACGTCCAATCGACGGCAGGGGAGAGTGGATACGCTGGGCTTGCGTTGCAAAGACTCGCGCACTGCACTGGAGGCCGTCGACGCCAGACGCAGGAGAACAACGATTGCACTGCAAGGCCAAAGCGAGCAAACACAAGCGTGACGATAGCATCGTGCGAAGCTGTGCGTGCCAGGGTGAAGGTGGGTGGCCAAGACATGCGAAATTTGTGTCGTCACAGGAGAGGCGCGCAGCCATGACCGCTGCGTGCCCTGAGGGTGCCGGTGCGACTGCTATCTTTAAGTCGGGCCGTCCCTCTACAGGAGGAATATTCAAAATTGTCAAACATAATCCAGGCGAAAGACCCAACCATTTGCAGCTGTGAATACCGCAATAGTGAATATCTTCTTGGGTGGAGCTCCCTATGGGGCCACGAAACGCTGCACTGAGTGGAGGGGGACGCATGCGGGCGGTAGCACTGGGGCCTTCGGTGGAGCCCCCTGTGGGGCCACGAAACGTTGTACTGAGTGGAGGGGACGCATGCGGGCGGTAGCACTCGGGCCTTCGGTGGACCTCACTATGGCGCCACGAAGCGCTGTACTGGGAGGGGGGGGCGCATGCGGGCGGTGGCATTGGGGCCTTCGTTGGAGGTCCCAATGGGGCCACGAAACGTGTGAGGGGTGTGTCGAAATGGGTGTGGGGGGCGCATGCGGGCGGTGGCACTGGGGCCTTCGGTGGAGCTCCGTATGGGGCCACGCAACGTGTGAGGGGTGTGCCGCAATGGAAATGTGGGACGCATGCGGGCGGTGGCACTGGGGCCTTCAGTGGAGCTCCCTATGGGGCCACGCAACGTGTGAGGGGTGTGCTGAAATGGGTGTGGGGGACGCATGCGGGCGGTGGCACTGGGGCCTTCGGTGGAGCTCCCTATGATGCCACGAACCGTGTGAGGGGTGTGCTGAAATGGGCGTGGGGGACGCATGCGGGCGGTGGCACTGGAGCCTTCGGTGGAACTCCAGATGGGGCCACGAAACGTGTGAGGGGTGTGCCGAATTGTGTGTGTGTGTGTGTGGTGGGGGGGGGGGGCCATGCAGGCGGTGGCACTGGGGCCTTCGGTAAAGCTCCATATGGGGCCACGAAACGTGTGAGGGGTGTGCCGAAATGGGTATGGGGGACACATGCGGGCGGTGGCACTGGGGCCTTCGGTGGAGCTCCTTATGAGGCCACGAAACGTGTGAGGGGTGTGCCGAAATGGGGGGGGGGGGGGGCGCATGCGGGCGGTGGCACTGGGACCTTCGGTGGAACTCCAGATGGGGCCACGAAACGTGTGAGGGGTGTGCCGAAATGGGTGTGGGGGACGCATGCGGGCGGAGCTCCCTATGGGGCCACGCAACGTGTGAGGGGTGTGCCGAAATGGGTGTGGGGGACGCATGCGGGCGGTGGCACTGGGGCCTTCGGTGGAGCTCCCGATGGAGCCACGAAGCGTGTGAGGGGTGTGCCGAAATGGGTGTGGGGGACGCATGCGGGCTGTGGCCTTCGGTGGAACTCCCGATGGAGCCACGAAGCGTGTGAGGGGTGTGCCGAAATGGGTGTGGGGGACGCATGCGGGCTGTGGCACTGGGGCCTTCGGTGGAGCTCCCTGTGAAGCCACGAAGTGTGTGAGGGGTGTGCCGACATGAGCGGAAGGCGAGGAGGAGGAGGAGGTGTAGGAGAGAAGGAGGAACGCGGGGCGACGTCTCTTCAAAACGATCACCCAACACCACAGGATGGTTGGGAAATAGTCAGGGGACTATTTGTTTGACAATTTTGGAATATGTTTTGAGTATTTTCCTTCGTCCAAAATCCCCCTGTAAGGGGGACACGCCCGACTTCATGCTATCTCGTGGGGGGGGGGGCGTGCATCCGCGCGGCCGCCCCGAGTCACGGGGAAACTGAGCACGCGTGCCGGCGCACGGAGCGCCCACGGGCCACGACCAGGCGAGAACCCAACACACACGCATACACATACAGTGGAGGCCCATGCCAAAAAGCACCCTGCTTGCCTCCAGGGCGCCCCTGGTTTCTTGGGCGTTGATGGTTTCCCTATGGGAAGCGCGACGCTCCCGCACCAAGAATCAATGGACGTCCGGGGGGGCTCAGGGTTGGGTTTCTCGTGGAAGGTTTTTTTGTGGATTGGCCTCCACTGCACACATCACGTGCAAGCGCTGTGCGAGAAGCCAGCGGCACAAAAAGAGCCTCGGCGCCCTGCTGGGTGCTCCCCAGCTCCGGCGAAGACGTGTCTCGAGCTGGCAGCAGATGGAGAGGAGGCACAGTCAACCCGCACAGTAAGGATGGGCAACTTACCGGAGGGAACTCTTGTATCCTTGCCTCCCCGGTCCATGATTGGCCACTTTCGCCGGCCGCGCCCCGCCCAAAAAACTTCGAAACGGCCTCTCAAAGGCCTTCGCATCTTTATCGTGTGCATCCTTCTGATACGGGTCGACTGTAGGAGGAAGGGCCCTCAGTGAGGCTCGTGCATCCCATTTCTGCTGCACAGACCACACGAATCGAGATCACACTTGAGAGAATGGCAACCGGCCGCGGCCCTGGCCAGCCCGATCCGATCCTCTACTCGAGCGGTGGGCTGCACGTCGGCGCAGGCGACCCGTTGCTTCTCAAACGCATTCAGGAGGTAGCGAGTAGTCGGGTGGATGCCAAATTGTATTTAGCCTCCATCCCAATTGGCGCTCAAAGAGGAGGAGAAGGGGGAGGAGGACGGAGGAGAGGAGGTGAGGGAGGACGAAGAGGAGGACGACGATGGAGGACGCTGGGGTGGAGTGGGTGTTTGCATGTACGTGTGCTCATAGTCATCGCAAGTATGGTTGACATCTGTGCTCCCTGTGCCTCGTCCACACCCATATGAGTTAGCTCTGAGTTGCGATTTCCCTGAGAGGGGTGTTGGAGTTTTTGCGGGCCAAGCACGGTATTAGATACACGTTTGCGCGATCGGGGACGCTTGTCCCAGGGCGGTTGGAAAGTGTGTGCCACCATTTGATGCCGTAGGAGTATAGTTCCCCAATCAGAGCTTGCCTCTGTAGGGGTCCTAGCGGATTAAAGGTTTAGGTGAGGTGGATCGCCGATGTCGGTGGCCGGGCCCGGGTGCCCAGGTGCCCGGCGGCGCCCGGGTGCCTGGGTGGCCGGTGAGGTGGGTCGCCGATTTCGGTGGCTGGGCCCGGGTGCCCGGCGGTGCCCGGGTGCCTGGGTGGCCGGTCCGGTCGCCGATTTCGGTGGCCGGGCCCGGGTGGCCGGGTGCCCGGGGTGCCCAATATATAGCCCAATAGCATATAGCCCTATAGCCCTATAGTTTTATAGCTCCATAGCCCTATAGCCCTTTAGCCCTATAGCCTTACAGCCAAATAGCCCTGTAGCCCTATAGCCCCATAGCCTTATAGCCCTATAGCCCTATAGCTCTACAGCCTTATAGTCCTATAGCCTTATAGCCCAATAGCCCTATAGCCCTATAGCCTCATAGCTTTATAGCCCTACAACCCCATAGCCCCAACAACAATATGATTGTTTGTTTTTCTCCGGTGTCATAAGCTTCCAGCCGCCCTGGGACAGGCGTTCCCGATCGCGGAGCGGTATACCGTTTCGTGCCCGCTGAAGGTCGGGCTGGCAACGACGCAAAGTCCTGGCGCCGTGCCGTTCCAATTCAGGTACGCGGGGGCGAAGGGCATCGCCACGGTCAGCAAGCGCCTGCAGGGGCGGCGGTTGGTCCTGCGGGAGTCGCAGGTCAAGATCAAGGCCCCGACGCCCTGGTCCGAGCGCGACGCCGGAGTGCACGTGCTCGAGGTCATCCAGCCCATCAAGAAGAGCAAACATCGCCATGCACTCTGGAGCGAGGTCCGCATTGGGCTCAGCAGGGGCGGTGGGTTTCGCGCCAGGTCGTCAGGTCTTCCTGGGTCGGGGGGCCGAGTCGTGGCCGGAGCTCGCCGTGGCCTGCAGAAGGCCCCTGCCTCCCGTCTTCGGCGCTCCTCACGGTAGCATTCATGGTTGTAGATAATGCTTTGCGGAAGTCCGGGCAGATTTTTGAATCGGCCCGATGCGACTCCCCCCCCCCCCCCCTCGAGCCCCTCCGCTCTCCGGGCGCGCTCCGCGCGCCGGGGGAGGGGTGTCGGATCGAGGCTGGGTTCAGCGCCGGTCCGAGAAGTCCGCGCGGACCCTCGAAGCCTTGCGCGTGTGCTGTTCGTTTGTTCTCCTGGCCGTCGTCCCCGACGAGAGGAAGCTGGCCAAGTTCAACAAGCAGTTGATGCTGGTGCTGTCCTCGCTGATGGGGGTGGACCGTCTGCTGCTCCGCCTGAGGGAGCTGCAGCAGCAGGAGGTGCAGCGCTTCTGCCGCGCGGTCTCGCAGCTGTCGGACTCGGGAGACGGGGGGGGGCAGAACGAGGCAGAGAAGAGGGACAGGCTCTCCCAGAACCCCTTGCCGGAGAGGCTGCCGAAGAACTTGTGGATTCGGGCGTCTGGTGCTGGGACGGCGGTCAAGGAAGGAGGGTTGAGGCAGGGTTGGACCTAGACGGTGTTTGGGCGATTTCGTGGGCCGTTTTCGTTTCGATTTCGTTTTGCGGTAAAGGCGGATTGAAGACGAAACGAGGGAAAACGAAAACAAAGCGAAAACGAAAAACGCCGTTTAGGTTCAGCCCTGAATTGAGGGATGCAGGAGAGGGGCCCTCTTCAGGGCCCCGAGGGAGCCCCCTTGGGCACTGGAGGTGCACGAAAGCTGGACCTTCCTTCCCCCCCCTGTGGATTGCCCCACCAGTACTCGAGGCTCGATGGATGTTCTCTGCTGTTGGTGCCTCTGGTCCACTCCTCGGCCCACGGCAGCGAAATGACGAACCAACGACACACACCCGTACCCATAGGGGGATCGGAGAGGGCGATGGGTGCGTGTTGTCGGATGGGGGTCCCCGCTCGAACGGGAGCGTTCCCCAGGGTCCGACAGCCCGCACCCATACCCATCGCCAGTTTTCTTCCCAACGACCCCCCTATGGGTATGGGTGTGTGTGTGCTCGTGTGTTGTTCGCTCGTCAGCGAAAGGCGAGCCACGGTGTGAGCGCCACGTCTTCGGGGCTGTCGCTTGGCCTTGGCCGCCAGGGGCAGCCCCCACCCTCCGACGCCGGCAGGGCTTCAGAGATCCCGTGTGCCGGAGGGTGTGTGTGCCTTCGTCCTCTTCTCTCTCGCCGCCAGGAGCAGACCGGCCCCTGGTTTTTTTTCCCTGCTCCTGTCCTCCTGGCATCGCTCGGACGTGTGCCTTTTTTTTCTCGGCGAGAACCATCCAGGACCATCCTGTACCATCGAGCAAAAGAAACACGCACGAGACCGAAAAATGCACGGGAAATGGACGTCCGAGCGACGGCAAGACGACGGTGACACCGACCCCTGGCTCTTTCCCTGCTCCTGTCCTTCTCGCTGCCCGCTGCCTTTGCCCCTGCCCCTCGTTTCCCCCTCTTCGCCCTTTCAGCGCCCCCGCCTCACGGGTCCCGGCCTGCTTCCCCCGGCCGGAGAGGAGGTGGCGGCACCCACAGAGAAGAGACCTCGGGAACTTTCAAGCGGTCGGCAACGCAGCCCACGTGGTCCACGACGCAGTCCACAGAGGCCCCCTCGCAGGAGAGCCAGGCGAACGGGGCCGCTCGTTCTCCGAGATGGCAACCTCCTCCTCCCCACTAGATTCAGGAGGGGAAAAAACACAGACACAATTAGTCGCCGATTCCCCAGAAAATATATGAAAATATGAGAAGGGGGGAAGACAAACATGCAGAACATATGAGAAAATATTGGTGAATCCTGTTATGTGTGTCTTTTTATTGAATCGCTTCGCTCATTCCGCCGGCCCATTTCGCATGACTGAGCCTCTTGGGGCCGCTGGGGCCTCTTCAGCGTCGCTTGGAGGCCTCCTGAGGGCCTCTTGGTGGCTTTTGGGGCCTCTCAGGTGCCTCTTGAGGCTTCCTGGGGGCTTCTTAAGGCCGAGGGCTCGAAGTTTTGTTTTGTGTTCTCCCTTTGGGGCATCGCTTGGGGCCCTCTTGAGCCCCTCTTGGGCCGTCTTGGATGCCTCTGGGGCCGTCTTGGAGCCCTCTTGGGCCATCTTGGGGCCTTCTTGGGAGCTTCTTGGGCCCTCTTGGGGCGATCTTGGGGGCCTCTTGGGCCGTCTTGGGGCGTCGGGAAGCCGAAAAGATGGACACGCCAAAATCTGCCCAAAACCCAAGGAAAAGTAATGGATTTTGCCTCTTGGGGCCCTCTGGGGAGTGCTCTTGGAGGCCTCTTGGGGCGTCTGGGGGCCATCTTGGGCGTCTTGGAACGATCGTGTTGCATCTCGGAGCACTCTTGAACCATCTTGGAGGGCTCTTGGCGGCCTCGTGGCCCTTCTTGGGGCTCTCTGGAGGGCCACGGGGGCGGCGCCCAGGAGGAAAACTATCTCTGACTCGAGTCTGCCGGGGACCCCCAGGGGCCGCCCCGCGCGCGCGAAGTAGAAGTATTATTTAGCAGTTACCAGAGATCTTAGCACGCCTCTGGCCCGTTGGGCCGGCGAATTTGTGTGTCCCAGGGCCCCTCCCCCTCTCAGCCTGCCCTGAACAAAAACCGCAACATGCAGCCACGTGGCGTTGTTTTTCCATCGTGGCACAGGCCAGCATCAGACCTTGAAGAGGCGTGAACTCTGTGGAGTGTGACAGAATACGAACTCCATCTCCATGTGTTCGACAATATGAAAGCCGTCGGTTGCGCTTCCGAGACCCACTGTTTCTCAGTTGCCCGGAGGAGTTGTGTTCTGCCCTCACCGTCTCGGGGTGTGTGTTGCTCTTCGTTCGTCGTGGCGATGTGTTTTGCCCCCCCTCGTCCTGTTGAGAGTTAGCAGGGGCACCAAAGAGGGCCTAAACTGGAGCATCTTCAGGCTCCCTTCTGGGATCTTGGGATCTCTGGGGAAAGCTCATGGCCTGAGAAGCCCATTGGAGCACATATACGCTGGCGATAATGTCATCGCTGCACTTGCAGTTTCCCAGGGGGCAGTTCGTCGGCCATCTCGAGCTGTCTTTTTGATAATTAATTGGGCCCTTTCGGGCAGTACTCGGGTCATCTTGGGCAACAGGAAAGTCTGCCTGATCCTTGACGCCAGCAGTTAGCAATGGCATGTGAAAGGTGTCCCCCGAGCGTATGTCGAATGGTTGCACGTGCTTGTCGGGCAGGGCTAGTTGACTCCAGATGGAGATGTTCAACCAGTCCCAGGCACAGTCGCATTGTATCGGCTACACGGGGAACATTCCCACGCAAGGGCATGGGGAACTGTAAGTTGTGCGGGGAGGCAGCCACAGCCAGTGCGTACCGTCGGCCTCGCAGGTACCTGAAGTTTACGCAACTCCTGTGAGCTGACGCACTGAGACCGAACATACTTAAGCTTTCCAGGGGATGGGGCGGCATGTGACATGTTTGTAGATGTTCGTATCTAGATATTCTGGCCGTCGCCGTAATAACTCAGAATTGCGAGGGGGCCCCTCTTGTGGGTCTCTTAGGCCCGTCCTCGGGCCGTCTTCGGGGCCTGCTGGGCCGTCTTCGGGCCTTGTGGCGTGTCTTGGGGCCATTAAGGCCGTCATAGGGGGTCACTTGGAGCTTCTTTGGGACGATCTGGGGGATGGGGCCCGTTGGATTGCCGTGGAGCCTTCTTGGGCTCGTCGATTGTCTGGAGCGCCCCAGTGCGTATGTGTATAGATGTAATCTTACATATACATACACGCACACATCGTTCTACGCGTATACCGAATTGCATGTGGTAAACACCCGTTGTCTCCCCCTTCCAATTCTACTCATTGTCTCCCCCATCCACGTGCTGCTCATGCGCCTCGTTCTCCTGCTACTCCCCCCCTCCTCATTCTCACCCCCCCACCCTGCCCCCGCCCCCACCCCCCAGCCCTCTTCATCCTCCACGCGCCCAATGGACGCTGACTGCCCTCCAAGGCAAGCCGCTCCCCGCAGCGCTTCCTGGAGCTCGCGAAGCTACTTCCCACGGAAGCGCCTCACAAGCCGCCAGCGAAGGACGACGCGCTCGAGGGAGAGGGGAGGGAGGAGAGGGAGAGTGATGAGGGCTAGGGGGAGGGGGAGGAGCAGGAAAGGAAAAAGTTGGAGGAAGAAGCGAAGCAGGAAGACGGGAGGACGACAGGGAGGAGGGGGGGAGACAGTTGTGTGAAGACCCCGGCATGTGCGGCTCGATATCATATTCGTGGGCCGTCATACATATCGACCTTTTGCCGGGGCCCGCTTTTCAGATTGAGTCGTGGTTGTGTTTGTCGTTGGTTCATGTTGGAAGCCGCAAGGTGTATGGAGTCGAAAGTCGAACATCCACCTCTTGACTTGTTCCCAGATGTGTTCTCACCAGGATTTCGAGGGGAGTCCAGCCGTGGCAACGCGAAGTCCCCCCGAGACCCAGTGAGGCCCAGAGGCGTCAGAAGTTTGCGGCCTGGGTGGGGGCAACGTCAAAGCCGCGAGCGAAGGAGGAGGTGCTCCACATCCGGCAGTGGCTGCGCTGCGGGGCCCCGCTGGGCGCGGACCCCCACGCCTTCGATAGGCGGGATCCTTCCAACTTCTGCCTCGTTAGCATCCTCACCATGCTCCTGTTCCTCATCCTTGCGCCAGAGGTGAACGAGAGGAAGAAGAGATGAGGATGATTGATGGAGGGGGGAGGAGGAGGAGGAGCAGTAGCAGCAGAACAGGGTGATGGAGAGGGGAATGACAAGCTAGGCACACTCCCGCAATACGTCGCCATATCTGACATCCCACCCCTCCCACGCACACCTTACCATTTCTTCTAATTATTGTTCATCCGCCGACTGGGGTGCCCTGGAGGACCTTGATTACCAAAGTGGCCCCATCGTGTGATGCTGAAGAGGCGGGCTTTACGCATTGGGGGAGGAGAGAAGAATAGGAGCCTGGAGAAGTAGGAGGAGCAGCAGCAGAAGGAGCAGGGACCAGTTTCGAGGATCTGATCCTTCCTCGCCTCACTTTCCCTTCTTCTTGCTGGTGTTTTATGTGCTTATCTTGATCTTAGTTGTTATCGCTGGTGGATTTTTGTCGTTACTGTCCTGTTACTGACCAGGTGAAACACAAGCGGAAAACAGAGGGGATGGCAGCGACGACGAACGAGTCTGATCCAGAAATGTGACCCGCGCTCGGGCGAGTGCGCCGTTCTCAACGACGGGGGCACGATCTTGCAATAGCGTTGCAGCGAGGGCATGATGCTTGAAGGGTCGAGTTTCTTTCCAATCAAACAGACACATTGGGCACATGCGGTGCGCCGACAACATTTCCGCGAGAGAGGCGGTGGTAATACTGGACAAGACTAGGGGAGAGAGGAGAGCAGTAATCCCAGTGAGTAAGTGTTGAGAATTGGGAGTCTGAGGCACCCGTGGATAGCCATACTTTTTTGCGTTGACCGGCGCAGCTTGCCGCGCAGAGGTCACACCGAGGAAATAACGCCGCGTGTTCAAAAGCGTTTGCCGATCCCCCTTCCTTTTCTCCCTCTCCCATCTTGTCTCCACGGATACCCAGCGGTGAAGGCGCAACAGCTGTCACATCCGAGGGGGCATTGAGCAGGCCGCGGGCCACAAGGGTGGCCACCTGATCCGAACAGTTCGAGCAGAAACGCATAAGAACCCGTTCGATCTGCCAAACATTTCATTCTGAATTGGTCGGCTCACTTTCTGACCTGACAAGCTCCTCCTCCTTCTCCTCCTGGACCTCCTCCTCCTCCTCCGCTCCTCCTCCCCGACCTCCTCATCCTCACCCTCTGAATCCTGAACCGTTCGACCTCATCCTCCGCTGCCCCTTTATATCAGCGGCCGATGGGCACGCATCTGGCCGCCGAAGGGTCGTGGGCTACCTGCACGACAGGCTGCTGTGCCGGCTGCGGGACCGCAAATTCGAGTGCCCGAGATCGTGCCGCCGCAAGCTCGCGCCCGACCCGACGAGGACGATAGGGCCCAGGCAGGTCGTGCTGAAGCAGGAGCTCCTGGGAGTCTGGGCGGAAGAGGGGGACAGGCGTGGGGAGGTGGAGTGGGGATGGGGTGGGGCAAGGGAAGAGGATGAGGAGGAGGGAGAGGGGGGTGGGGATGATAGTAATGATGGTGTTGATGATGATGATGATGATGATGATGATGATGATGATGATGATGATGATGATCAGGATGAGGATGAGGATGAGGATGAGGATGATGAATTATATTATGATGAGGATGAGGAGGAGGAGGAGGAGGATGAGGATCAGGATCAGGATCAGGATCAGGATGGGGACGGGGATGAGGATGATGATGAGGAGAGGAGGAGGAGGAGGAGGAGGAGGAGGAGGAGAAGGAGGAAGAGGAGCGCAAGAAGCAGGAGGAAGACAGGAGGAGGAGGAGGCGGAGAGGGACGATGGGCGGATACAGATGTGGAGAGCCAGGGGAGGAACATGAGAAGTAGGAGTTGGACCACGCGCAGGGGGGAAGGGAAAGGAGGGAACGGATTGGAAAGATGAGGAAGAGGAGAGAAATCGTGAGTGAGTGGAGGAGAAAGAAGGAGCGGAGGAGGAGGATGAAACATAGGAGCAAGATAATGAGAGGGAGATGAGCTCAAGATGAGAGGAATGTGCAGTTGGAAAGGGGGTGATGAGAGTGGAGGAAGCGCTGGGGAAGGGACGCGACGATGATGAGGACGACGAGAAAACGGAACATGAGATGGTTAACGTGCTTATTCTGTTGATTAAAAATCCGTGTGGCTTCTGGGGCTTGTCAGGCCTTCCGTGGGACCAGCTAACAGTCGGGAGTTCCTGTTGAGGAGTACTGAGACGATCTGGGGGTCTCCGGGGTCGCAAGCTGTGGTGTTGGCGCTTTCGGCCGTCGGGGAGAATCTCGCGGCCGTCATTGGACTGCATTGGAACATAGTGGGCTCGATGTGTCACGGTCTTGGTTGGTAGTGTGTTTGCCGTTGCGCAATGGCCGTGGATCCTCCAGCCCCGACCTCGCAAAGTGACGCGTATCCTTTTGGATAGCGGAGAGGAAACGCAAGGATTAGAGGGAGCGAGTCGAACGCATTAGTTCACGACGCGGTCTCGAGCGGCACCAAGAGTCATGTGTGCACACTTGGGTTTGATACGCCCCTTGTGCGCATGTTTCCCCTTTTGGCACGTATTAGAATTCTTCACGCTTGGCGTACCCCCAACCAGCCAATTCGGAAGCCCCTCCTATGAGAGTTAATCCGGCAAGAGACGAAGCGACACATGTAATGGAACAAAGCGGGCAACCGGGGTGACCATAGAGGTGTTTGGGAGCAAGGGGGGTCCTTGGGGGGCCTTTTCGGGCCATCCTTGGGGCCCGCGTGGGGGTGAGGGAATGAGGAGGATGAATACGACGACGACGACCACGACGAGGAGGACGGGGAAAAGGAAGATGATGAGGGCAATGACGAAGACGAGGAGGAGGAGGAGGTGGAGGACAAGGCGGTCTCTTGGAGTCATTCTGGGACTTTTTTGAAGGGATAGTGGGGTCCTTGGGGGGCTCTTTTGAAGGGGCTTGGGGCACTCTTGGGGCCCTCCTGGGGCTGTCTTGGGGGTCTGCTGGGAGCCCTGGAGGGCATCTTGGGGCTATTATGAAGGACGTCGGTCAAAAAAGAGGGGGTCGTGACGTTTGGTACCCCACCTGGGGCCATCAACATCGCCTCATTGGGCACTCCCGGGCCACTCTTGGGCCGTTCTTGGGCTCCTTTGCGGCCGTCTAGAGGGAGCTGTTGGGACCCTTTCAGGCCTCTCGTGGGCCATCTTGGGGCCTCAACAGCGCATCGGGAGCGAAATGGCAAGAAGGCGAAACTCAATTATTCCCCAAACGCTGCTTGCACTTAGGGGTTCTTGCTTCTCCTATGATGAATTGGGCCGTGTGGCCGATGTGGCTTCTATGTCGTCGCCGTCGCCGCCCCGTCGCCGCCTCGTCGTTGCCCGCCGCCTGGGCCGTGTGGTCGGTCTGGCGGCTATGTCGTCGCCGTCGCCGCCTGGTCGCCGCGTCGTCTCATCCCGTCGCCTGGGCCTTGCTGCGCAGTGCAATCCAATCGGTTGCAATGCAATCGCTTGCAATGCAGTCGATTGTAACACAATCAATTGCCGTCGGTTGCAAATCCACATAGTTTGTACCACACAGCTTACACGATTTCAATCGAGGCGATTGCAATGTCATCGATACCATTCCAATCGATTGCAATCCAGTCGGTTGCAATCGACTGTACCTCACACGTGCCACCACATACATTGCACCACACAGCTTGCACGACTGCAATCCAATCGACTGCAATCCAGTAGTCCAATTGATTGCAAATCAGTTGGGTGCAATCGACTGCACCGCATAGCTTACACCACATAGCTCACTCTGCATAGAGAACTACGTTCGCTCATATCACATGGATTGCACTACATAGCTTACGCAACGTTGCTCTCGCCACATACGTGAGCACGCTAGCTCTTACCACTTACGCAGCTTGCACCACATAGCTCTCATATCATAGATGCGCGCGTTAGCTCCTACCACATATATTGCACCGCATAGCTTGCATCACGTATGTCGCGCCACCTACATGAGTATGCTAGCTCTTGCCACATAAGTGGCACCACAGAGTTTATACCATATTGCTCGCACCACATACAAGAGCACGCTAGCTCCTACATTATTGCCATCACCAAATAGCTTACACAACGCAGCTCGCACAGCATAAATGAGTAGTTGAGCTCATACACATACAAGCATTCGTACGTTGGCTGCTGCTGGCTGGCTGTCGGCCTGGCGGCTAATTATGTGGCCGCCGTCGCCGCCTCGTCGCCGCCCGTCGTCTGGGCCTGTCTATCGGTCTGGCGGCTACGTGGCCGCCGTCGCCGCCTTGTCGCCGGCCTAGAGTGCACAACATAGATTTCACCGCATAGATTGCACCACAACGGTTGCACCGCATATATTGCACCGCATATATTGGACCACATAGGTTTCGCAAGATGTATTGCGTCGCACAGATTGCACCACATTAGTTGCACGACATAGACTGCACCGCCTAGAATGTTCAGCTTGTACTGGCCCACACATATTGCACCATACGTATATTTATACATTTTTCTATATAAATGTTTTTATGTGCACCTATTTATACATATATATATATATATTTATCGTAGTAGGCCTCATACAGGCCCCGGACAACGACCATGAGTACACATGGGTGGGCAGGCGCTCCAGGGGCGCCCCCGTGGTTTCCAAAGTGACCTCGTGGTCGCACAGAGGGCCCACACATTGGCACGACAGTCTACCAGACTGGGTCTAGCACACCCCGAGAGCACCGAAGAAAATGCTTTCTGAGCTGCCTCCGAAGGCTTCCAGGCTGTGCCAGGACGGCCCCGTGCAAGCTTCAGTGGGCGCCCGAGGCCCCAGATGAGTACCCCGAGAGGCACAAATCATTGTTTTCGCAAGGGTGTTTGAATGTTTTCGGTGCCCTCTCTTCGTCGACATCCTGACACTCCACGACATCCCACGAAGCCTCTGACACCGCTTCAGGACGGGCCCAGCGGCCCCCAGGAAGGCCCTGGGACAGCCTGGCGGGGCTCCATGACGCCCCCAGGGGCGCCCAAGACGGCCCACCAGGCCCTCAAGACGGCCCCAAGACGGCTTCCAGAGGGAGGTCACGAACCGAAATTCCGAGTCTTTCGCCTCCTGAAGTTTCCCGGAGGCCTCCAGAAGGCGCCAGGACGGCCCTGGGCAGGCTCCAGAGAGGGTCCGAGGCGCCAGCTGGGTGCCCCGAGTTTCAAAAATCAATGATTCGGCTTGGGCGATGGTTTTTCAATGTTTTCGGTGCCCTCTCTTTTTCGATATCCTGACACTCCACGACGGCCCACAAGGCCTCCAACACTGCCGTAGGACGGGCCCGGCGGCCTCCGAGAAGGCCCCGGGACGTCCAATCAGGTTTCCATGACGCTCCCAGGGGCGTCCAAGATGGCCCACGAGGCCCTCAAGACGGCTCGAAATGACGAAAGCGTACCAGTGGATGGCCCTGAATACATAAAAGGAGGGGTGTGCTCGCAAACCCCCCCCCCCTCCCCCTTCAAAGGGGGGGTGAGATTTTCGACCCCCCCCCTCCTCCCCTTATGGGGGGGGGTCCGGTCCGACCTCCCCCCTCCTCCCTTGAAGGGGGGGGCGGGGGTTGGACCCCCCCTCCCCCCCTTCCCTGGCGCTGGAAATGGGGGGTGGGGGTTGGACCCCCCCGCCCCCCCTTCCCCCCTCTGCGCCGAACAGGGGGCTGGGGAGGGGGCCTCTCGGGTAGTGAGTAGGGAGTATAGTGTTTTGAGTAGCGATTGGTGAGTAGTGGGTACTTGATAGTGAGTAGTGCGCAGTGAGTGGTGAGTAGTGAGTAGTGGGTAATGGGTAGTGGTCGTAGTGAGTACCGCGTAGAGATTCGTGAGTACTGAGTACTGAGTAGTGGGTAGTGAGTAGCGGGAAGGAAGTAGCGAGTAAGGAAGTGTGAGTAGTTGGTAGTGAAGAGTGAGTAGTGTGTAGTGAGTAGTGCATAGTGAGTAGTAAGCAGGGAGTAGGGATGAGGGAGTAGACAGTAGCGAATAGCGAGGAGTAAGTCGTGAGTAGTGAGTAGTGAGTAGTGCGCAGCGAGAAGAGAATAGCGAGTAGTGAGTGGTGAGTAGCGAGTAGCGAGTAGGGAGTAGCGAGTAGTGAATAGCGAGTAGCGAGTAGGGCGTTGTGAGTAGTGAGTAGTGAGGAGGGAGTAGTTGCGAGTCACTAGTGAGTGGAGAGTCGGGAGTAGTGCGTAGCGAGTCGGGAGTAGCCACTAGTGAGTAGTGATCAGTGAGTTGTGAGTAGTGAGTAGGGAGTAGTGAGTAGTGAGTAGTGAGATGCGAGAAACGAGAAGTGGGCAGTGAGTAGTGGGTAGTGAGTAGGGAATAGCGAGTCGAAATTCGTGAGTAGTGTGTCGCTAATAGTGAATAGTGAGTAGTAAGTAGCGAATTGCGACTAGTGACTAGTGAGTAGGGAGTAGGATGTAGTGGGTAGTGAGTAGCGTGTAGTGCGTAGTGGGTAGCGAATATGGCGTAGTCTGTAGCGAGTAGCGGATAGTGCGCAAGGAGTTGTGGGCAGTGCGTAGCGAGTAGTGAATTGTGAGGTCCCAGCAGGAGGTAGTGGATTGTGGTGAGTGGGTCGTCGGTAGTGATTCGTGAGTAGTGGGCAGTGAGTAGTGTTTAGTGTGTAGTGAGTATAGAGTAGTGAGTAGTGAGTTGTTTGTAGTGAGTACTGAGTAGCGAGCAGGGGTAGGGAGTAGTGAGTAGTGGGAGCGTAGTAAGTAGTGGGTAATGTGTAATGAATTGTGCGTATTGGGTAGCGAGAAGGGCGTAGGGAGTAGCGAGTAGAGAGTAGTGAGTAGTGAGTGCTGTGTATGGGGATAGGGGGTAGCGTGTAGCGAGTCGTGGATAGTGAGTTGTACGTGCGTCGTGGGTAGTTAAGTGTGAGTAGTGAGTCATGGATAGTGGTTAGTGGGTAGTGATTTGTGATTTGTGATTACTGGGTAGTGGGTAGTGAGTTGTGTTAGTGAGTAGCGAGTAGCAAGTAGGGGGTAGTGAGTAGTGAGTTGTTCGTAGTGAGTACTCAGTAGTGAGTAGGGAGCAGGGACTAGTGGGTAGTGCGTCGTGGGTAGTGCGTCGTGGGTAGTGAGTAGTGAGTAGTGAGTAGCGAGAGGTGAATAGTGACTGGCCAGTAGTGAATTGTGGGTAGTGAGTAGTGCGTGATGAGTAGTGAGTGCTGTTTGGGGCTAGGGGTTGGGGTTCGTGTTAGGGTTGGGGGTTAGGGTACGGGCGAGGATGGGGCGCCGTGGCGACAGGGGGGGATGGGGGGGGGAGGGGCCGAATTTGGCGGCCACAAGGGGGGGGGGGAGGGGTCGGACCCCCCCACCTTTTTGAAAGGGAAAAGGGGGGAAGGGGGGGGGCGGGCCCCCGACGACGGACCGGGGAGGAAGGGGGGGGGTCCCCGACGACGGATCGGAAAAGGGGGGGGGAGGGGGGATCCCCGACGACGGATCGGGGAAAGGGGGGGGAGGGGGGTTCCCGTTCCCACCCCCCCCCCTTGGGGTCATCCAGCGGCGCGCCCTCCGAAATGACATCCAGAGGGAGGGCATACACCTAAATTTCGAGCTTTCCGCCTCCCGAAGCTTAAGGAGGCGGCAAGACGGCCCCAGGCAGGCTCCAGATGGCGCCCGAGGCCCCAGTGCCCCGAGAAACAAAAGTCACTGCTGCTGCTGAGATTTTTCAAAGTTTGCGGGCCCCCCTTTCTTCAAGCTTCCGACAATCCACGACGGCCCAAGAGGCCTCTGACACAGTTTCGAGACGAGCCCAGAGGCGCCCAGGAGGTCCGGGACCGGCCTAACAGAGCTCCTTCACGACCCCAGGGGCGCCCCAGACGGCCTCCGAGGCCTTGAAAACCGCACTCCCGTTGCATAAAACCTATCAGCGGCATGCCGCCGCCGCGCGCGCGCGAAATTTCGTCCCGTTGTATCACATCTATCAGCGGCATGCGCGCGCGCTGGCGCTTGGCAGTTTTGCATTCAGTGTCGTATATATACCTGGGGATGTTCCCGTCTTCCGATCAGAGAATGGGTTTTTTACTTTGGGTTTTCGCCATTGGATTTGGAGTTCAACCTCGCTCCCGTTGTATACAATTTATCAGCGGCGTGCAGCCGCCGCGCGCGCGTTGGCGACTGGCATTTGCGCAGTCGTTGTCGTATAACTATCCACATGGGGATGTCCCAGTCTTCCGATCAGGGAATGAATTTTCACATTGGGTTTTCGCCAGTGGGTTTTGGACTTCAACATGGCTCCCGTTGTTTAAGAAAACCAAAAACAATCAGCGGCATGCCGCCGCCGCGCGCGCGCGCGCTGGCGATTGGCATTCGCGCATTCAGTGTCGTATGTCCACATGGGGATGTCCCCGTCTTCCGGTCCGAGAATGGTTTTTTACATTAGGTTTTCGCCAATGCGTTGAGGAATTCAACATCGCTCCCGTGGCATAAAATCTATCAGCGGCGCGCCGCCGCCGCGCGCGCGTTGGCGATTGGCACGTGTGCACTCAGTATCGTATATCCACATTGGGATGTTCCCGTCTTCCGATCAGGAAATGAATGTTTACATTGGGTTTTCGCCATGGGGTTTTGGAGTGCAACATCGTTCCCGGTGTATCAAGTCAATATGCGACATGCAGCCGCCGCGTTCGCGCTTGTTGGCGATTGGCAGTTTAGTATTCAGTGCCGTATATCCACATCGGGACGTTCCCGTCCTCCGATCAGAGAATGATTTTTTACATTGGGTTTTCGCCATTGGGCTTTGGAGTTCCAATTTCGTCCCATTGCATAGAATTGATCCGCGGCAAGCCGCCGTCGCGCGCGCGCGAAATTTCGTCCCGTTGTGTAAAATCTGTCAGCGGCATGCCGCCGTCGCGCGCGCTGGCGCGCGGCATTTTTGCATCTAGTGTCGTATATCCACATTGGGATGTCCCCGTCTTCCGATCAACAAATGAATTTTAACATTGGGTTTCCGCCATTGGGGTTTGGAGTTAAGCATCGCCCCCGTTGTATAAAATCTATCAGCAGCGTGCCGCATTTGCGTATTCAGTGCCGCTTCGCAACCCAGACAGGGCGCGCGGTGCGCAGGGGGTGGTCCCCCAGCGCAGTTTCTATCCACGCCGGGGTCGCAGGGCGTGGCCGGCGTGGCCTGACGCCAAGAGGGGGTGCGCAGGAATCTGCCCTTGCACGCAGGGCGCCAGGGCGGTCGCGGGGACGTATCCAGCGATCCAGTTTGCCCCGTGTCCTTTTTGTTTTCTACAGGCGCACTACAGCGCAAGGGAAAACCATGTGTTAAATTGTCTCCCAAAAATATGTTTAAACCGTTTTTCATTACGAAGCTTCAACTCCCACCTCATGCTAGCTAATTCCCAACCCTGCCCTCCTCTATCCCCCCTCCCCATTGAGTTGCCCGAGTGGGGGAGGGGGTGTTCACTAATAGGGAACAGTGATCAGCTACTCCAAGCCGCACGCCGCGTCGCTCACTCCAACCCGCCTTCCATACACGCAGGCAGCATCCGAGCCTGGGGCCCCGATCGCATGGAATTCTTGAGTCCCGTCAGAAGCACAGAGCAGATAATATGAGGGCACCCCCGCCGCCCCTATCAAAAACCAATGCAGTGTGATCGCGGTGCGCCCGCGCATGATCCAGATTTTGTCGCAAAGTTTACTTCGCATGGCCTTTGTCAGGAAACGTGAGCCTGCACAGAGCATGAGGGCACCCCCCTGCCGCCCTCTCTGCCAGTAAACCGGTACAGAATGTTCGCGGGACGTCCGCGCAGGAACCAGCATTTGTCCCACGGCGTACTTTCCATTCTGTGCTGGCACACAGGGCGGATCTGGGCAGAGGGGACATGTTGAGGCTGCCGGGGCCGCCCCGGATTCAAAAGGGCCCAGATGTTGCCGCAACGTGTGTGCGTGTGTGTGTTGGCAGCGTATGATTGACAGGAACGGCAGGCCTGCGTGGAGCAAAACATAGGTCGGCGGGCACGTGAGAAGGAAAAGGCCTTCTCAGAAGGCGGCGGGACTTATCAGAACACGCGCGCCTTCTGAGAAGGCTCAGAACACTTTTTCAGAAGACCGTGGGACTTCTGAGCCTTCTGAGAAGGCCCGCCCCCTTCTCCTTTCCCCCCCTCGCTCGCCGCCCAATGGGAGGGCCTCCCCGCCGTCCGCTGCGCAACCGGGGCGCCCGCGCACGGTCCGAGCTTGGCCTCCAGGCGAGCTCCTCTCGGCAGGGATGGCGCGGGGGGGGGGCGGGGGCGGGGAGGGGCGCACCGTGCCCGGCCGTGTCGCCGGTCTGGCGGGATGGGGCGTCAATACAGTCGGGCCCCTGAAGAAGGAACCCTTTTCGTTGGGAAGGGGCTCCGTGTTTCTTAATTGTGTCACAGCTTGCCTCAAGTGCTCCTCATGTTTTCGATGGGAAATCGAAGTTCAACTTATGGTAAAAAGGCGCATCGTTCTTTATTTGGGGTTCCTTAGGTCAACGCCCCGACTGTAGATTCACCTGGGGCCTCCTGGGGAGGATTCGTTTTCCAGCAGAAGCCCAATCTACAGGAACAGACGTAAAGCACTTCGGATTGGACTCGCAGGATAAAGGCAGTCTATAGGAACACAAGTAGAACACCGAGGACTCGTGCCCCAGGGGAGGCCCAATCTATAGGAACAGACGTAAAACACGTGTGATTGGCTACGCGGAGAAGGACAACCTACAGAACCACACATCTACCACCAGCCAGGGGGGTGGCTGTCCCACCCTCTCGAGCTGGTGGCACCTCGTTCCGGGCATGCCTCCAGGGAGTGCCCAGAAAGAGGTGCCATCAGCTCAAGGGGAGGGAGCGGCCACCCCCGTAGTTGGTGGGAGTGGTACTTCTCTCCTGATATACTTGTAGGAATTAGTGATCAACGTTGCCCCGAAGGGGAAGAAGGGAGAAAATGGAGGAGGAAGCGTTGTAAACCACCTCAGTCCAGAGGGCTGGTGGGATTTGCTCGTCCCGGCTGAAGGATGGCAGCTTCATCCTGGGGGACATATTGGTCGCGCGCAACCCTTGCCAACTACCATCCGACGTTCAGGTATTCGAAGGCGTGGACGGCAAACACATTGAGGAAACGCACCAGGTGGACGGACTGCTCATCCTGAGTTCGCATCCCTCGTGCCCTCGATGTCCCGCGCAATTGCTCGCTGGGGGCGACCACGACGGGGACGATGCGTTCATTACTTGGTGGAGTGAACTTGTCCAGGACGTCAAGTGCGTGCCCGACGACCAACCGTTCACAAGCAAGTTCACGACATGCTCCAGGGACAGGCCTTGTCCTCCAAAAAGAGTGGGCGTTGTCACTTCGGGCGGTTCTCGGGTGCAGGACGTGCTGGAGGAGGAATGCGCATCGGCGGCCAGGAATCCCCAGAAATGGGGCGTTGGTTGCTTCACGAACTTGTGGGAGACAGCGGCGGAGTTTGAGCCCGATGGCGCGTATTCGGACGTCGCCGTGGAGCTCGCGTTGCTCTGCCGGGAGGCCGTGGACGCTCCGAAGACGGGGTGGCAGCCTTGCAGCGGCGTCGTACAGAGGCTCCAAGAGAGGCTGTCAAGGCTCGTGAAACTACCCTTCCATAATTTTCCCAAAACCGCCCGTCGAGAAACTGCACTTCCAAACGAATTGGCCTTTCTGGAAACTGCCCTTCCAAATTAATTGCTTTCGACAAACTGCCCTTCCAAGCTACTTGCCCTTCCGGCAACTTCCCAAAACTATCCTTCGAAAGACTGCCCTTCGAAAACTGCCCTTCCAGAAGCTTCCCAAAACTGCCCTCCCAGAAACTGACCAAGACTGCCCTTCCAGAAACTGCCCTTCCCAACAAAGAATTGCCTTTTCTGGAAGTGCAGGTTTTGCGAGGGGCCGGAGCCCCCCCCCACCTGGTCCAGAGAGAAAGAGCAGCAGCAGGGAAGCAGGGCGGAGGTAGGGCAGCCGAAAGGGGGGGAGCGAGGAGGAGAGAGGAGAGGGGGAGGGAAGAAGGTGGCGAGGGGGAGAGAGACGGAGAGGAGAGGGGGAGAGGGAGAGAGGAGAGGGAGGGGGAAGAGAGGGTGAGAGGGACGGAGAGGGAGAGGAGGAGAGTCGAAGAGCAGAGAACGGCAGAGACATGAACTTTCGACGCTCCGCGCGGATTTCGTGGATCTGCGCTGGAGCCCGCGGGCGGGGCCTTCGGCGCCGCCGTTGGCGCGCTCCGCGCGCCAGGGAGGGGGGTCCAGCTCAGATCCAAGAAATCCGCGAGTTCCGTCGACCGTTTATGTTTATGCCGTTTTGTCTCCTTCTGGAGAGGTTTGTTTTGGTCATCCGCGGGGCTCGCAGGCTGAACCGCCACTCGCGCAACTCGCTGAACCCTCGCAGCGTGCGGGGGCGCCTCGACGAGGACATCAAGGGCGACATGGCGTGCTTCGAGAGGGTGGTGCAGCAGTGTCGGCCAAACGAAGCGCTGTCGCAGGCAGACGGACACAAAGTAGTGTCAAGTCGGGCCTGTCCCTCTACGAAAGGAACATTCCAAAATAGTCACAACATAGTCTGGGGACGATTGCTTGATCATTTGAGCGTATGTTTGATATGTTTGACGTTTGTATTTTTCGCCCAAAGCCCACCTGTGGGAGGACATGCCCAACCTAAAAGTAGTGTCATCATTACACGCGTATTTGGTTATTTATCCACCTCCCCATTCTCCCTCCTCCCCCGTCGTACCTGCTCCTGAAGGCTCGCTTCAACTCGCTTATGTCACATAAGTGTCCCCACTGGGCGGGCGGCAGACGCGCGAACACATGACTGGCGTTTGTCTCTTCCTCCTTCTCTTCGTACTCCTCGCCGTCGTCCTCCTCTCTCCTCATCGCTCACTTCCACCTCCCTCCATCCTCCATCCGTTCTCCTTCACCTCCTCCACCTCCGCCTCATCCTCCTCCCTCCCTACCTCCCTCCCTCCCTCCTCGTTGTCGTCCAGATTCCTCGTGAAATGGGTGTTTGCCAGCAGTTGCCCCATTCACCTCCTGCTTCCGTCCTCGTGCGTACGTATCGTCCTCATCCTCATGCGTGGCCTCGCCGCCCTGCGTAGCCGGTCGCCCCTCTCCTGTCCGTTCTCCTCCTCCCCCCGCATCCTTGCCCTCGTGTCGTCCCTTAATCCTCCGGGTCACCCTCACTCTGCCAGGACGGAAGAGTTGTTCTGGTCTCCTCTCTCCCCCGATCATGTCAAGAGCGGGGAGCGCCTTTCCTCGCACCGGTCTCTCTCGCTGGACGTCGAGCAGCGTTCGCGAAACCGGTGCTCGCGCTCAGGGGTTCTTACGTTCATGTCTCTGTCAAGTGGACGCGTTCGCCGATCATGTTCCACTGCGCCGCCTCGAGTCGGGGGAGCGTAAGACCTGGGTTTGCCGGGACTCGGGTTCGCCATCGTTTTTTGACGACCGCGCCTCGGATTTTGACGAGGAGGAGTTTCGTGGGATGTCTGCAGCGGGAGGCCTCGTCAAAATGCAGGCTCGGCCTCGTCATTTTTTTGACGACCTCGTCGGGGATTTCCGAGTCCCCCGTACCCGGGTCTTACGTCTCCCCGATCGTGGGCGCTCGTGGGTGCCCCGACCGTTGGGTGGGTCCACCGAGGCTGCGCCGCGTTGCCGCCCGTGCCGCCTCGTGGGCGCTCGTGGGCGCCCCGTGCGCTGAGCTTACACCCTAGGCGATGCTTAAGAAAACCTAAGTTTTCGGCCAGAGTCTCGATTATTCTTAATGTTTCGATGTAAATCCTAAGATTTGAATGGACATGTTGGGTTTTTATTCAAATTCTGAGACTCTGAATTTCTTAACCCATGATTTCTTAAGCATTTCGCAGGGTGTACACGGAATGGCTCGTCCCATAGTCTACGCCGCATGGGTTCCACGTCCACAGTGCAGTAACCCACCGTTTGGGGACTCACAGGGGCCAGCAGTTTCTGTTTCATGTGGCGTGTTTTTGTTTGGACCAAAAAGGCAGTGTTCTGCACGGTCTTTCCTGCAGTGCGCTTTTTCTGCATCGGATCGCATCCCGCCGCTGGTGATGCTTGGTCATTCCGAAGGGCGCGTTCGCCCCTGCGGCTGCCGCGCTCCTGCCCCCAACCGCCCACTGCACACCCGACACGAGCACTCGCGGGCGATGTTTCTCCCCCAATCCCCGAGTTTCGCCCGAAAAGTTTGGCCGCTCAGAAATATTGGGAAACCCTGGGATGCACCCCAAGGGGGCTACTCGGACGCACCCCTGTCGGGGATGGACCCCCCTCCCATCGTATATCCCAGGGCTGGGCCCCAAATTTCTGGCCCGTTCGGAAGCCCCACGCAGCCTGGGATAGGGGTCACAATGTACCCTGTTGAGTACTGCTCTCGTCTCTCGCCTGACGCTGTCCGGTGCGGGGGGCCGCCTCTCCCGCGGGTGCAGCTGCGGCGCCGCCTCCAAAAAAGGGCCGCCGAGGCTCCGCGCGCCGCCCGGGAGGCCCAGGCCCCGGAGGCGCGGGACCGCCACGGAGCTCGCTGTCGTCGGCGTGCCGCCGCCGTCGTCGTGATATTGCTTCATCCTGGTCGTTTTCGTCGCCTTCCTCCTCCCTCCTCGTCGCCTTCCTCCTCCCGCCTCATCGCCTTCCTCGTCTCGTCGCCTTCCTCCTCCTCCTTCGTCCTGGCCGTGCTCGTCGCCTGTCCCTCCTCCCCCGCTGTCCTTCTGATCCCTCTCGCCCATCCGTTCGCGATGGCCCCTCGCCCCCTTACACTGCAAAGACTGCTCAAGAAGCAGGGCATCATCTGACACCTGGACCTTTCGAACGGGAAAGAGATTCTTAGGCGTACGCCACACTGCCGATCCCTTTGGGGACTAGCGGTTGTTGCGTGTTGCTCTTGTGGGCCTCTTGGGCGCTTTTGGGGGCTTCGTGGAGCTCTTTTCATTAGCGACGACGTCTACGGCGAATCACCGCCGCCGTCTGCCTTTTTGGAAGCGCCTGTGTGGCCGAACGTTGAGGCCAGACCTGCCGAGCTATCGGACCATGTGTTCCCCGAATCGGTTTGGAAAGCCTTCGGGGAACATGTGGGCATCTTGAGGGTCATCTTGGCCGCCTGGAGGCCATTTTGACCCTTTCGGGTCTTTTTGGAAGGCTCTTGGGCCGCCTTCGAGGCCATCTTGAGCGTTTTGGAGGCCTCTTGGGCCTTCTTGGGGGCCTCTTGGGGGCGTCTTGGGCGATGTTTGGGGGCACTTGGGCCGTCGGCAGGCAGAAAAAAAACAAATGCCACAATCCTTCAAAACTCTGGGGCATTCAATGATTTTGGCCTTTTCGGGCCTTCCTGGAGGCCCTCTTGGAGGCCTCTTGGGCCGTCCTGGGCCATCTTAAGGCCATCTTCGGCTGTCTTGGTGGGCTCCTGGCACGTCTGACGCCGTCGGGAGCCGTCTTGGGGGCCTCTCTGGGCCGACTTTATGGCCCTCTTGGGGCGCTTCGGGGCCGTCTTAGAGGCCATCTTGGGCGTCTTGGGGGCTTCTTGGCCCGTCATGGGGCCATCTTGGAGGCCTCTTGGGCGATCTTGGGGCGACCTTGGGGTCTCTTGGGCCGTCTTGGGCCGACGGAAAGACGAAAAGGCGCAAATACCAAAAGCCTTCAAACACCTTAGGAAAATCACTGATTTTCGCCTCTTCGGGCCTTCCTGGAGGACCTCTTGGAGGCCTCTTCGGCCGTCTTGGAGGCCTCTTGCGGTCCACCTGGGCCAATCTAAGGCCGTCTTGGGTGCATCTTGGGCCGTCTTGGAGCCATCTTGGGGCCATCTTAGCCGTCTTGGAGGCCATCTTGGCCGTCTTGGAAGCATCTTGGAAGCCATCTTGGCCGTCTTGGAGGCCATCTTGGGCGTCTTCGAGGCCTCCTGGCCCTCTTGGGGCCGTATTGAGGGCCTCTTGGGCCGTCTTCGGGCCATCTTGGAGGCCTCTTGGGCGATCTTGCGGCGACCTTGGGGGCCTCTCGGGCCGTCTTGGGCCGTAGGAAAGCCGGAAAGGCGGAAATGCCAAGGTCCTTCAAAAACCTAAGGAAAATCAATGATGTTGGCCTCTTCGGGCCTTCCTGGAGGACCTCTTGGAGGCCTCTTCGGCCGTTTTGGAGGCCTCTTCGGAGCCTCTTGGGCCGTCTTGGGCCAGCTTGAGGCCATCGTAGGCCGTCTTGGGTGCATCTTGGGCCGTCTTGGAGACATCTTGGGGCCATCTTAGCCGTCTTGGAGGCCTTCTTGGCCGTCTTGGAAGCATCTTGGAGGCCATCTTGGGCGATCTTGGAGCCGTCTGGGGCAGGAAAACCCACGGCAACCACCTCCAGAAGAGGCTGGAAGAGCCTCCCGAGACCCCGGCGGGACGCGCCGAAGGCCCAGGGGGAGTTCTTTGGGAAAAAGAACCAAAACCAAAACCGATAGGATTCGGCACGCCAGGCACCCCTGCGATGAATCGACAGGGGGCGGCGCATCGAATGGCCTTCGGCACATTCCGCCACCGTGCCTGGGCTGCGGGTCGGAGGCCACGCGGATGGCAGATGGGGTCTCGTGGGAGGTGTCTCGGGGGCGTTTGGGAGGCGACTGTTGCTCTTGCCGGGGGCCTCCTGGGTGCCTCTTGGTGGCTTTTTGGGGATCTCTCGGAGCTCCCTGGGGGCCGGCCTATTGGAGGCTTCTTTGGGTAACCATGGAGCGTTTTGGGGCCGAAGGCTCGAACTGTCCGTTCGGGTTCCCCCCTGGCCCCCCTCTTAGGGCTGTCCTTGGGGCCCCCTGGGCCA
This sequence comes from Prorocentrum cordatum, assembly GCA_963575745.1. Lineage (NCBI taxonomy): Eukaryota > Dinophyceae > Prorocentrales > Prorocentraceae > Prorocentrum > Prorocentrum cordatum. The sequence goes on along the minus strand of CAUYUJ010013792.1, from coordinate 106,125 downwards.
TCTTGGGGGCTTCTTGCGTGGTCTTTGGGCCCCCTCGGGTCGTCTGGGAGCCCTCTTGGGCCGTCTTGGGGCGATCTAGGAGGCTTCTTGGGCCGCGTTGGACGTTGCTAACGCTCAAGAGACGCATGTGTTTAGTTAAAATGATTGCTTTCCTCAGGGGATAGAACGATGTTTGCTCTTGGAGGCTCTCTTGGGGCGCATCTTGGGAGCTTACTGGGGTGTCTTGGGGGCCTCCTCGGGCCCTGTGGAGGCCAGCGTGAGCGCTTTGTATTGACTTGAACCGTCCGAAAGGCCTCTTGGGGCCCTCCTGGCTTGTTGCGGGGCCCCCTGTCCCCATGGGGCGGTCCCCGTGGGACCCCCCCCTTTCCCACTCCCTCCCGGGGAATGGGTTTGGAGAGGGGGAAGCATCTCGCGCGCCAATGAACCTCAAGGGGTCGGCGGATTTGAGCACAATGGAAAGGTATGGGAGGGATGGGTAGCATGCCAGATGTGGCGCGAGTTCACCTTTCATGTCGCTCCTCCCGTTTCCTGTCTCTCGTATTGTCAACTATCTTCCCAGTCCTCGTCCCTCTCGTCTTCCTCCCGGATCGTCTTTCTCCCCTCTTCGTCCTCCACAATTTTATGGCCCAATTGGGTTTGAAGGGTTTTCCAGGAGCCTCTCATGTCATCTTAGGGTTCCATTGGAGCCTGTTTTCGGCCCTCTTGAGAAGTCACTGGCCCTTCTAGGCTGCCTGGGAGCCTTCTTGGCTGCCTGGGGGCCATGTCAAGGGCCTCCTGGGCCTGATTGTTGGGGGCATCTTTTGACCTTCTTGGAGCTGTGTGGGGGACGGGCCGTCTTGTGGTTCTACTGGGTACAGCCTCAGAGGCCAACCACCTGGACAGCGGTACCAAGCCAGCAGTAAACCTTCGAAGCTGCAAGTTCTGTCCGTAGCATCGCGCTTGTCAGCATCATTGCAATTACAGCTGCAACCGTTACCGTGCTTGATAGTGTTGCTGTCATTCCCCCATTAGTGCTTGTAGTTACTGAGGGGGTCCTAGAGGAGGTTGAAAGATTTGGCGAAAGTTTCCGCCGATTTTGGTAGCAGGCTGGGTTCCCAGGTTCCCGGTTCCGGGTTCCCGGGTTCCCGGTCATTGGTGCCGGGCCGATTTCGGGGGGTTTTGGGTTTCCGGGCTCCCAGGTTCCGGGTCGATCTCCTCAGCGAAGACCATCCCCTGATTGGGATTTTGTCTCTAGTGTAATTGTCGTATTGTCATTGGTGTTCCCCCACCAGGCCCCCAGGTCGCTCCAGGACGCTCCACTGGGCCGTACTGGAGCATGCTGGAGCATGAGACCCGAGGCCACACGCCCGAGGCGCGGAGATCCGCAGGATAGCGCGAGAGCCCCAGGGGAGCGTTCGGAGCACAAGAGCAGACCCTCTTCCACTGCGCACGACTGAAATCAGGAGGGAAAAAGCACAGACACAATGAATCGTCGATTCCCCAGAAAATATGGGAACATATGGGAAGTGGGGGGGAAGACAGAAACTCAGAAAATATGGGGAAATATAGGGAATATTTGTATTTGTGTCTATTTAATTGTGTGTCCCAGGGCCCCTTCATAGAACTACGACCGCCATTACTATTGATTGCGAGCTAGCACCACCACCGCGACCACTGCGACTACTGCCGCTGCCACTGCTGCACCCAGTGCCTTAGACTTCAGACTTGCGCGCACGTCATGCCAGGGACCCAGGATGAAGCCAGGACGGGGATATGATAAAATGGGGCCTTGCCGAGCTTGGTACCTCCCAAAGAGGCCGACCCAAAGATGCACGACCTCCTCGTCCGATTGCGCCGCCAAGACGTGCTTGGGGAACAGGCGAGAGATGCCGACGAGATTGGCAAGGTGGGTGCGGCCAGAAGGATGCGTATGGGGAGCTTGAGTGCAGCCAAGACGTTGAACTAAGGACCACGTCGGGGCTCAGGAGGAGCTTCGGTTGTCGGGCAGTTCCTTATGGTCAGGTCGGGAACCTATTCTTGGCCGAGGCTCGCTGTGGCCAGAATCTTTGCTGCACGACGTGCTTATTTCACGGCGTTGGGCTCGGTAGCACGATGATTGTAAGAGGGGGAGAGAGAAAGTCGGAGAAGGAGGAGGAGTAGCAGGAGGAGGAGGAGGAGGAGGAGAGGAGGAGGAGGGCGGGATGGACATCATCGAGAGGGAAGGGCGGACTGGGGGAAGAGAGAGAGGGACAATGGAGCAAGGGAGAGCAGGCGGAAGAGAGGAAAGGAGAATTGTGAGGGACAGAGGAACAGTCACAGGCCTTTGTGTTAGCCACCGTGGACCCCCAACAGTTTGTTTCTAGTAATAGATGGTGTGCTTCATATGCGGAACAAACTATGTTGTGCAATCTATGTTGTACAATCGATGCCGCGCAATACATACATATCTATATTATATAATATATATATAGTTATATATATATATATATATATAATGTAAGAAGCGTGTTCTAACCGCTGTGCTGGCAGAAACCGCGGGGAGTTCCACTACCGGTTTCGAACCCCCCCCCCCCCCACCTCCGGAAAAACCGGGGGGTCACTACCGTTCGAACCCCTCCCCCCCCCCCCCGCAGCTCATCCATGAAAAGGGGGGGGGGTCACTACC
>CAUYUJ010013792.1:32656-103381 GCA_963575745.1 Prorocentrum cordatum | reverse complement strand
ACACCCAGCAGATGCACGCACGGCGCGGCGGGGGGCTCCATCCCCCCGTGCCCAGTGCTGGCGGAGGGGGCGTATGTTCCTTGCGTCCCTGGGGCCCTCATGCGTTTCACGCGCAAACTGGGCGCTTGCCAGTGGCTGGAGTTGCCGCCCCTCTTGGCCGGCACGTTCCTTCGTGATTGGGGGTGGTGTTTGCGAGGCCAACGCCATCTTGGTAGCCATTGCGCGACATGTTTTTTTGCAGGGCAGCCTTCCTGTTGTTGTGCATTTGAGTTTGCTTAAAGCACCTTGCGCGGTCCTTGACGTTCGTCCGTTTCCCGTTGGTTGCATTTGCCAACATGGGCGCGTGTGGGGTCGAGTGGGCAGTCTTCGCCGCTCTCTGCCGCAGCCCTCCGCGTCGTCCTTCAACCTTGCACACTGGCGCGGCGATACCTTCTGCGGGCAGGATTCCACGCGCTGCACTGCTGCTAGGGCTAGGGCGCGAGGGGAAACACAAATCTGATTCCTTCCAGGACTATTGGCATTCTCGCTCCTACTTTTACTTCCGCTCTCATTCGCTTCCTTCTCTTTCGCCTCCCATTCCGCCTTATCGTCCCTGGCATCCTTATCCTCATCCAGCTCTCGTTGCTGTCTTTCCCTCGTCGCGATCAACGGGGCCCGCAGACAAATGCAGTGGCGGGGGGAGCTTGGACCTTTCTGTTTTTTCAGGACGTCGGTCGCGGTGCCAGCGTCGGATGTCCAGGCCGGGGGGGCCAGACACCAGGCCGCCTGGCTGCGTGGATGCAGCGACGTTCCGGCCCTTTCTGGGCGGATGCAGGCCGCCCGCAGGGTTTCGAAGACAATCGCGATTCGCACTTCTGGGTCTACGGGCGGCACGGGGGAGCGAAGATCACTGCTCCTTTCGCAGGGCGAGGCGTGAAGTCTGGTGACATGCGTGGCCTTCCTCGTCATCGTCCTCCTCGCCCCTCCCAGCTAGGCCGTGTTCTCTCCCTCTTTGCTTTTTTTTTTTTTTTTTTTTTTTTTTTTTTTTTTTTTTTTTTTTTTTTTTTTTTTTTTTTTTTTTTTTTTTTTTTTTTTTTTTTTTTTTTTTTTTTTTTTTTTTTTTGTTTTTTTTTTTTTTTTTTTTTTTTTTTTTTTTTTTTTTTTTTTTTTTTTTTTTTTTTTCTTTTTTTTTTTTTTTTTTTTTTTTTTTTTTTTTTTTTTTTTTTTTTCCGGGTCGCGGGGGGCTCGCTTTTTTTTTTTGTTTCTTCATGCTCACGTTTGGGCGATGAATCGCCCGGGTAGGGTGCGTCTGGTAGCCTGGCCCCCACTGTTGGCCCCGCGATCGGGGTGGGGCCGCCGTGCAGGCGGACGGACAGGCGGCCATGCAGTCTGCCGCAGCGAAGCCATACATGGGCCATACATGAGGAGGAGCACAACGAGGAAGAGGAGGAGGAGGAGGAGGAGGAGGAGGAGGAGGTCGATGTCGATGATGAGGAGGACGAGAGGGGGGTGACGTTGGCTGCCCGTCTCGAGACTTCCCCGGCGGCTTTCCCCGAATCCCCGATTGAATGCACTCCAGAAGAGGCCCGGGGGCGATGTTTTGACACCCCGCAATGTTTCGTGGCCCCATAGGAAGCTTCGCGAAAGGCCCCAGTGCTGCCGCCCGCAGCGTCACGCTACACCCAATTCGGCACCCACCCCGCACACGCTTTCGTGGCCCCCTAATAAAGATTGTTGTTTTATCCTCTGGGGGGTAACGCGTTACCAGGGCCTCTCACCCCCCCCCCCCCCCCACGCCCCCCCCCCCACCCCCCCCCCCCCCCACCCGTAACGTACGGTCCTTGGGCTCGTACGCGGGGGGGGTCTCGGTCTTCCCCTCCAACATGCTGGTGCCCGAAGGCATGCGCACTGTGGTGTGGTGGTCGCAGGCGCACTGTGGGCGCTCGCAGGCCATTGCGGCGCTCGCATGCGCGATGCTGGTGCTTGCGGGCTTTGCGCTTGTACTCGAATCGTCGTCGTCGTCGTCGACGGCGCCCGAAAAAACGGCCTCCGGAGTCCGACAAAGGCACAAAAACAACGTCGTCGTCGTCGTCGTCGTCGACCTCGTCGCTCGTCGTTCGTCGATCATCGTCGTCGCGCGCGCGGGCGCGGGCGTGGTGCCGGGACCACGCGGCGGGCTTTGCGCTTGTACTCGAATCGCAAGCCACTGTGGTGCTCTCAGGCAGAGAGTGCTGCTCGCGCGCATACTATGGCGATCGCAGAGCGCCCCTGCCTCGCCATACCCCGCCCAGCCCAAGCGTTACCGTTACCCGCGGGGCACGACCCCCCCCCCCCCCCCGGGTAACGAGCGCTATCGGCCAGAATAAAAAAACAATCTCATAGGGGGCTCCGCCGAAGGCCCCAGTGCTGCCGCCCGCATGCGTCACGCACGCCCAATTCGGCACACCCCGCACACGTTTCGTGGCCCCATAGGGGGCTCCGCTGAAGGCCCCAGTGCTGCCGCCCGCATGCGTCACGCACACCCAATTCGGCACACCCCTCACACGCTTCGTGGCCCCATAGGGAGCTCCGCCGAAGGCCCCAGCGCTGCCGCCCGCATGCGTCACGCACACCCAATTCGGCACACCCCGCACACGTTTCGTGGCCCCATAGGGGGCTCCGCCGAAGGCCCCAGTGTTGCCGCTCGCATGCGTCACGCACACCCAATTCGGCACACCCCTCACACGCTTCGTGGCCCCATAGGGAGCTCCGCCGAAGGCCTCAGTGCTGCCGCCCGCATGCGTCACGCACACCCAATTCGGCACACCCCTCACACGTTTCGTGGCCCCATAGGGAGCTCCGCCGAAGGCCCCAGTGTTGCCGCCCGCATGCGTCACGCACACCCAATTCGGCACGCCCCTGACACGTTTCGTGGCCCCATAGGAAGCTCCGCCGAAGGCCCCAGGGCTGCCGCCCACATGCGTCACGCACACCCAATTCGGCACACCCCGCACACGCTTCTTGGCCCCATAGGGAGCTCCGCCGAAGGCCCCAGCGCTGCCGCCCGCATGCGTCACGCACACCCAATTCGGCACACCCCTCACACGCTCGGGCCCCTCGGGTCGCTCGCGAAGGCTCCCAGCGTGTTGCATGCATCGCGACAAGCACCACCCCAATTGGCCACACCCTACAACGTTTCGTGGCCCCATAGCGTCATCGCGAAGGCCCCAGCGCTGCCGGCCGCATGCGTCACGCACACCCAATTCGGCACACCCCTCACACGCTTCGTGGCCCCATAGGGAGCTCCGCCGAAGGCCTCAGCGCTGCCGCCCGCATGCGTCCCGCACGCCCATTTCGGCACACCCCTCACACGCTTTGTGGCCCCATAGGGAGCTCCACCGAGGGCCCCAGCGGCCGCGCTCACATGCGTCCCCTCCACCCATCCCGGCACGCTCCTCACAACAACAGGTTTCGTGGCCCCATAGGGAGCTCCACCGAAGGCCCCAGTGGCACCGCCCGCATGCGTCACCACCCGCACCTAATTCGGCACACCCCTCACACGTTTCGTGGCCTCGTAGGGAACTGCACCGGAGGCCCCAGTGGCGGCGCTCACAGTAAACCCCTCGCGCGCTTCGTGGCTCCATAGGGAGCTCCACCGAAGGCCCCAGTAGCGGCGCTTACATGCGTTCCCGCCACCCATCCCGGCACCCCCCCCGCAGCAGCATCATGTTTTGGGGACCCATAGGGAGCTCTTGGAGGCCCCAGTGGCGGCCCTCACATGCGCTTCCGCCACCCATGTCGGCACGCCCCGCGCGTGTTTCATCTCCCCATAGGGAGCTTCACCGAATGCCCCAGTGGCACCCATCTCGGCACACCCCTCACACGTTCCGTGGTCCTATGGGGAGTTCCTTTGAAGATGAAACCCGCAGCTGCGGTACTGACAACTGCATATGGTTGGGTTCTTCGCCAGGCTAATTTTTGAGTGAGATTTTTGGTGCTACCGCGATTTCCGGCAGATTTCCTGGAGATTTCCGGAGGATTTCTGGGAGGTTCGGCTTCGCCGCAGGATCTCGGGCGCTGTCGGGTGGTAAGCCCCCGGGGATTTTCAGCACATTCGCTCGGGGAGTTCAGGTTTTTTTTACCCCCCAAGCTTTCCAGGAAATGTCCGGAAGATTTCCTGGAGATTTCCGGGAGATTTCCGGAAGATTTCCGTGAGATTTTGTGTTGCCGGGAGATTTCCGGAAGATTTCCGGAAGATTTTGGGTTGCCGGGAGATTTCCGGAAGATTTCCGGAAGATTTTGTGTTGCCGGGAAATTTCCGGAAGATTTCCGGAAGATTTTTTGGAGATTTTTGCCGCCCCCGCGATTTCCGGAAGATTTCTTTGAGATTTCCGGGAGATTTGCGGGAGAGGTCGCTTGCGCGGCCCCTCCTCCGGACGACTCTCTGGGGATTTATTTGCAAGTCTGTGGAGTGGGCGGATTCCCAGTGCCCCCACATTTCCGCGGGCGGCCCGCATGTTGCCCTTCGCAGGCTCCCTTCCAGCGTGCCCCCGATATTCATTGTTCCGCCGTGTTCCCCGGTGGTTCCCCCCCCCGGAGCTTGCCCTCCGGGGGGGTCCATCGGTCGATCCCCGTGGGGCCCCCCCGAGCCCCCCATGGATGGCCGTGAGGGTGGCCCCCTTGGGAGTCTTCCCCATGTGCGATGCTCCCCATGGGTTGCCATAATAGGCTGCCCCCGCAGGGTGTCCCAGCAGGTTGGCCACGCAGGTTGCCCTCGGTATGCCTTGTTGGTTGCTTCCATGGGTTGTCCCCATAGGTTGCCCCCCCCCTCCCCTCGCCCACAGCCCACAGGTTATCCCGTGGGAGGGCGCCCTTCCATAGTTTGCCCCCCCATTGGATGCTGCCCCCATCATGGGTTGGGCCGCCAGTGGTTGGCCTAGGTCGCCCCATGTCGCCCCCGCAAGTGCCCCCATGGGTTGCCTTCAGGAAAGTGCCCAAAACAGATTGCCTCAATGGCTTGGCCCCACGGGTACCTTCCAATAGATTGCCCCCACTGGCTACTGACTGTCCCCCCAAGTATGCCCCCATGCGTTGCACGAGGACATTGCCTCCCATCAATTGACCTTGTGGTTTCCCAATGAAGGTGCGCAGGTTGGCCTGCCCGTATGCCCCCCCAATCGATCCTTCCAAATGCCCCCCCTCATGTTTGCCCGCGATCGATACCCTTTTCATGGGCCCTCCTTCTGGGTTCCCCTGGGCCCCCCCTTGATGTATCGCCCCTTATGGGCCCCGCTGTTAGGCAACGCCCCCATATGCGTCCTCCTCATCAGGCAGTTTCCTATGGGGTGTGTTTGGGTCCGAGAGCACGGGGCCAGAGTCCCCGGGCCAGCCTGGGGCCGAGAGAGCACGGGGCCGGGCGGCCCAGGATCGGTGGCCCAGGTCCACGAATGGGACCGAGCACGAATGGGGGGAGCAGGAGGCGTAAGAGGAGGGCTGCTGCTATTCCTCCTCCTCCTCGCCATCCTGTCTGCCTACGTATTCCTGTTCCTCCTTTTCTTCCTCGTCGTCGTCGCCGTTTTCGTCGTCGTGGCCCTCCTTCCCATCCTTTTGTTTCTTCTCCTTCTGCTTGTCATCCTGCTCCTCTTCCTCCTCCTCCTCCTCCTCCTCCTCCTCCTCGTGCTCCCCTTCGTGCTCATCTTCCCCAGTCTTCTCGTTATTGTCCTCTTCCTCACTCTTCCTTCCCTTCTTCCTCTTCGCCCACCTGCTCGTCGTATCCCCCTTTGTTTCCAACCATCCTGTGGTGTTGGGTCTTCGTTTTGAAAAGACGGTGCCCCGCGTTCTCCTTCCTTCCTCCCTTCCTCCCGCTGCCTCCTCCTTGCTGCCGCCAGCATGCGTCACGCACACCCACTTCGGCACACCCTCACACGTTTCGTGGCCCTATTAGGGAAGACTCCCGCCGAATGCCCCAGTGCTGCCGCCCGCATGCGTCACGCCCACACCCAATTTCGGGCACACCCTCCCAAAGTTTTCGGGCCCCATTAGGGAAGCTCCGCCGAGGCCCCAGTGCTGCCACCCGCATGCGTTCCGCCCACACATTTCGGCGGCACACCCCGCAACCCAACGTTTGTGGCCCCATAGGGAGCTCCGCCCGAAAGAACCCCAGTGCGCCGCCCCGATTGTGTTGTTTTTTTTCACGGCACAGAGCCCTGGGGCCATTACCCCTCACACGTTTCGTGGCCCCATAGGGGGCTCCGCCGAAGGCCCCAGTGCTGCCGCCCGCATGCGTCACGCACACCCAATTCGGCACACCCCTCACACGTTTCGTGGCCCCATAGGGAGCCCCACCGAAGGCCCCCGTGCTGCCGCCCGCATGCGTCCCGCACGCCCAATTCGGCACACCCCTCACACGCTTCGTGGCCCCATAGGGAGCCCCGCCGAAGGCACCAGTGCTGCCGCCCGCAGCGTCACGCACAACCAATTCGGCCCCACCAATCCCCACCCACGGTTTCGTGGCCCCCCATGGCATGCTCCGCGAAGCCACAGCGCACCGCCCGCATTGGGGGTCCCGCACACCCATTTCGGCACACCCCTCACACGTTTCGTGGCCCCACAGGGAGCTCCACCGAAGGCCCCAGTGCTGCCGTCCGCATGCGTCCCGCACACCCATTTCGGCACACCCCTTCACACGTTTCGTGGCCCCATAGGGAGCTCCACCGAAGGCCCCATGGCTGCCGTCCGCATGCGTCCCGCACACCCATTTCGGCACACCCCTCACACGTTTCGTGGGCCCCCTAGGGAGCCCGCCCGAAGGCCCCAGTTGCTTGCCGCCGCCACGCGTTCACGCACAACCCCACCGGGCACACCCTCACCACGCATCGTGGGCCCCATAAGGGAGCCTCCGCCGAAGGGCCCCGTGCTGCCGCCGCAATGCGTTCAAGCACACCATTTCGGCACCACCCTCACACCGTTTTTTTCGGCGGGCGCGTGGCCCCATACGAAAAGCCACCGAAGCCGGCCCCAGGGCTGCCGCCCGCATGCGTCACGCACACCCAATTCGGCACACCCCTCACACGCTTCGTGGCCCCATAGGGAGCTCCGCCGAAGGCCCCAGTGCTGCCGCCCGCATGCGTCACGCACGCCCAATTCGGCACACCCCTCACACGTTTCGTGGCCCCATAGGAAGCTCTACCGAAGGCCCCAGCGCTGCCGCCCGCATGCGTCATTTGGTAAGTCCAGTTTTTCGTTGCCGTGGCACCCGATAGCTGTTGGACTTCCCAAGGGCGCTTCGGACGGAAAGCCAATTCATATCCGCATCGGGCCGGTCCGCCCCAGGGTGGAATAAGCGTGGGCCGCAAGATTCGGAATTGGTCTCCCCGCCGGCTACGGTTTGCGAGAGCTGCTGAGGACACCGGGATACCAGACACCATTTTGAAGTTATCCTCTTTGCGTGGATGCCGGAACTGTTCCTAGCTTTTCCACCATCTGCATGTCGTCGTCTGTCTGCCAGTCAACGCACATCTCTGATACGCATTGCTCTCGGTTGTCAGAAACGGTGACGAGCAGATGTGTCCTGGGTTCGTACGTTTTGCGGGCGTGGGGAACTCCTTCTCCTCCTCCTCCTCTTCCTCCGTGTTTTTTTTCCATCCCTTCCCTTCTTGTTCCTCCTCTTGTTTTGCCATCTTGGTTCAAGCAATTTGTGCCCAAACCGCATGGGTGCAGCCTTCGCTTGTTCGGCTATCGTCCCCTGGTTCGAGTAGCGGGGCGCCCACTGAGGGCCCCCCGAGTTCACCTTGTTCGGAATGCCATTGGAAGGCTCATTTACGATGGGGAGCTTACCACTCAATTACAGCTTTGCAGCAGTCGCCAACGGACGGGCCGTGGGCTCACAATTGCGTTGGCCGCGCTCGATTTCACCGCGACACCTCCAGCGTTGCATTGCGGACAGCAGCATTCTGGCGATCTTCCGCGCCACGGCCCCGGGCGCAGTCAGTTCCATGCCGAATTAACATCGTTTTTGTGTGGTTATGATCGGTTTGTTGTTGGCGGGCTTCCTTGGGCAAGATTTGTTGGCGATTTACCCGAGATCTCGCTGAAGATTTCAAGAGGCGAAGATTTTTTGGAGATTCCGTTTGAGATTCCAACACGCGAAGATTTCTTGGAGATTTTATTTCCGATTCAACATTGGTTGAAGATTCGCGGGAAGATTTTTTGGAGATCCCAGATCACCTGTTGGAGATTCTCAGGCGGACTCGTTTGCCAGAATTGACCCAGCCCAACCAGCTATGCACCTCCTGTCCCTAACGCTCGACCTGGTCGACGCGGGCGGTTCTCGGAGCCCCCCCCAATGCGTTGCTGGACGAGCGAGGCCGCGACTGGGACATCGCCCAGTTCACGCCCGCTGGCCTCGGCGGGCTGGCGCGGGAGGCGGCCAAGCGGGCCATCGGGCTGATGGGTGTCCAGTAACGGCCTGTTGGCGCTTGGCCGTGGGGGCCCCCGTCCTCGCGGCGGCCCACCCTGAAATTGCCGCTCGGGCAATTTGGGCTGGAGCACCAAGTCCTTCGCCTCCCGTGCGCAGGCACCGTGCGCAGTCCGACCTCGGCACCTTTCCGCGGTGCTAGAGGCGCGCCACTTTCCTTGGGCATTCGAAGTGCCCGCTTCTTGATCGAGACACAGTGGTGTCTGAATTCGAGGAGTCCAGTGCCCATGTCCAGGGCGCCCTGGTCCACCTGCCGGGCACGCGGGCAATTCGAGTATAATGGCAAGCTCGATGAACGAGGTCGCAAATGCAACCGACGCGGACGCAAAGCGAAGCTTTCCGCGCCGAGATTTCCCAAGAACGACGGTGAGAAGTCGCAGAAAGGGCAAGGGCATGATCAAGAGCGTCAGCTTTGCCGAGGGCAATACTAGTGTAGCTAGCAACCAGTCCACGCCTCGTGGTTCCGAAGGAAAGAACGGATCCCGCGGACAAAGCGATGCGTCTATTCGCTCCCATCTCGAGCAGGCGGTTGCCAACGCGCAGGGCCCCCGGCCGACGGAGACCCTGGCGCTGCAGGTCACCAAACTCAAGCATGAGGAGGCGAATCAGCAGGAGCCTCAGGATGTGCTTCAATCTCCCCAGCGCGCAGCTGGTTCCTGGCGGGGTGTCAATTACCGCCGCGCGATGGCGGTCCAGCGTGTCCTTCGTATCCGCAAGCAGTTGGACACAGCAGGGTTCAAGGGGGGCCGCTTGGCCGCCGAGCTTGCGATGGCGACGATCGCCGAGCGGCAGGCAGCTCGCGCCATGGCGTCGATCGAGGGCTCGACGTTGAAGTCCGCGCCCAAGAGCGCGGACAAGCCGTCGAAGTCTTTCGAGCTGGTGCGCGACAACACGATATGTGCAAGCCTTGATGGTTTGGAATGTGAACAGTCGGAGAAGGAGACGCCGCGCAAAATCCACGCAGAGCTGCAGTCGGCCCAGACCGACCTTGACTCCAAGGCTGGCGAGGCCACGACGATGCTCCAGAACGCTCGGCAGGTTCGCGCGGCGATCGACGAGCGGCTGGCCAAGAAGGGGAAGGGCGACGACGGGGCGTCGACCGCGCAGCCGCCACCGTCGGCAGCCGAGGCGGGGCTCTCCCTCGCAGCCAGGCGCCGCCGCAGCCTCAGGTGGCAGCGTGGCCAGGCCGCGCGCGCAGGCGCTGCGGCAGCGCAGCCTCGCGCCGACCGCGTTCGCGACGAGGCCGCCACCCTGTCGGCGGCCAAGTTCGAGGGCCAACGGCATCTTCAACAGCCACCGAAGGCAGACTGCGCCTCGAGTTGATCAGATGTGGCTCAGGACTCGGCGGGCAAGAGTGAGTGCACGCAGCCCTTATTCGGCGACGTCGCTGCCATGGGGGAAAGGCCTGGAATTTCATTCGTCGGGCCCGCGAAAAATGAGAGCCACCAGACTGCGTGCTTTGCTGAGACTCTTGTCTCTCGGACTTCCTTGCGCGCATGGGCGCGGAAGCCCCGTCAGTCTTGCTTGAGGTCGACAGCCGATTCAGCCAAGGCCGCTGGCAAGTCGCCGACTTAGAAGGGGTTTTGACATGGTCACATGATGACGTGGGTTCTGGCACCTGGCCGGTCTCAGCTGCACTCTCTCGCTCCCCAGCCGTTGCTTCTAGGACGTCAATTTCGCGGCGACGGTCGTTCATATCTCCGGCTATTCGTCCGCGGCCATAACCTTCAACTGTTTCATCCGGTGGACTAGCCGACGAGCAGACCCCTCGCTTCGCGAAGCTCGGCGCCAGTCTAGCCGCGCCCCAGCCCCCTTGGATCGCGGTGGGGGGCTCTAACGTTTTTCGACGGCCCTCGCCGCGTCTGGTTTCTCGTCGCTCGTTGGCGGCGAGGTCGTCGAGGCCCCAATCGATTGCACGTGCGATGCTTCAAACAGTGGGTGGGAGTCACATCGGTTATGTTGCCCGAAGGTTTGCCGCCGCCGCGCGCCTAGTCGAGGCGCGGGCGGCGCCGGCAGCGCCTCTGAAAGTGCATTGCGGGTTGCAGCTAACCATGCGATCGTCGACTCGCCGGCTTCTCGCACGCCCCCTCGAGTTTCCGGCGAAGCCGCTTCGGGCGTCGAGGCCCGCCGGGGGGCTCGCGCCTGGATCCAAGTCGCAAAAGGCCGATGAAGCTGACCGCGCTGCCGCCGCCCAGCTTGCCGCAGAGAAGCGTCGAGATCGGCATCGCGAAATGCACGGTGATCAGTGGGGAATGTCGACGATTTAAACCAGCTTTGCGAGGATCCCCCCGATTATCTCCTCGAAGGTTTTGAAGAGGAGAGTTCCCCTAGGCCGATGAGTCTAGCTTTTGCCCCAGCTGATCCTGGTCCAGCACCGCCACTTGTTCCCCCAAGCAGTGGCGGAAGTCCTCGCGGCGCCCTGGGGCCTGCTACAGGCGCGCGCACCTCGGGCCGCGCCGTCGCGGGGGGAGGCGGGCCGTCCGAGGCAGGTCCCAGCGAGGCCATGGGGCCCAATGCCTTGCCCTGCACCGGCAGCGACTCTGATCTGGGGGACGCCGATGTCCTGCCGACCGTCTTCCACGCCGTCGTGGAGGCGGGTCGGTAGGCAGGAGCAGCGCCCGGTGGGATGGAGCCCGCTTCGTCTTCGAAGCGCAGCGTGCACCCTGAATATTTGGGAGCGGCTAAGGTTGCGACCTTCGGGCCACGCCGTCGCGGATAGCGGAGCGCGTGCCGAGGATGCATCCAGCGGGGTGGAGCCCGACGATTGCGTTTTTTGTCTGCAATCCTGATGCGCCAGTTTTCGCTCGCCCCAATGCGCCCGCAGCAAAAAACGGGGATTGATTCCCCCTGTGGATGCTGGCGCACCGCCCGCTTGCATCGCCTCGACCACCCGCCCAAGCGAGTTCCAGGGGCCGCCCCCCCCCCCCCCCAAGGTTTGGAGAACAACGAGGTCAGTTTCTCAATCCCAGGCGAGACTAATATCCAGTCCAGGACGGCTGGGTCCGAGCATCAGCGCGCGCCCCCTCGTGCAGATGCGTCGCCCGTAGCCGCCAGGGTTGAATCTTCGTCCGCGGGCCCCGCTTCGGCTCTATATGCCTCATGGGTGACGACGTCGGAGAGGACGGCGCGATAATCACGGCGTGGACGGCGTTCTTTCGATTTCGAGGGGCAGGGGTTTTGTTTTCAGCGTGGTCGGGCAGCGTGTGCCAAACGGAGGTGGGTTAGTACCGCATCGGGATTCGGTCGCCTCTTGGCGGGAGAGTGCACGCGCGGCATTGCTGAGGTTCGACAGTCACAGGACACGTGGAAACAGCTACACTCAGCAGCCGAAATTGGAAATCGCTTGTCGCAACTTGTTTGCAGAAGCACCAGATTTGGCCCATGGGGGCCTTCGGGGGGCGATCCAACTTGGGAAGTCCGAAAAAGCTTAGTCTTGCAAGTGCTTCGGAAGACCAGCAAAAGCTCGACGATCTTGTGAAGGCGTCAAAGCGAGGAGCAGCTCGCTGCCGATGCCGCTCGCTGCGAGCCTCAATATCAACGCTTCGTGACTGGATGGTCACGACAGTCGCTTCCGGAGCGTTGCACCGTTCGATGCGGCGGGGCCCACTGCCAGTGGGTGAAGCTACCGTTGGCCAGCAGGGCGCTCTTTCACCCTTGGGGCATCGCGGATGCCAGGGCCAAAATGTTGGAGATATCTGGCCCCCTGGACCTTTGCAAGAAACCGAAGTTCTGGAGGCCCGTCAGGATCCCCTGGGCACTCTCACGGTTTCAGAGATTCGTCAAGCTGCCCGCGCCATGCGCCCCCGAACGGGGATGAGGGGAGATGCTTTGTCCCCAGCGGACGTCGATCGCGTGCCCGACGTTGCGCTCGCAGAACTGTCGCACTTGCATAGTGTCATCCAGGAGACCCTCACATGGCTCGAACTATAGGGAGGGCGATTCCAAAGAAAGCATCTGGCGACAGGGCCATAGGGTGTTTCGCGATGGTGGCGGGATTCTGGAGTCTTGCACGCGAAACGCTGATTCAGACTTGAACCGCGGAGTCTGAGCCAATGTGGGATACTGCGACATTAGAAAATGCTGCTGTTTTTCGCGAAATGATTGTGAGAGCTTGCGAAGAGGAAGCGTTTGGAGTTTTGGGGGTTCCCTCGGGCCGTGGACTTTTGGATATCCTGGGGTTTTACGATGCGACGGAATGTTTTCTGCTAGTGCCCGCAGCCATGCGACTTTGTTTTCCGCCCGCTTTTTTATATAAAAAAAAATATCCGCACGGTGTTCGACGCCCCGGACTGCAGGCTAAAGCGGAACCTTTGCCGAAACCTCACAGACGACGAGCAGCATTGTGCACGGGTTAGGAGGTGGGACCCGTTTCGCAAGGTGTATGACATATTTTATATCATAACAGATCACCACAGCACATCCAGGCATGGGTTTGAGGATCTGGATTGGCGACCTGTCTCAGCGCGCGCATGCGTCCCGCCATCAGCTGCGAAGAGCCCTGTGCCCTGTTGGCAGGGCTTTCAGACACGTGTCATGTTTTGCAGCGCGAAGCGTTGACTGCTTCACCGCAGGGTATTATCTTCGGCTCCATGCGAAGCACATCTCTCAGAAACTTCAGGCTGCTGGTTTTGAAATGAAGCCTCAATCTCAAGCCGGCTACCTCGGGGTGGATTTTGGGGACGGCGCCCGTCGCGCTGGTCAAGCGCGTGCCGAACGGGAGGCGCAGGGCCAGGATGCGCATCGGGAGCTTGCAGGCTTCGCTCGTGCAGCTCGACGGTGCAGCGTTGCATGTAAGCTGGCGCGGGCGCGCGCACATGCGGCCCAGCTTCATGGGCACGAATTGCACGGCGTTTTCGGCGCCGCCATGACGGGGGCACGACGGCAGTTAGGAGCAGCGCGTGGAACGGGGAAGAGAGGGCGCTGCTTCGCCACTCAACTGGACATTCGCTGCTCTCGATGGGGGCCCAGCACGCGCACTGCCGCGAGCCCGTCACGGCCTTTTAGTTTCGCCAGTGGTTTTCGCTGCCGTCGATTAGGCCAGGCACGCACCAAGCGTGGCCCAAGCTTTTTGGATGTTTCCGCCGCGCCCCCGAGAGCCGGAGATGCAGATGCGTTCGAGGCCCGGCGGGGGCTGCCATTTTGTCTTTGATCTAGGCTGGTTGGGGCCCCGTCGAGCCTGCCCATTGGACTGCCCCAGCTGCAGGATGTGGAGGCCATGCGGCTCGGCATTTCCCGTCTTCGGAGCTCGCGGGAATCTTGATCGAGGATGACCCAGGGCCCTTCTTGGGCGATTTTGATATTTCCATCCGGAACCAATTTTGGAGAAACGCGGCCCGGCATTATTGTGGCGAGGGAATGCCGTGGGGGGCCGACAACGACTCCTTTCGCCGCGTGCTAAAACAGCTGCTGGTCGCTCCGCATGGAAATCGTTTATCCGAGCTGCTCGTCGCCGTTGCCGCGGGCGGTTCCTGGCCCAGAGTCCGCCGACCTGAGCACTTGAAAGAGGGAACAGGACATCTTATGCCCACGTTGTTTTGTGGAGCCCGAGACCCCCTTCCGTCGGAGTTGGGGTTGCCCTGGGATACGCGGGCGCGCGGCATATTCTGACTCCGAATCGCTCGCGTCGGCAGCGCATGCAGGCGTAGAGGTTGAAGCCTGTTTTTGGCCACGCGGACTTTTTCTTGCGGCATGGATTGCAGTGCCATCGCCCGCGTCTGCAGACGACTGGCTGATTCGAGGCAGCCAGCGCAATGATCTTGAGGTGTGTCATGGACCGGGGTCGGCTTTTGAAAACATGAGTGTTTGCCTCGATGCCAGCGGAGGCAGCAATGTAGGGAATCGCAGATTCATTCGCGATGGCGCGGCCACTGCCGCGTCCGATTCGATTCGGTTCGTTCAAGCCTTGCCGCGCCCGATCGTCGGCGAGCGGGGCCCTGGCGGGCAAGGCCCAGCCCGTTCCTCAAGGGGAACTCAGAGCACTATTGTCGGCTGTCGAGTGCACCCGTGCATTTGTCTGTTGCGTCACTGGCGACGTAGCCGTGGCCCAGGGAATGCGTTCTGGAATGCGCGAGCGGCTCGCTGGGCCGCGCGCTGACCCGCGGCTATCCTTGGCGGACAAGTTGCACGATTGTCGTGCCCAGCTGTCCGTTCCCCTTTTCGACTCTCATGTCTCGGCAGAGGAGGCAGTTGCCAGTGGGGCCCCGTCCTGGATTTGTCCAGGGCAATATGTCGCCGCTGGTTCGGCGGCCGCGGAGGCGGCCCACCGCGCCCGCGTTCCCGACGGGGCGCGGTCGCGGGCGCATCAGGCCGAGAAGACGGCCGTCCTCGTCCGCCACCGCCTCGCGCGCGCCACGCCGAATGGGTTTGAGGCCGAGGAGCGGGGCGGGAACGGCGCCGCGAGGAGCAAGGGTCCTTCTCCTCCCCGCACTCCCCCCGCCCCTTCCTCCCTCGCCTCTTCTAGCCCCCCCCCCGTCCCCTAGCCTGAGCGACGATCGCAGGCGTTGTCTTCGGCGCGAGGGGTCGGCTACTCTCGCCGCCCAGACAGACTGGTGGAAGTCGGATTGCTTCCAGCCCGCGACCCTCGATAGCAAATGCGCAGCAATCCCTCGGGGGGGCGGGCGGCCCCATGCAGCTGGGGGTTGGGTCGATCCGACACATGCGATGCGATAGCTGCTTGAGAATATCGCGTGGTTTTGCAGGGGTTGCGAGCGATGCGGCAGCCAGCAGAGTCGAGCCCCGTCTAATCCACGTGATGTCAAGATCCCCACTCGTCGAGGCGTGCACCTTGATCGGCTGGAGCAGTGGAAGTGGCCCGCGCTTCTGAGCAATGCTGAGTAGCTAAGCCGCCCTTCGTGTTTTTTTGTTCGAACTGCGTCGAATAGCCCGATGCTCGATGCACGCGGGTGTTGCCACGCGCCCGCAGAGAAGCTCCGGGGACTCCGCAAGTCCTGCCTCTGGCTGCAGGCCGGGGGCGTCTGCTCGCAGGCGAGGCTGGCTTCCGGCTGCCCGACGTCGCGCCAGAGTTCGAGCGATCCAGAGCGGCACGTGAATCTATTTCACAGGCGATTCCGCTTCGATGCGATTGCGCGGTGGAGGCAGGACGCGCCGCCCGAGATGCTGGCCGCGGCTACTTCTCCTGGAGAGGCGCAGAGAGCCTTGGACGGAGCTGCTGGCGCAAGGGTGCTTTTCCGAACCCTTGGGCGCCTTGCAGCTCCCGCCCTGGCAGCCTGAGTGGGCGCGGCATGTCCGCAATTGGCCGCCAAACGAGATGGCGGCTGATGTCGGGTGGCGGGCCCGCGCGGATGCCAGCTGCATGCGCGCCGAGATGCCGACGCTTCGCGCGGCGGGCTGGCGCGCGGTGGCGCTCGACGCTCAAGGCGCCATCGTGGCGGAGGCTTGGGAGCCCCGCCGTCGCAAGCGCCCGCGCATTCGGCCCGCGACGGCCAGGATTTCGCGTCGGCCCAGGCAGCGCGGTGCATCCTGGGCGCCTGCGTACTGGTGATTGGTGGTTGGGCCACGGTGGCTGGCGACAGAGCGCCTCGCTGGGCGGCGAGGCCACAGGCTGCGAAAGGGGCACTTATGCTTGGGCATCTACGACAGGTGGTCAGAATAACAGGAGCCGCACCCCGGCGCGCAGGCGGTCCGCGGCAGCAGAATTTCAGCGACTGATCCGCTCGGCAATCGCCAGGCCGCCTACCGCACCAAACAGGGGAGGGGGGGGGGGGGGCGTGGGCAGGGCCAGGGAGACGGACTTCCTCCTGGCCACTGCGCGCTACGAGATGGCCAGGTACGCCTGCCCCTTCGCGGGCCGCATGGAGGCTGGCCTGGCGAAGGGCCCCCAAGATGCCGTTGGTCTCATCTCCATGAAAGTCACTGACTTTGCAGAGTGGCCCAGTTCCGAGCCCTGGGAGGCCCGGCAGCGCCTTCCGGGCCTCTGGCGGTCTCAGCCGCTTAACCAGCAAGCCTGGAGCGGCGCCCGGCCGTTCTCCCCGCTCGGTTCCTTCGGGGCCGCGAGGCTGGGCTGCCAGCGGCGACGGCTGGTGCAGCGGCGGCCAGGCCCTAGGAGCGCGAGACGCGGCTGCGGGCGCGCGCCGGCCAGCTGAGCCCATGCGCGCCGCGGTTGGGCAGGGGCCGCCGCTATAGCCGGCGCTCGCCGCGCGCGGCTTCGCATGTGAGGCGGAGGATAGTCATGTCGGCTTGGAGCACCGGCGGGCGGCCTGCTCGAAGGCGGCGGTCGGCGACCGCTCGCGGGTTCGGCGGCGCGGCGGGCGGGCAGGAGTTGTTCGCGCGCACAGGGCTGACCACGCAGAGGGCTGGCTAGGCGGTCTTGTCCCTTGTTTTCCTTCCTCTCTGGCCCTCCCTCCGAATTTGGCTGCGCAGGGAACGTTCCTGCCGGGTTGCGCGTGGGTTGCGGCGTTTTGCGCGCTGTTGGTTGGGGTGGAGGTTCACAAACGCTCCTCATCTCCCCCCCTTCCTGATAGTAGTGCTGGCCGTGCCCATCCCCCGAGTCGTGTTATTCCCGGCGCTGCATCGTTCTCCCGATCCGAATTCTCGTCGTCATGCTCCGCACCAGGGAATGTGGAACATGGAGGAGGTGGAAGAAAAATGATGAAAGAGAGTTGCGAGAGAGCGAGGCGGAGGAGGAACAAAAACGACGACAACGACGAGGAGGAATAAGCAGGGGTGGATGGGGAGGGACCATGACGGAGACGAAGGCAGAGGAGGAGTGGGTGGAGGCGGACGAATAAAAAGAGGATGACGACGATGACGAGGAGGACGGAGGATGCATCACAGAGGAATGGGGACGGTGGAGGGAGTTATCGGGGTGAGGAGGAAGGTGTGCGGAGTAAGGACAGAGGGGGCAAGGCTCGAAAACATAATTTCCTGTCGCTTCGCGCATCCCCACCAGCTGCAGACCACCCTGCCAGTTCCACCAGCAGCAGCAGCCCCTCAGCCGCCGCTCCTGAGTGCTGGCCCGGCCGTCTTGCGCGTCGCTCAGTAGCTAATCAGGCTGGCCCGTGCCCCGGACCCCCCTCTCGGCGACAGCTTCACGCGTCTGCCCGCGACCAAAAAAACATCCCCACCAGCCCATCCAGACATGATCGGGGGTTTTCTCGAGGCCTCTTGGGGCGTTTGAGGGGCCTCCTGGCGGTCTTGCGAGCCTCTTGGTTGTATGCCGCTGGGGGCCTCTCGGGGACCTTTTTTTCTCGGGGGCCGCTCATGGGATTCTTGGGTTTTTTTTTGTTCGGGAGCCTCTTGGAGCTGTTTTGGGAGTCGGATAAGCCCTCATGGATCAATTTTAGAAGAGCTCGAGCACAGAAAGGGGGTTCCTCGATTAGCCCCCCCCTCGGAAACCCCCAACATCGCCTCTGGGGCCCCTCTTGGAGCGCTCGTGGGCGCTCTTGGGGCTCTCCTGGGCCTCCTGGAGCCATTTTGGGGCCTCGGGAGGCCATCGAACGCAAGAGAGGCGAGAAAACACAATTCACAGATTTTCAAAAAGGTTTCCGTCGCATGTTGGCCTATCGGGGGCCTCCGTGGAAGGGTCCGTGGCAATTCGGAACCGTCTTGGAACGGTCTTTGGGCATCTTGGAGCATGCTGGAGACCATATTGAGCCAGCTTGAGCTCTATTCAGCCATCCTGGAGGTCATCTTGGGCGTTCTGAGGCGCTCTTGGAGCCATCGTGGGCCCAAAAGAACTTTCTAGCAGTTTCGAAACCGCCCTCCAGGTCGAGGGGTAGACCCCTCCCCGAAGGGGAAGGAGTGGGTAGAAGAGAAACCGCCCCTAGACCACATACGTCCCTACTTCCTTGTCGGCCTGGATGGTTTCAACCAGTCCTCGTGCACACAGTGTCCCGGCGCGTTCTCGCAATGTGCCTCTCATGAACATGTTCCTGGGGCGATCACGATTTTCTTCCAACTATGAACCTCCTATCGCCCCCATCAATGTTGTCGTGCTGGAGGGTCATGATCTGTTTTCTTTCAGTCGGTGGCGAGCCCATGGGGGAAGTGAGAGGGGGCAGGCCTCTCCAGGAGGTGGCGGGGCTTCTCCTAAACCCCCTGGCCTGCTGAGAAGGTATCTCTGTTTTCGGAGAAGGTTTTGGACCACTTGTTTAGGAGGTGCGAGGGCCTCTGAGAGCCCCGCCCCGCCGCCTTGTGAGGAAGGGCCACCCCGTCTCACTTCGCCCTGGGCTCAACGCAAGTCAGGTGATGGTGCCAGTTTTGGCGCTACGCTGGACTCACGACGAGGTCAACAGGAACATGACGTTCAAGCGGGCATTCGACCGCGACGGCGCCCGCGGCGAGGCCTCAGTCTATGCCCTGGTGCGGGACCTGCTGGCCACGTGGCACCCCCGCCGCGACGTCAGCCTGACCGCGCCAGAGGACCTGGACGAGCCCCTGGACGTGTGCGTGTTCGACGGGCAGCTGTGGAGCCTGTCGAACAGGCGGCTCGCCGCTCTGATGATGTTCCAGTCGCTGGTGCCCCAGAAGGTCGTTGAGGGTGCAACTCCTGGGAGGTTCAGCGTTCATCGTCGGCGCTGGTATATCCGCGGTCGGAAACAATACTCATCTGGCACTGTTCTCTCCCATCCCCCTCGCTCCCGCTAAATCCTGGGCGTTTCAGCTGGACTAATCCGGCTTTGTGGCACCTCCATCGGGCTCAATCATCGTCCTCGACCGTGCTCACGAGAGCCTCCCAGGAGTTGCTTCCCGAGGTGGTGCGCGCCCAGGGCCGGCTGTGCAGCGCTTTTAGCTGGAGGTTCTACGGGGCCTGGCAGACCACCACCGCCGGCCTGGCCGTCGCCCCCTTCCGGGGCGAGTCGCTCCACTTGGGCGCCCCGCTCTTCGGCGCGGGTGCCGCCGGGAGCCGCGCCCCACAGCCGAGCTCCGAGGAGCGCGGCACGGCGGCCACCGTGCTTCGTGTCGGTCGCGCCGATGGCTGGCCGAGGCCGGGCAACCGAGGGCGCACATCCCAGGGGCACTGTAAGGGGGGGGGTGGTAGGCTTGGGAGGAGGCGAGGCTTCGAGGTTCGAGGTTTTCGAGCGTTTTTGTCGGCTCTCGGCGGTTTCCCAGCCTCGGGGTGCGTACCAGTGGCTGCGCCTCGCCGAAAACGTTGCGGGGGTGCTCGGATCGTCCCGAACGGCCGCCGAAGACTTCTTAGTTATGGCCTGAAAACCTCAGGGGCAACGTTGAGGGGGGATAGGCGCAGGGGGGATGCATCGGCCTCCCAATCGCCAATTAGATCCTGACAGTGGCCCGATAGCCCTCCACGGTTGGGAACGTGATGTTTCGCTACCGACGGCCTATCGCCGATCTATCGTTGTTGTATCGCCGGGTTTAGCTCGGTGAGTCTGACCCTGAACCTAACGTTCCTCTTCAACAGTTGGGACAGAATTATGATCATGAAAGTATGTTCGCAACCGCAGCCGCACACAGTACAGTGAGCATTATCTGAATAGTTTCGCCCTCAGCCGCCGACCCACCCTCTGACTGCTTGCATGGCCACGCGTGTCCGATTGGGTCGATCGTTGATTCGTAGGCTTGTCTTGGCTGGCATGGTTGGTCGGCTCGATGTCTGAATGAATGGTTGGCAGTCGGTTTGGGCTGGTTGCTGGCCGGCTGGTTGTGCGCATTTGTCTTGTAGGAACTGACGGGAGATGGTGACCTCGGGAGCGCGCTTCCATGGTGGAATTTGTAGTGGTTCGCGGCACCTGGAGCGCGCAACCCTCAGGTACAGGGCCGAATTTTCAGGAAATGATTTGGGGGGGGGGCGACGGGAGCGAACATCGGGGGCAACGATAGGGGGGATAGGCTCGAAGGGGATATACCGACCCCCAATCGCCCATTGATCGCCGATAGGGGCCCGATGGGGGCCCGATAGCCCCAACCTGCCCATGAAGGTGCGGTGCGGATTCACTATCGAAGGCCTATCGCCTGTCTATCGGCGTTGTATCGCCGATTCCAGGTCGATGCATCCCCCGCTATGCCAGTCCCCCCCCTATCGTTGCCCCTCAGAAAAGCGCCCCCGCCCTCCCCCCGAACACACATCCCATCACAGGCAATGGCAGTTTTTCTCGCCTGAGCCTCTCTTGGGAGTGCGAACCGGCCATACCTTGCAAAGGGATTGTTGCCTCGGGAGCGCAACATTGTTGTACGTTATGTTATAATGGATGGTGGCCTCAGGAGCTCGAAAGTGTAGTAATGTCTTTGGGATTGTGGCTTCGGGAGCGCGAGTGTGACGTAAGTTGCAAGGGGTTGTGACCTCGGAAGCACGGGTTCGTGGCAATTCGCGCTGGGTTTGGGCATTGGGGGCACGAGTTCGCTATACCATATCATGGATTGTGACCTCGGGAGCGCGAGCGCGCCGCAATGCACTCTGGAATGCGGCCTGAGAAGCGCGAGCCTGTCGTAATTTGCTTCCGGTTGTGGCCCCGGAAGCGCGAAGGCGGGAGTGCGGAAGCATCATATTGTGTGATGGGTTGTGAGCTCAGGAGTACGATTCTGACGTAATGTACACAGGAGTGTGGCCTCGAGTGCACGAGTGTGGCGTAACTGGCGAGGGATGGGCCTCGGGAGAGTGCAAGCGCGGCCACGTACACGAGATTGTGGCCTCGGGATCGCGAGTACGCCGTGATGTAAAAGGGGTCGGTGTTTCGGGTGCGCGAAATGGGTTGTGGCTTCGTGAGCGCGAATCCGAAGGAATCAAAAGGTGGAGTTTTGGCCTCGGGAGCGCGAGCGCGGCGTGATCTCCGGAGGGCTTGTGGCCTCGAGGGCGCGAGCGCGCCGTACTGCTGGCAGCCTTGGGGCACCCGCATCGGTTCTGAGGGCGTGATCCCGATGCGGAGAAGGGGCGTTGCGCGGAACAATCACCATTTACAAGTTTACAGCAATCACTTTTACATTTTACAAGTACATTTTACGATTCACAATTTACATCAATCTCGATTATTCGGCCATTTTACAATTCTCAACAATCACACCATTGGGAGCCGCTTCAGTCACCTACGATGGCAGTCAACCCTGATAGGAAGGACGATCGATTTCCCAGGAGTGCCCTTGCATCCTTGCCTCTTAGGTCATCCTCGGTCCATCCTCAGCTACTTCCGACGACCAGCCCCGCTCGAAGAGGCTCGGCATGGGCGTCCGAGGCCGTTGCATCCTTACCGCGAATGTTTATCAATGGGTTGACTGTACAAAAAACTTCGCGCGCTCCCCACTTGAGTCATTTACGCTCACAACTTTCTAGGCCTCCTAGATGGGGTCCGAGTAGATGGTGTCGGAGGATCGCGCCGCATCGCCGATGCATCGGCGATGCGGCTCGATGTGGAGCCAGATTTTCTCCACCCCGATGGTGCCGATGCCTCGTCGACGTCGCCGATGCATCGCCGATGCGTCGGCGATGTATCGCTGGTGCGTCGCCGATGCGGCGCGATCCTCCGACCCCATCTACTCGGACCCCATCTGGGAGGCCTCTAAACGTAAGTCGGGCCTGTCCCTCTGCAGGGGGAATATTCACAAATAGTCAAACAATTGTCTGGGTACTATTTCTGTAGCCTGTTGGGGCATGTTTTGTGCATTTTGGATGTATGCTTTATTTTACGTCTAAAACCTTCCTGTAGGGGGACACGCCCGACCTGACTCCAAACACTACGACAAGTTACGACAATGTGGACCGGAGTTGTCGCATGGAGCAGGGGAGCACCCGAGCCTCACAGCCTGGTGCCCCCCCCCTCAAGGGACCGGCATATGCTCGGGGGGTAGGCTCTCGCAAGCACGAGAGGCGACGGCCCACCAGAGGTGTAGGCTGCAGTGGAGGCCCATGCCAAGAGGCATCCTGCCTGCCTCCAGGGTGCCCTGGGTGTCCTGGGCCTCGATGGCTTTGCTATGGAAAGCCTGACGCTCCCACACCAAAAATCCATGGACGTCCTGGAATCTCAGGGTTGGGCTTCTCGTGGAAGGTTTCTTGTGTACTGGCCTCCGCTGTATGCTCCGGGCGAAGGCACGAGACCCTAGCTCGACGAACCGATGGGTGCCTGGGCGGGGAAGGGGGCAGACTCCGCCGCTAGATCTCATCCTCGTGCCGTCGTCCTCCTTCTACCCCCTCTTGTCCGCCTCCTCGTCCTGGAGCTGGGTACCCTCCCCCACCCCCCTCCCGACTGCCCTGCCTGCCCTCGAGATAGGATGTGCCCACGCAGAGGCAGGGGTGTGCTTCCAGCTCCCCGCAGGCCGCCTTGCCGCGGCCTGAGCGCTTTCGGCGACTACCCGCCGGCAACCTCCGACCCCGTGCAGCTGCGCTGGCTGCAGAGCCAGCAGCCTGGGGCGGAGTTTCGGGCCGAGGTGCCCTCCTCCTCGCTGTGAACAAAAGAGAGCTCGAGGGAAAGAGATCATGGCATCTCCTGAGTCATGTGCGCCCCTCCCATGGTCCTTGCTGGGCTCTAGGTTCGTCGAAGACGCCTCGGGATGAAAGGCTAGTATCCGGGAAAGCCCCTGGGATCTCCAGCACTCTGTTCTCTCAGGACCCCGTTCCATCGAGGCAATATATGTATGATTGTTACGGGTTGGTAGTGGTGTTGTTCTTGGTGTTGTCGTTCTTGTCGTCGTTGTCGGTCTCGTTGTCGTTGATGTTGTTGCTGCTGCTGCTGCTGTTGTCGTAAGTGTTGCTGCTGTTTTTGTTTACTGAACTCTCTGTTTTGAAGAATGGTGATTGTTGATCCCCCCCTGCCGCGTAACCATTATGTCGTTTTAATTCAAGCGTTCCTCCCAGGGCTCGCACCCGGTTTTTGTAAGGGAAATGAGGGGTCATCAAATTGTGCCCCTGGCCCCCGAGTTATAACAACAACGGCTCCCGCCTGATAATGCGAAGGCCTTACGGCCGGGGCCGCCGACCCTGAAGGGAGACGAGAACGACGATGACGACGACGACGACGACGACGACGACAACGGCGGCGGCGGCCACGACGACGACGCTGACGTGGGCCAGAATCCTCAGGGCTGGTTCTTGGGATCTCTTCGGAAGTCTCTCCGGGGCCTCTGGGCAGGAACATGTAGGAAATGTGGGGCCTCTTGGGAGACTCTTGGGGAACTCTTGGGAGCCTCTTTGGGGCCTCTTCGGGCTTCCTGACCTCTCGTGGGCGTCTTGGGGCCTCTGGGGAACCTCTTGGGGCCTCCTGTGAGCCTCTTGGGGCCGAAGGCCCCAAGAGGCTCACAGGAGGCGTCTTGGGGGCCTCTTGGGCCGTCTTGGTTGCGTCTTGGGCCGTCTTGGGGCCCTCTTCGGCCGTTAGGGGACTCTTAGGGGGCCTCTTGGGCCGTCTCGGGGCGATCTTGGGGGCCCCTTGGGCCGTCTTGGCGCGTCGGCTCTCGCCTGACATTTCCACACAATGTATTCCCAAAGCGCGCCTCTCTCGCGGGGACTTCCTTTCGATGTATGCAGGAGTCGCGCTCTCGCGTGGGACTTCCCTGACATTTTATTCAGACGCCGCACCCTCTCGTTGTGGCGTTTCTCACGATTTACTTGGGAATCGCGCTATCGCTCGAGACGTCCCCGCCATTCGTGCAGGACGCACGCTGCAGCAGCCCGCCCGCTCGACCTCGCCGCCGGGGCCGGCATCCCCAAACCCGCCCGCTATGGGTCTGCCCGCCCGATCTGCCCGTCCAGTTCTGCCGCGTGGTTTGGGGCTCTCAGCCCCCCTCCCGCTACTCCCTCTCGCGCTCCATCCTTCGCCCTCCTCCTTCCTTCCGTCCTCTCCTCCCCTGTTTTTGTTGGGGCTCTTAGCCCCCCTCCTGCTACTCGCTCTCGTGCTCCATCCTCCGCCCTCCCCTCTGACCCTTCCGCCCACCCGCCCTCTCTTGCCCTGTTTTCCAGGGGCTGCACGACGTGCACGCTGCAGGTACGAAAGAGGTATATGCCCCCAGGGGGGGGGGGGGGGCGATGGAAGACGACGAGGGCTGGTGTCGGAGACGAAGGCTCTCAGCCCCCCTCTTGCTACTCGCTCTCGTGCTCCACCCTTCTCCCTCCTCCTTCCATTCGTCCTCTCCTCCTCCTCCACGCTTCTCCCTCCTCCTTCCATCCTTCCCTCCCTCCACGCTTCTCCCTCCTCCTTCCATCCGTCCTCTCCTCCCCCGTCTCTGCCGGGGGCGAACAGACCTCCTACCCTGACACGTCGCTTAAGGAAGTGGCCGGTTTCGGTTCGCGAGAGGGCGTCGCGGCCGTCTTTCTGCGGGTCCAGGTCAGTCGGTTTCGGTCCCAGGCCGTTTTCCTTGAGGGGAGGTTTGCCCAAAGGGAGGTTTTTTTCCACCGCCGATGTTGGGGCTGCGCTACATGCGTGTGGCAGATAAGGAGGATATACCACCAGGGGGTGCGTTCGAAGGCGCAGAGGGCGGGCAGCCAGGGCCTGGGGATAGACATACGTGTTCAATGGCACGCGAGCAGACAAGGGCGAGCAGTCTGAAAATGATTGTTGCTGCTGTTGTTATTGCTGCTGCTGGTGGTGTTGTTGGTGTTGCTATGTTTGCTGTTGTCGTTGGTGTTGTTGCTGTTGTTGAGCTCTCATGTCTAAACCATATGTGTTGTTGGTCCCCCCTGCCGGGAACCGTTGCAACTTTCAATGACAGGGCCTCCCCCCGGGGCTATCATCCTGCTTGTTACATGGGAGCGTGATGTGTCATCAAACGATACCCCTTGCCCCCATTTACAACAACAACGGTTCCCGCCGGATATTTCCACACAGTGTATTCCCAAATCGCGTTCTCGCGCGGGACTCCCTGACAAATTCCTATTGTTGTTGTTGTCGGTGGTGTTGTTGTTAGTGCTGGTCTTAGTGTTGTTGCTGCTGTTGTTGCTGCTGCTGATGGTGTTGTTGATGACTTGTCATGCCAAAGCAGCACATTTGTTGTTGATCCCCCCATTCCGGTAACCATTGTAGTTTTTAATTGCAGTGTTTCTTCCGAGGCTCACACCCTGTGTTTTACAAGGAAAAGTGAGGGGTCGCCGAATTGCGTTGTTGGGCTCCGAATCACAGCAACAAAAACGGCTCCCGCCTGATACTTCCTCACAATGGATTCCCAAATCTCGCTCTTGCGCGGGAGATCCTCACACTTTATTCAGGAATCGCGTTCTTGCGCGGGTTCAAATCATTCAGACGCCTCGCCCTCGACACTCAGGGTCACGCTCTCGCTGTGGATGTTTCATGATTTATTTAGGACTCGCGCTATCGCTCTAGATGTCTTCGCGTTTCATGCAGGATTCACGCTTCAGCAACCCGCCTGTTCGACCTGGCCGCCTAGGCCCGCCTTCCGACCCGCCCGTTAGGGTCTACCCGCCCGATCTGCCCGTCTGGTTCTGCCACGTGGTTTCTGTTCTTAGCCCCTCCCTTGCTATTCTCTCTCGTGCTTCATCCGTTTCCCTCCCCCTTGTCTCTTCCTTCTATCCGTCCTCTCTTCCCCTGCCTAGGAGCTGCACGGAAAACATGTTGCAGGTAAGAAAGATGTATCCCCCCAAGGGGACTCGATCGAAGACGAAGAGGGCGGGTATCGAGGGTGTGGGATTCGCGTGTTGAATGGCACGCGAGCAGATGACAACGAACAGCCGTAAATTGATTGTTGTTGCCAGGCTCTCAGTTCTGAAGAACTGTTATGGCTGGTCCTCCCTCGCTAAACCATTCAATGTGTCACTTAAGATGTTGCTCCCGTGGCTCGCACCTCGTTTGCTTACAAGTCAGAGCGAGGGTACAAAATTGAATTGGTGGGCCCCGAACAGCATCAACAACAACAGTAACTGTTCCCGCCCGCAACTTCCTCACAGGGTATTCCGAATTCGCGTTCTCGCGCGGATCTTTTTCGCAAGGTTTACAGGAATCGCGTTCTCGCGTGGGACGTCTTCACCATTGATTCAGACGCCAACGCTCTCGCTGTGGATGTCTTGGCGATTTATTTTGGAATCGTGCTACCGTTCGAGATTTCCTCGCGATGCATGCAGGACGCACTCTTCAGCAACACACCTGCCCCTTGTCCCTTTCTTCTATCCGTCCTCTCTTCCCCTGCCTTCGGGGAAGCACGAAGTACATGTTGCAGGTAAGAAATATGCATCCCCCAAGGGGGTATCGATCGAAAACGAAGAGGGCGGGTATCGAGGGTTCGGGGTACACGTGTTGAATGGCACGTGAGCAGAAAGGAGCGAAGAGTCTTGATAAGATTGTTGATGGTGTTGTTTGTGCTGTTGTGATTGGTGGTTGCTGTTTCTGTTATTGTTGCTGCTTCTGGTTTTGGTGGTTTTGTTGTTGAGTTCTCATGTACAACAGATAGTTACTGATGACCCCCACACAATTTCTCGGTAACCATTGTAGTTGTTCATTGAAGTGTATCTTCCAAGGCTCGCACTCTGTGTTTCACAAGGGAAAGTGGGGGGCCGCCAAACTGCGTTGTTGGGCCCCGAACAACAACAACAACAACAACAACAGCAACAACAACGACAACGACAACGACAACGGCAACGACAATGACAACGACAACAATACAATAACAACGACAACGACTCCCGCATGATACTTCCTCACAATGTATTCCCAAATAGCGCTCTCGCGCGGGGGATCTTCACAATTTCTACAGGAATCGCGCTCTCGCGTGGAACGTCTTCTTAATTTATTTTGACGCCGCGCCCTCGACACTCAGGAATCACGCTCTCACCGTGGATTTCTCACGATTTACTTGGGCATCGCGGTTTCGTTCGATTCATGCAGGACGCACGCTTCAGCAACCCGCCTGCTCGACCTTGCCGCCTAGGCCCGCCTTCCGACCCAACCTCTAGGGTCTACCCGCCCGATCTGCATGCTCGGTTCTGCCACGTGTTTTCTGTTCCTAGCCCCTCTCCTGCTCTTCTTCCTCGTGCTCCATCCTCCGCCCTCTCCTTTGACCCTTCCGTCCATTCGTCCTCTCTTGCCCTGTTTTCTAGGGGCTGCACGAAATACACGTTGCAGGTAAGAAAGATATATGCCCCCAAGGGGGTGCGACCGAAGACGAAGAGGGCGGGTATCTTCCTGCTTCCAGTGAAACAATCCAGGGAAGAACCAGGATGACCTTGACCAAGATGTCGCGGGATCTCGTCGACGCCGATCTTGGTCTCGGTCGATGTTGGCCGTCGCCGATTCGCGGGCACGGTAATTAGACGAGATCTCGATGACCAAGATGGACGGTGATCAAAGTCTTCGTTCGTCCATGAATGGCGGGGCCTACAGAGAAGCCATTCTGTCGGATAGAGCCAGGACCAGTAGAGCGGGCCAGCAAGTGGGCCTCGCGGCCCAAAGAGTTGGCCAGGATCACTGGACCAGGTCTGCCGCAGCCGGTGCTTCTTCGGGCGAGAGCAGTTCTTGTCAGCAGAAGGCCGCGGGGCGGGCGTCCCCCGGCACACATCCCCTATCCACTTTTCCCGCGTGCTCCCCCCCCCTTTGTTGAGCAACATCGGGGGGGTGCACGCCCGCGTCCGCTGCCTCTACCCGCCGCGACCCCACCCAACCGTTTTTGGTAGGGTTTAAGGTTCACTGTCGGGCTAACTCTCGCTGTGTGGGGAAGGGGCTGTGACCGCGAGCATGGGGGAGCTAATATGGCGTTGCCTGGGCGCCCTATATCAGGACACAAACAATGAGATAAATATAACATCTCGGAGGTCCGCGCGGATTTCTTGGATCCGCGCTGGACCCCCCTCCCTGGCGCGCGCAGCGCGCCGGGGTCGGGGCCGGAGGCGCCGCCAAGGGGCCTCAGCACCGATCCGAGAAATCCGCGCGGACCTCCGAGGTTTTGATGTTTTATTCAGGAGGGAAAAAACACACAGACACAATTAATCGTCGATCCCCAGAAAATATGGGAAACTATGGGCAGTGGGGGGGAAGACAGACACCCAGCAAATATGGACAAATATGGGGAATGCTATTATTTGTGTGTGTATTCATTTGTGTGTCCCCAGGGCCCCTTCCTTCATGTCATTGTTCGTCTCCCCCCATCTGGCGCGGCCTGGGCGCCCGAAAGTCCAGTCCCGCCGGCGCTCGGTCGGCCCTCTGGCGAGGTCCTGGTGCTGCACGTGCCGATCCACTGCTCCGACCCCCCCGAGGCGAGCCCGGCCTCCCAGGGCCCGTCGCCCTTCTGCCTCCTGGACCAGGCGTTGCGGCGCGGGAGGGCCTGCCTGGACCTCGGGGCCCACGTTGGGGTTCAGGCGGGCCTGTCTCTCCAGAGGAGGGATATGCAAACACGGCTCTTTATCTGCTTTTATTCTTAAGCCATAGTCTGGGGACCATGTTTTGAGTATTTACGCTCGTTTGTATCTTATTTTTGGCTGCTGCTCCCATGTTGTATTTTTCGTGCAAAACCCGCCTGTAGGAGGACATGCCCGACCTAACTTTAGGGGGGGCGGGCTCGGAGGACAGTTTCGGCTCCGAGGCTCGAAGTGTTCGTTAGCGGCGCCGCCCTGCGCGGCGCGCGGGGATCTCCGAGCGCCCTCGCTCCCTCGCGCCGCCCCCTGCTCTTCGGCGGCGAGCGAGGGAGGGGGGGGGGGGGAACTTTCGGGCTCGAGGCTCGAGGTTCGAGGTTTTCGGAGGTTGTCGTCGGTCCTCGGCGGGCTCCTGGTTTCGGGGTGCGTGCCAGCGGCCGCGCCTCGCCGAGGGCGTTCCAGGGGCGCCCCGGATCGCCCCGAACGGCCCCCCCGGGGGACCCGAGTTAGGACCCGAAAGCCATTGTCGGGCAACGCTCGGGGAGGATAGGCTCCGGGGGGGGGGCACATCGACCCCCAGTCGCCCATCGATCGCCGACAGAGGCCCCATATAGGAGGACCGTGCGGATTCGCCGTCGGGAGCCTATCGCCAGTCTGCCGGCGATGCATCGCCGACTCCAGCTCGATGTTCAGCTCCCCCCCCACACACACCTTCCTTAAGTCGGGCCAGTCCCTCTACAGGGGGAATATTCACAAATAGTCAAAAAATAGTCTGGGGACGATTTGTTGATCATTTTTTCGCATTTTGGAAGTCTTTTTGGGGGTATTTCAAGTTTTCCTCCAAAATCTCCCTGTAGTAGGGGGACAAGCCCGACCTAAACCTTGCCGCTCAGGACCTCGACCCGGCGGACGTGTGCCTTCACCCGGACAGCTCCCCAGGGCGCCCCCTCCTGTGCGCTGCGTCGCTGGAGGCCGCCGCGCGCATCGCCGCCGCCCACATGTTCCAGGCGCTGCGCCGGCACGAGGACGCGGCCTGCCTTGGCCGGGGGCCCTCAAAAACGGTGTGGTGACCGCGCCGTCTGCTTCGGGGAGGCGCTCGAGGTCTCGGGCGCTCGCGGCGGCTCTCGGCGGTTCTCCGGCCCCAGGAGGCGTCCCAGCAGCTGCGCCTCGTCGAGGGCGGTCCTCTGGGGCGCCCGCCTCGTCCCGAGCGGCCGCCAGAGAGGCCCGATCGAGGTGTGGCCCGGAAAAACCAGCCGTTCGGAGGAGGGCCGGCGTATGGTGAGTCCGTGGGGGGGTTCGGGGTGGCCGCACGGTTTTGGGGCCCGGGTCGTTCTCCGAGGACGGCTCGGAGGCGGTGGGGCCTTCCCGGGTTCCGAGGCCGTCCGCTGGGGATTCCGAGGTCACAACGCGGTCTGTCACCACACGGTCTTGGGACCCTTCGTTTTGGTTGTTTCGCAGCAGCCCACAAAGGAGTGGCGCGAGGGCAGAGGCTTTCTTAGAAGACACGGGCCGCCTGAGAGGGTTCTGGTGCGTCTTAGAAGCTGGGTGGGCTTCTAAGAAGCCCTGGTGCCTTCTGAGAAGCCGCGCCGCCTTCTTAGCAGCCCCCCCTGGCGCCACGCCGTTGTGGGCGCCGCCAAGTTGTTCCCGGGGCGATGCTAGGGGACGACGGGCTCAGGGGGGAGCATGTGTGTCCTTTCTCGGCGGTTTTCCAGCCTCGGGATGCTCTCATGCGCATGCGCCTCTCAGAGCGTTCTGGGGGTGCCCGGATCGTCCTGACGGGCATCCGGAGGTTCGAGTGAACGACGGCACGAAAATCTTCAAAAGCAACGTTAGGGGCACAGCCTGTTTTGGTTTAATTTGTCAAGAGTGGGCACCGCCGTAGCCCCACAGTTGGCGTTTGTTTAACAGGCTTGGTCGTTGACTGAATGATCTTGCCTTGTCCGGTTACTGTCTCAGACGCGTTTGGTGTGCTAAGTATGAGGGTGGTGTGTTTGGCCTCTATGTTTTTTTCAGAGTCGAAGGGTAATCATCGGCATGACAATGCCGCTTCGGGAGCATTCGCGGATTTCTTGTGTCGGCGTTGGCCCATGTAAAGTATATCTATATGCCATGTGCGGTTCATCTCTTGAGGTAAGGGAAAGGCGGGTCCAAATGTCGGCTTGGTCGGCTAGGTCAAGCTGTTCTGCCCTGGTCCTAGGCATTTGGTGGCTTTCCGGGAAGGGAGCGCCCTTAGGGAATGACATGCGTGTGGCCAGGCAGTTCACGCATTCTGAAACATCCCAGGGTGCCGAGATTGCAGGTGATCGTTTTCCTATTCCCCGTTTTGCTGATCGGCGCGGGCCCTCGTTCCCTCCCCATCCCCCCGTGGAGTAGATCTTGGCTGCTTTTGGCGCCTGGTTTCAGGCAGGTGGAGCCTCCCTCACAGGACGCACTGTTGCGAACAGTCGCACTATAAGCAGAGGTCCAGAGCCAGTCGCCCCCCTCCCCTCGGGGGTGGATCCAAACGGTGTTTTCGCGATTTCGTGGGCCGTGTTCGTGTCGATGTCGTTTTGCGTTAAAGGCGGATTGAAGACAAGACGAGAGAAAACGATAACAAAACAAAAACGAGAAACACCGTTTAGGTTCAGCCCTGCCTCCCCTCCCCCCTTCCGCCCAATTACGAAACGCCCAATAAGAAGACGTTCACAGAGCAGCCGCGCATACAAGTCGCGTTTGGCAGACTGTGCAAATGCTCAAAGGAAACGTCCGGGGTGGATAGACCTCCTACCCTGTCACGTCGATTAGCGAATTGGCCGTTTTCGGTTCGCGAGAGGGCGTCGCGGCCGCCATTTTTGCGGGTCCAGGTCCGTCGGTTTCGGTCCCAGGCCGTTTCCACCAGGGGGAGGTTTACTAAAGGGAGGTTTGTCCATCGCCGACCAATGTCGAAACGCCCAATAAGAGAACGTTCACAGAGCAGCAGCGCATACAAGTCGCGTCCGGCAGACCGTGCAAATGCTCAAAGGAAACGGCTGGCGCTGCTCTGCAGAAGCGAAGGCTATTTGCATTGGCTCCGGGCCCCCGGCCCGTGTCCCGGCCAAGAGGAAGTGACGCTCCTGTGCCGCTGGTGCCCCGGTGCGGCCCCCAGGTCGTGGGGGGTCGAATCGATGCACTCGTGGCCTTGCGCCCTCTCCTCCCTCCTCCTCCTCCTCCTCATCCTCATCCTCCTCCTCCTCCTCCTCCTCCTCCTCCTCCTCCTCCTCCTCCTCCTCCTCCTCCCCGCCATCCTGTGCCGCTCGTGCCCTGCTGCGGCCCCTATGGATGCGCTCGTGGCCGTGCGCCCTCTCCTCCAATCCCCACTCCTACTCTGTCGGCAGCCTTTTTCCACCTCGGTGGCAGATCATGGGAGCCCTGGTACTCCCCCTCTTGATTCCGTCTTTGGCGTCGATCAGCGTCGATTAGCGTCTGGGAGTGGATGAGTCAGCGCCGACTTAGCGTCGGTTAGGGTCGATTAGCGTCGATGTAGCGTCGAGTTAGCGTCGGTCAGCGTCGATTCGCAGGAGCCGACAAGATGATACGAGAGGCCCCATGAGTTGCCACCAAAGCCTTGCGCCCTCTCTTCCACCCCCCCCACTGTACTTTGTCGGCGCATCCAGGATCCCGCCTGTCGGATCCCTCATCCGTACATAGCCCTGTCTCCTCAGTCTTGTGATTGTTTGTCCTCTTCCTCATCGTCGCTACATGGCCTATTTCCTCCTACTGCCGCTCCTGCTACTCGTTGGCCTCCTATTGCTCGTGCCCCAGAGGTTCCTCGGGTTTCCCCAGTTCCTCGTGTTCACCGCCCCCGGTGCCTCCTATTTACCCAATTTGGCGGTTCCCCAGGTTCTTCGGGTTCCCCGCCCCCAGTGCCGTGCCTCCTATGGTTATTTTCACAGTTCCTAGGAGGTTACTCGGGTTCCTCGGGTTCCCCGCCAGCGGTGCCTCCTATTGTTACTTCGCCCGTTCCCCAGAGGTTCCAAGCAATGCCAAGCATTGCCAAACAATGCCAAGCAATGCCAAGAGATGCGCCCAGCGATGTGCCCTTGCAACAGACCTTCCCATAAGTGGGGTCGCGCCAGGTTCATTTGCCCAACCAGTCACCGTGCGTGGACTGTGGCTCAGAAGTTCTTTGGGGCGGGTCTCTTGGGATGCCCGTCGGGGGCCTCATGGAGGGCTCTGAGGGACATCTGGTTTTTGCTGGAGGAGTCTTTGGACTTTTTGGGAGCCGTTTGGATTCCTGTCGGAAATTTCTTGGTGCCTCTTTGGGGGCGCCTCAGGGGCCTCTGGTGGGCTCGTGGGGCTATCTTCGGGCGAAAGGCTCGAAGTGTCAGTTCGTATTCCCCTTCAGGGGCGCCTCTTGGGGCTATCTTTGGCCGTCTTGGGGGCTGCTGGGGCCGTCTTGGAGGCCTCTTGGGCTGTTTGGGGGCCCTCTGGGAGGCCTCTTGGGGCACCCTGGGGGCATCTTAGGCCGCCTGGGAGCGACCAAAAGTCGACAAGGCGAGAACGCACAACTCTTTCACCCCCCCTCAGGAACCTGCACGAGTGCTGCCTCCCGGAGCCCGTTCTGGAGCGGCGCCGGAGGCCTCCATGGGGTCTTCGGGTCGTCCTGCGCCGTCTCGAGGCCACGTGCGGCGTCCTGGATCGATGCTTCGGCGACGCGGGGCCCTCGCTCCCGGACCGTCCCGGGGGGCACCTCGGGGCCCCCCCCGGAGGCCTCGGATTGCAGATGGAGAGGCCCCAGAGACGCCAGGGATGCGTCGAGGAGCCCAGGGACCACCCCACCCCCTCACCCTGAAACTATAGATGTTGGGCTCCCGGGGAGGAGAAAATGGCAGGGAGTGCCAATCATCTCACATGCCTTTTCACCCCCAGCAAGCGGGCGTCTGGGGATAATTCAGCCTATCTTTCTTTTCTGCTGAATCAATATGCACAGATATGTAGATATACACTTATATATTTAGATCTACATGTACATCTGGAGATTCGCATTATCTTTGTTTATTTCATATGCTCTCACACCTCGCTCTGCACTCTTGTCCCCAAGCGCACCATCAACTTCTCATATTCCTCATGTGCACACGTGCGAAAATACAAATATGTGTTGCTTCTCTCTCTAAATGTTTTTCTCTGCCTCACCAACTTCGCCATATGATCGCGGAAATGTACTCGTTTTACGTACGATCTTGTCACTCTGACCTCCCCATCCACCTTACAGTATTATGTGTTTAGCCAAGGCCGCATATACTATATTCCTCAATGTTTTCCTTCGATCGCTCTCTAAGCAGTCTCCCACCCTCTCTCTCTCTCGCTCTCTCTCTCTCTCTCTCTCCCGGTGTTTTTCGTGTGTATATGTATATATACATACTAGAACCACGCGCGAGTTTCGCGCGCGCTTAGGATCTTGCAGGCCCGAGGCCTTGACGGGTTCACTGCTCCACTGAAGTAGTGGACCACAGATGGTTTGAACGGGAAGTGAAGAAGTGTCCATAACGCTGAACGCACAATGGGCAGTGAGAAATCCATGCACGTCAATCCATATTCCGGAAGGCTTCGGGGGATGATCGTTGCGTAGGGGGGCTGAGGCCTGATGAATGGGGTTCCCGGCAGGTCTTCTGGGAGCATGGTTTTTGGGGGCGTCTTGAGGAGCCCGTTGGGGCGTGCCGTCGTCGTCGTCGTGATGTCGTCGTCGCCTCTTGGGGCGCGTCGTCGTCGTCGTCCTCGTCTTCGTCGTTTCGTCTTCGTCGTCGTCGTCGTCGGATAGACCCCTCCCAGGATCCACCCAGCGCTGTCTCCCACTCCAGATCGAAGCCCGACGACCCCAGGGCCCGAGAACGGCCCCCCCGATGGCGGAAAGCGCCGAACAGCCGTGTCGAACGTCGAAGTTCGTCGTCGTTTTCGTCGCCGCCGCTGCCGTCGTCGTCGTTGTCGGCAGACGTCGGCCGAGAAGGCAATCAGTCATGTTCACAGTCAACTTCCCAGTCAGCTCTCTGGCTGCGTGGTGGTGCTTCGTAGCCTCCGGAGACTCTTGGGCCCATGACGAACCATGTCCCTGGAAGGCTGTCTGGGGACATGATTTGTTGGGGTGTGTTGGGGGGCCTCTTGGGCGTTCCCTGGAAGCCCATTGAAGGCCTCTTGGGGCTTCCTGGGGGCCTCTTGGGGGCCTCAGAGGGCCTCTTTGGAGCCTCTTGGTGGCCTCCGGGGGCCTACGGGACTCCTGGGCCGTCTTGGGGCCCTCTTCGGGGCTTCGTTGCCCGTCTTGGCGCGATCTGATGGGCCTCCGAGGCCGTGAGGGAGCGTTGGGAAGCGGGAAAAGGGGAAACGCCAAAATCCTTGAAACATTGCCGAAAACACACACACACACACATATATATATATGTATGTATGTATGTATGTATGTATGTATGTATGTATGTATGTATGTATGTATGTATGTATGTATGTGTGTGTGTATGTATGTATGTATGTATGTAT
The DNA here is from genome assembly GCA_963575745.1 of Prorocentrum cordatum. Classification (NCBI taxonomy): domain Eukaryota; class Dinophyceae; order Prorocentrales; family Prorocentraceae; genus Prorocentrum; species Prorocentrum cordatum. Next base: position 68,270 of record CAUYUJ010013792.1, on the reverse strand, counting down.
GCAGGTATGTATGTATGTATGTATGTATGTATGTATGTCTGTGTGTGTATGTATGTATGTATGTATGTATGTATGTATGCATGCATGCATGTATGTATGTATGTATGTATGTATGTATGTATGTATGTATGTATGTATGTATGTATGTGTGTACACATAACTATCTGTGTGATTTTGGCCTCCCAGGACCTTTTTGGGGAGCCTCTTGAGGCCGTCCTAGGACGTGCTGGGGTCCTCCTCGGCCGTCTTGAGGGCATCTTGGGCGTCTTCGGGGCCTCTTGGGACCGTCTTGGACCCTCTTGGGACCCCCTTAGCCTGTCGTGGCCCTTTTCGGGGCGGGTCTGGGCCGTCTCGAGAGCTTTGGGACCCCCCAGAGGGCGCCCATGGAGGGTACAGGCACCGGCCTGGTCCCCCCCTCTCTCTCTCTCTCTCTCTCTCTCTTTTTGTTTTTCTTTCTTTCTCTCTCTCTGTATATATTTATATACACATACAGACATACATACATACAGATAGAGACAGACAGACACAGACAGACAGACAGGCAGACAGACAGGCAGACAGACAGACAGACAGACAGACAGACAGACAGACATACAGGCATACAGACTTACAGACATACAGGCATATAGACATACATCCATACACTGGTGCGCGTGCTACTACAACGCTTATCCTATATACCCTCAAAGGTCGACCTACCTTCTCTAACCTATATTATTGGCTTTTGTCCGATCCTGCCACCTTGCCAGGGTTGTGGGCCAGAGTTCTCAGGGATGCTTCTTGGGTCTTTTCATAGCGCATTCCGGCCTCTTGGGGGCAGTTTTGGGGCCTCTTGGGAACCTCTTGGGGGCCTCTTGGGCCGTCTTGGAGGCCTCTTGGGCCATCTTGAGACCATCTTGGGCATCTTGGAACAACCTTCCGGCGACTCGGGGCCTCTTGGGGCCCCTTGGGGGGCCTCTTGCTGCCTTTTGGGGGGCCTCGGGGCCTCCTGGGGGCCTCTCGGAGCAAGGCTCGAAATTTCCGCTCGGGCTCCCTATTTGGGACCTCCTTTGGAGCCGTTTTTGGGGCCGCCTGGGGGCCCCGTCGGCTGTTTTTGGGCCTTCGGCGACGTGGGCGCCAACGTGGCGCGGGGGGGCCTCGCCTGGGGCCCTCTTTGGGGCCTTTGGGGCTGCCTTGGGGCGATCTTGGGGGCGTCCTGGGCCATCTCTGAGCGTCGGGACGCCGAGAAGGCGAGAACGCCAAAGTCTTTCAAAAACGTAAGGAACGTGAATGGCGTTTGCCTCCTGGGGCCCTGTTGGGGCGCCGCTTGGAACGCCCTCGGGGCGTCTTGGGGGCCTCTTGGTCCCTGTGGAGGCCATCTCGGGCGCACTGGGCCGATCTTCCGGCGACTCGGCGCCCTCTCGGGCCGTCTCGAGGGCTTCTCGGGGCCCTCTGGGCCCGCCTTGGGGGCCCTCCTGAGCCCCCAAAACAGTCACGTGGCAACGCTCCCAGGAGCCCAGGAGATGTAAGAGGTTGGGCTCCGGGCCCCTCAAGGACCCCGCGGAAGTGAGGACTGAGGCTTGGTGGATTAGGCAGAGGACCTGAGGACACCCATTCCGTGCCCAGCGGCACGGTGGCGGATTTATCTTCTCTGCTGAATTATGGTTTCGGTTCTTTGGCATCTTCTCGTTATGCTCTACTACAGACTTGACCTTGGCCGCGTTCCGAACCTGGCCGCAAACGCCCGCAAACCTGAGAAGCCAAAAAACCGACCGCACCGTAAACCTTGGACCCAGAGCATGATCCCGAGAGATTTGTCACCCACCGAAATCGGCCTGGAACGCAAGACCGCTAACCTTGAAACCTGGCAACCAAACGAAATTGGCCCAGCAACTGTCGTCGACTCCTTCAGTCAGTGCAAGCGCTGACTGCGGACCTACAGTTTCTGTTTTATGGTTGGTTTGATAGTATCCCGTATCTCTCATGTGTAAATGCGCAACTGCATGTACATACAGTTCATTGTATCTACGATGTGCCACTCGATCTCTATTCGGTGTCTCTCTTTGTTATTGTTCATGTCTTTCTCTCTCTCTCTCTCTCTCTATGCATATCTGTACCTCACATATATATATATATATATATACATATATATATCTGTTAGATATTTGCACGCCGTCAAACATATTTGTTCCCTACCTAGGCTCTGCCTAGAAGGGTTCTTACTCTGTTAGCTTGAAGAGGCCGGGCAGTGGGGCTCGCCCCGGGCGGTTCCCCCGGTCCCCGCCCCGCGGTTCCCCCATTTGCGCCCCCTTACCTTAGCTTTGCGTATCTCGTCTTAGCTTAGCTTAGCTTCATCTTAGCTTCGCGTAGCTGTAGCCTAGCCAGCGGGGTGTAATTCCCTACCTAGGCTCTGCCTAGAGGGTTAGCTTAGCTTAGCATAGCATAGCGCAGCGCTGCATTAACATAGCATAGCATAGCATTGTATATCATAGCCAAGCATAGCATAGCATGTCATAGCATAGCATAGCGCAACATAGCATATCATATCATAGCATATCATATCATCGCATATCATATCATAGCATAGCATAGCGCAGCTTAGCGTAGCATAGCATAGCATAGCACATCATAGATTAGCATAGCACAGCGCAGCATGCCATATCATAGCTTAGCATAGCATTGCATATCATAGCATAGCGCAGCATGTCATAGCATAGCATAGCGCAGCATAGCGCAGCATAGCATGGCATAGCATAGCATGACATAGCATAGCAACTAATGCTGCTTTCCTATGGGGCTCCAACTTCTAGGTAGGGTCGCACTGGGAGAGATGCATCGATGATGCAAACGGCGAATCACCGCCGTACCTTGCCTTTCAGGATACGCCTATGTGGCCAAACATTTGGGCAAAGTCTGGTCACGCTACTCTACCATGCGTTTCCCCAGCCGTTGTGGGAGCCCTTCGGAGAACACGCTGGGGAGGAAGTGTAGGATGAGGAGAGGGAGGACAAAGTAGTGAGGGAACGGATGAGGTGATCTCTTGGGAGCTTCTTGGGTCCTTCTTGGGGCCTCCTGGGTGTTTCTTGGAGGCCTCTTGGGGGCCTCCGTGGGCATCTTGGGGGCCCTCTTGGGGGCCTTCGGCGGGCCTCTTCGGGGCCTCTTCGGGGGCCCCTCGGGCTGTCTCACGGTGTTCCTGGCCCGTCGGAAGCCGTACTGGGATGGGAGCCTCTCTAGGCCGTTTTGGGGCCTTCTCTGGGTGCTTCAGGGTCGTCTTGGAGCCCAGCTTTGGGCGTATGAGAGGCCTTTGGGACAGTCTTGTGGCCCTTGGGGAGCCGTCTTGGGAGCCCGTGGGCCGTCCTGGGGCCATCTTGGAGGCCTCTTGGGCGATCTTAGGGCAATCTTGGGGGCCTCTTGGGCCGTCTTGGGCCGGACACCCATTCTGAAGCAAATGCCAGAATCCCTGCAAATCGTGCGTGAAATCAATGGTTCGAGGATCTTCGGGCCTTCCAGGAGGACCTCTCGAGCCTCTTGGGCAGTGTTGGGCGCCTCTTGGGCGCCTCTTGGGTTTAGGCAATCTTGGGCCGTTTTGGGTGCATCTTGGGGCCATGTTGGACTCTCGTGGGGCCATCTTGGCCGTCTTGGAGGAATCTGGGAGGCATCTTGGGGCCATGTTTGCCCAGGCCATCTTGATCCGTGTTGGGAGTTGCTTTCTGAATGTTGAGGTTGTTTGCGGTCCTTTTGGGTGGCAGGCGCGTTGTGCCGAAGCCCCAAGGGGGAGTTTGATAAAAAAGAAGCAAAAACCATCTGAGCCTCGGCACGCTGGGCACCCTTTGTGGCAAGCCAACAGGGGGCGGCGGACCCAATGGCTTTCGGCCGACCCCGCCACCGTGCCTGGGCTGCGGGAGAGAGTCCTCAGGGATGTCCCTTGGGGTCCCTTGAGGACGATCTCCAGGGGCCTGTGAGCCAGGATTGGGACTTCCTCGCGGCCTCTTGGGGGCTCTTGGCGGCCTCCTCGGGGCCTTCTGTGGGCATCCTTTGGCCGAGAGCTCAAAATGTATGTTCGGGTCCCCCGTCGGGACCCCTTCTTTCAACCGTCTTGAGTGTCTGTGGGGCCGTCTTGGGTGCCTCTTGGGCAATTTTGAAGCGCCTTCTGGGGCCGTTCGGGGACCCTCTTGGATCCCTCTTGGGCCGTCGTTGGGGCCTCTTGGGCCGTCCTAGAGCGTCGGGAAGACGAACAGGCGAGAACGCCGAAATCCTTGAAGCATCAAGGCAAAAAAAACATGTCTTGTTTCCAACCATCCTGTGGTGTTGGGTCCTCGTTTTGTAGAAACGGTCCCCGCGTCCTCCTGTCCTCTCCTCTCCTCTCCTCCTCCTCCCCCTCCTCCTCCCTCCTCCCCCTCTTCCTTGTGTTTCACCCACCCAGTACAGCGTTTCGTAGCCCCATGGGAGCCCCGCCGAAGGCTCCAGTGCTGCCGCCCGCATGCGTCACCCACACCCAATTCGGCACACCCCTCACACTGTCGTGGCCCCATAGGAGCTCCGCCGAAGGCTCCAGTGCTGCCGCCCGCATGCGTCACCCACACCCAATTCGGCACACCCCTCACACGCTTCGTGGCCCCATAGGAGCTTCGCCGAAGGCCCCAGTGCTGCCGCCCGCATGCGTCACCCACACCCAATTCGGCACACCCCTCACACGCTTCGTGGCCCCATAGGAGCTCCACCACAGGCCCCAGTGCTGCCGCCCGCATGCGTCACGCACACCCAATTCGGCACACCCCTCACACGTTTCGTGGCCCCATTCACAGGGAGCTCCGCCGAAGGCCCCATGCTGCCGCCCGCATGCGTCACCCACACCCAATTCGGCACACCCCTCACACGTTTCGTGGCCCCATAGGAGCTCCGCCGAAGGCCCCAGTGCTGCCGCCCGCATGCGTCACCCACACCCAATTCGGCACACCCCTCACACGATTCGTGGCCCCATAGGAGCTCGCCGAAGGCCCCAGTGCTGCCGCCCGCATGCGTCACCCACATCCAATTCGGCACACCCCTCACACGTTTCGTGGCCCCATAGGAGCTCCGCCGAAGGCCCCAGTGCTGCCGCCCGCATGCGTCACCCACACCCAATTCGGCACACCCCTCACACACTTCGTGGCCCCATAGGGAGCTCCGCCGAAGGCCCCAGCGCTGCCGCCCGCATGCGTCACGCACACCCAATTCGGCACACCCCTCACACGTTTCGTGGCCGAACAGGGAGCTCCGCCGAAGGCCCCAGTGCTGTCGCCCGCATGCGTCACGCACACCCAATTCGGCACACCTCTCACACGCTTCGTGGACCCATAGGGAGCCCCACCACAGGCCCCAGCGCTGCCGCCCGCATGCGTCACGCACACCCAATTCGGCACACCCCTCACACGTTTCGTGGCCGAACAGGGAGCTCCGCCGAAGGCCCCAGTGCTGTCGCCCGCATGCGTCACGCACACCCAACAAATCCGGCACACCCCTCACACGTTTCGTGGCCCCATAGGGAGCTCCACCGAAGGCCCCAGCGGCCGCACTCATTTGCGTCCCCGCCACCCATCCCGGCACGCCCCTCACAACAACAGGTTTCGTGGCCCCATAGGGAGCTGCACCGAAGGCCCCAGTGGCACCGCCCGAATGCGTCACCACCCGCACCCAATTCGGCACACCCCTCACACGTTTCGTGGCCCTATAGGGAGCTGCACCAAAGGCCCCAGTGGCGGCGCTCACATGCGTCCCCGCCACACATCCCAGTACACCCCTCACGCGCTTCGTGGCTCCATAGGGAGCTCCACCGAAGGCCCAAGTAGCGGCGCTTATGTGCGTCTCGGCCACCCATCCCGGCACCCCCCCCGCAGCAGCATCATGTTTCGGGGACCCATAGGGAGCTCCACTGGAGGCCCCAGTGGCAGCCCTCACATGCGTTTCCGCCACCCATGTCGGCACGCCCCGCGCGTGTTTCATGTCCCCATAGGGAGCTTCACATAATGCCCCGGCGGCACCCATCTCGGCACACCCCTCACACGTTCCGTGGTCTTGTGGGGAGTTCCACTGAAGATGAAACCCGCAGCTGCGGTACTGACAACTGCATATGGTTGGGTTCTTCGCCAGGCTAATTTTTTCCAGGGCCCTCTTGAGAGGCCTCTTGGAGGCCTCTGTGGGCATCTTGGGAGCATCTTCGGCCGTCTGGCGGGCGCTTTGGGCGTCATGGACCGATCGTTCGACGACTCGGAACCCTCTTCGGCCTTGTTTGGGGCCTCTTCGGGTCCTCTTTGGCCCATCTTGGGGCTATCTCGGCGCCCCAAAGCTCGGGTGACACCCCGGCGGCGCCCACAACCGCCCAGGACCGCCCAGGACCGCCTGGGAAACAGGGGGCTCGGGCCCGTGAGAACCCTTCATTGTTTAAACCAACCTCGCAAAGCTGCATGAGCCTTGGGGCATTCCACGACGTGCCGAAGGCACGGTGGCGGATCTCTCTCTCTCTCTCTCTCTCTCTTTCTCTATACAGGTGTGTGCCAGGTGCTCAACGGTGTTATCTCTCAATGTTGCTCTCTGCTATCTGGTTTGTACACTTCACTTTTGATTCACTCGATTATATTACTACCACCGTGGTCGCAAGGACCTGGCTACTTGGCGCAACCACAATTCCGGATACCGGGGAACCTTACAACGCTGGGATCTCCAGACCAGGCACAGAGAGCACGGGATCTTGGCCTCCCACCGAAATCTGCCCTGAACTTCGAATTTGGAACCCAGGAACCCAGAACCGGAAACTCAGGTCGGAGGCCTAGAGGTTGACACCAACACCAGTATCAGCGGTGTGCCTCCTCCGAGGGAAGATGATCCCGATCTCGGTGATGGTGGTAATATTCGAGCTTCCTACGTTGCCGAAGGATTACCACTAACAACGAAATCTATGACCATCTTCCCCTTGTGGAGGCAAACTCCCTGTGTTGGTGTTGGTGCCCATTTCCAAGCCTCCAACCAGGAACCCGGCCGCCCACCGAAATCGGTGCCGCACCATCGATTGTGTTTCGGTCTCCGCTCAGACCCCTTCAGTGCAAGCGCTGATTGGGGAAGTAGGAACAGCATGTTCTTCTCAACAGATCTTGTCCGAGCAGGGCCCGTCCCGCATATTGTTTTTGAGCATATAGGATTTCAACGTTTAATCTGGATGTTTCGTGTTCTTCAGAATGAGGTTCACGCTGCAGCGTTGGTTTATTTTAGGATCATCGTTTTGTGCATGTCGTTCACAATTGCGTTATCTCCCTGGTGTTGGCCTCAATTCTGGATCCGAGTCCTTGTCGTTGTCGCCCCGCTCCTTTCCTCTCCTCCGCCTTCGAATTGTCCTCATGCTCCCGCTTCGCATGCTCCTGCTGCTGCTGCTGTTCATCCGCGTCCTCCTCCCTCATCCTCTTCTTCCTGCTGATCATCCTGCTCATCCGCCACCTCTTTCAATGCACGCAGCTCCTCATTCCGATTGCGGACAGCACGGTCGGGCCTTTTTGGGGGGAATGTTCGTTGTGACACGCGTCGGCGGATGAAGGCATAGTCAGTGCAATGGCAAGTGGTGGGTGGGATTAGGTCGGGCATGTCTTCCCACAGGCGGATTTTGGATGGACATTCAAACATAATCAAAACATAATCACACAACGTATTCAAGAAGATTCAAAAAACGTCCCCAGGCTATGTTTTGACTATTTTTCTGAATCTTCCTCATGCTGAGGGACAGGCCCGACTTAAAGGTTGGGGGGGGCGGGGGCGAGATGTCAGAGGTGGCGCGAGCGCACTCCGCTTGTCCCGTCTCGTTCCCGTGTGCCTCTTTTTCCTCGGCCGTCGACGTTGTATCCGTTGCCCCTTGCTCGGTCTCCCCGATCCCGCGAGGAGGCAGATCGGGGATGCCCATCGGTCGTTGAAGGCAGGCGTCCACCTACTTTCGGCGCCTTTCTACTTCAAGGACCGAGTGGCTTCACCTCTTCCGTCCTTCTCAGGGGGCGGGCGGAATCCCAATCTCCTTTTCACCGCCTGTCTACTTCATGTTTCTGCCTACTTCTTCCGACGGATGGGTATGGAGACATTCCTGGCCTCCGCGGCCACAACCTCTGTCCAGACCCTGCTCCCCCTGGCTCTCAGAGTGGAGGGCAGCAGCATGGAGATGGGTCGAGCGTCGACCGTCGATGCCCGTCCACCCTCTCGCGATTCCCGTCGTTTCCCCTCCGTATCTGCCACTCTCAGAATGCATCTCCTTGGATTTTACACCTCGCATTGGCGCTGACATGATCGAACACCAGCGTAATCGGCCATAGCAATTTGGCTCAATCCAGTTCAATCGGGCTTGATATGTCGGCCCAATCCGGGCTGATCCGACTGAGCGGCCCTTGAATCGGACCTAAGAGTTCTGAATCGTTCTTGCGGAGACCCCGCGTGAGGTGTTCCCCAATTTATCCCAACCCAGTCGTTTGATAGCAACTCACTGGGGCCTTGTAAGCCCTCGAATTCCAATCTCTGGAGCGCATTAGCGTGCGCAAGCGACTGATAATCGATGAGAGCGCCGAGGTAGCGTCGATTCATCGTCGATTCAGCGTCGATTCGCATCGGCTAGCGTCGGCAAGCGTCGATTCGCATCGGTCGGGGTCAGGACACGGATACATTGTTTCAGAGCGTTCCAGAACGCTCTCAGTGCGCTCTGGAACGCTCTGGAATGGCCACGTCGCCCGATACATCCTCCAGAACCACCAGATCTCAGAGATTCACGATGTACCTGTGGACGATGTTGCACTTGTCATGGTTTCGACTTCTGGCAGGGGAGACCCCCATGAGTGGCCACAGAAACTTTCGCTCCCCGCTACCAAGATGGGCCAGTGCCCTGTTCTGCCGCCCGCAGAGGTCGCTCGCTGCGGAGGCGGTGGCTCTTCACCACGGCGAACCGCTGTTCCCGCCGGAGGCCTGCGCCGACAAAGGGAGGGGGAGGAGGGGGAGGACGAGAGGGCAGGGGTAGAGAAGGAGAAGGAGGATGAGGAGGAGGAGGAGGAGAAGGGGCGAGAAGGAGAAAGGAGAGGAGGAGGAGGAGGAGGAGGAGGCGAAAGGCGAGTTGAGACAACGGCAGTTGGCCTTCGGTGGGCCCCTTTGTCGACACGGTTGGGCGCAGCTCGGGAGGGGTGTGGGAGTCGATTTTGGGTTCCCGTTGTCTTCATTCGCCCTGATCCGAGAGAGGAGGAGGAGGAGGAGGAACAGTGTTCAAAGATGTTCGAATACATTCGGCCGGCGTAGAGGGTCCCACACCTTACGCAGAGGGTCCGAGCCAGGGGGAAAGGAGAAGGGGGAGAAATATGCACCCCAAACCCTCCAACATCCACCCCTGCGATTTCCCTCTTCCTCTTCCGTCTCCTCCTGCTCCAGAGGTGTCCTTCTGGAGGCCTACAAAGGTGTCCCTCCAAATACCGAAGACAGCCCAGGAGTTTCCGTCCATCTCCGCCTAATTACTCCTCCCCAGCTCATCCTATGTCCCCCTCCCCCTCCTCCATCTTCCCTGTTCCGTTCTCGTCCCCCCTAATCCACCCTCGTCCGCGTCCGTCTCATCCTCCTCACCCCCATCTCCATCGCGTGTTCCCTCATAGTCGTCCCTTGAGGTCCGACGTCACAAAAGAATTGCGATGTAACGAGAAGTTGCGACTGGAGCCGTAAGCCCAGTCTGTTTGCGACATTTTTCGAGCGGGATCGACATGTGATGGTTGGAGACCAAGCGACATCGCCCGTTGGGAAAAATGCGACCCCAGGGTCTCGGGGCCATCTTCATGTCGGCTGTTCGCTGTTTGCTTCGGGGCCAAAGTCGACGCCGCCCCACCCCCCCCCCGGGGGGGGGGGGGGCTCGTAGCAAATCATTTGAGCCTGGTCTACCCTCTTCATTCCGTCTTTAGCGTCGATTAGCGTCTGGGAGTCGATGATATGGCGTCAATTTAGCGCCGATGAGCGTCGACTTAGTGTCGACTAGCGTGGTTTCGCAAGATCCGACAAGATCGAACGGAAGGCTCCCATGAGTTGCCCAGGGAAGTACGCAAAGCCACCTCTCATCCCTCCCCTACTTCGGGCGGCGAAACCTGTGCATATCCACCGCTCCCTGGGCAGGCCCATCCTGAACCCAGGAGCTGTGTCTACGCCCACCTGGGCCAGCCAGGAGGGCGGGGCGCACACGCCGCTGCTGGGTTCAGGATAGGCCAGGCAAGGGAGCAGTGGATGTGTATAGAGTTCGTCGCCCTACTCTCCGCAGTGGAGGCAGGCGTAGAGGAGTCGAGGACGTGCTAATAATGTTCTAGGAACTTTTGTGTGGTCTGAGCAACATGTTCTTAGAGCTTTTCTGGCCGAGACTGTTTTGTTGGAACACATCGGGCTCAAGTTCTAAGAACATGGTTCTTGTTCAGAGAAGATTCGAGGGGGTTCTAAGAGAATGTCGTGGTAGACCTATAGGAATGCTGGGACGGTCGGTTCCTGCTCAATCCCTCTCCTATCTGCACTGGAGGCAGGCGTAGGGAAGCCGATCCCCCCCCGCAAGGGCGCGGCGGACGCCCCCGCGCGCGAGGCGAAGCGCCCGAGGCGGGCGGGAGCGCCCTGAGGGGGCGAGGCGGGGGTGTACAGAGAGGCCGCCCTCCCCCGAAGGAGAGAAAAGGCGCGGGGAAGGAGGAGGGGGGAGGAGTGAGGGGGAGGAGGAGGAGGAGTGAGGATTGAGGAGGAGGAGGAGGAGGGTGAGGAGTGAGGAGTGAAGAGTGAGGAGTGAGGAGTGAGGAGGAGGAAGAGGAGGAGAAGGAGGACCAGGCGGAGGAGGAGGAGGAGGAAGGGTGAAGAGTGAGGATTGAGGAGTGAGGAGCGAGGAGTGAGGAGCGAGGAGCAGGAGGAGGAAGAGGAGGAGGAGGAGCAGGAGGAGGAGGAGGAGGCGGAGGAGGAGGAGGAGAATAGGAGAGGAGGAGAGGAGGAGGAGAGAGGAGGAGGAGGAGGAGGGGAGGAGGAGGAGGAGGAGGAGGACGAGGAGGAGAAGGAGGAGGAGGAGGAGGGATGAGGGGGGGGAGGAGGAGTTAGGAGGGGGAATGAAGAGGAGCGAGGAGGAGGGAGGATCGAAGAAAAACAAACGCAATAAACACAAACTTTTGGCGCTCCGCGCTGCCTTCTTGGATCTGCTCTGGTCGCCCCCCGCGGCGCTTCCGGCGTCGCCTCTTTGCGCGCTCCGCGCGCCAGGGAGGGGGGGTCAAGCGCAGGTCCACAGAGCCCGCGCGGAGCGCAAAAAGTTTATATGCATGTTTTTTTATGCTTCTTCTACGGAAGGAAGAGGGAGGAGGAGGAGGAGGAGGAGGAGGAGGAGGAGGAGGAGGAGGAGGAGGAGGAGGAGGAGGAGGAGGAGAGGAGGAGGAGGAGGAGGAGGAGGAGGAGGAGGAGGAGGGGGAGGGGGAGGGGGAGGACGAGCGGAGGGGAAGAGGGGGAGGAGGGAGGAAGCTGTTGCTTGATGCACGAACTCCGCTGTACTAAGCCTGGCACGCACGGCTGGCGCCGTGGGTATGCACCTGCCTAAACGGCGACCCGCCAACGGGGGAAACGGACCGCCGACCGCCAAAGGCGGCGAGTGCGGGTAGTAAATTCCCGTACCGCCCGGGAGGAGGAGACGGGACTTGGCGGCCCCCCGAGAAGGAACGCCTTGGTGGGGGGGGTTGAACCCCGAAGGCCCGGTGCTCCCCGCCTGCGCCAGGGGGCGGTTTGGCCGGACACCCCGCTTATGGGGGGAAGGAGGAGGACCAGTGTTAAACCCAAGACTCATGAACGATGTTTTTGTTTTTGATCTATGAAAGAAATCCCTTCAAGCTCCAGTCTCATTTCCACTGGGGGAACTGCCTCGTTGGGGGACAACCGTTTGAAGACCCGGAAGCGTGCCAAAACTCCATTCTTAATGCCACGAACCAATATGATTGTTGCGCCTTGACGATCCTGAATCGTCCCAGAACGCCGCTCCTGTAACCCCAAATCCGCAGATCAGCGTCAATGCTACGCACGTCCTCGCAATCTTGAGTCATTGTAAAACCATATTTTTGGCACGTTGACCATGGGCATCCGCTGCAAATGCTTCAGACGAGTGTGCCGGCGCTAAGGCGAGGCCACATGTTGAAAAGGAGCCTGAAGCTCTGGCTAAGTTTTAAAACGAGTACACGCGGCGCTAAGGCGAGAACGCATTTAAAAAACTACCCGCCCATAATCCGCGAAACTCTAACAAATGTTTAAAACGAATGCGCGCAACGCTAAGGCGAGAGCCACATTTTGAAAATGGCACGCCCTGAATACGTGGAACGTTTGCAAATGTTTGAATCGAGTGTGCGCGGCGCTGAAGCGAGAGCCACATGTTGACAACGATGCGCCCTCATTCCGTGAACGTTTTGAAATGTGGGACAACGAATGTGATCGGTGGCCCGTCCTAAATCTTTGGAGCTCTTGCAAGCTTTGAAAACGAGTGTGCGCGGGTCTGAAACGGGAGCCACATGTTGAAAACGATGCGCCCTCGCTCCTTGAACGTTTTGCAATGTTGAACAGCGAATGTGATCGCCGCCGCGGCGAAAGCCACATTTTGAAAACGACCCGCCCTCCATTTGTGAAGTCTATACAAATGTAAGCTTCAGGATCACAGGTTGTGTGGAAATCTCAGGCGAAACGCCCTGCCCGCCCTTTCGGCGGTCCTCGGGGTGCGACAGGGATGAGTGAATCATCAAAAAATTGAATGGAGGTAGGACGATGAGGACGGAGGAGGAGGAGGAGGACGAGGAGGAGGAGGAGGGAGGAGAAACGGAGGAAGGACGAGGAGGAGGACGAGGGGGAGGAGGGGAGGAGGGGGGGAAGGGGAGGAGAACAAGGAAGAGGAGGAGGAAGAGCAGCACCAGCAAACATAAACATGGGCATATGGAAGAGGACGAGGAGAGGAGGAGGAGGAGGAGGACGAGGAGGAGAGGAGGAGGGGGAGGAGGAGGAGGAAGAAGAAGAGAAGGAGGAGAGGACGACGAGGAGGACGAGGAGGACGAAGAGGAGGAGGAGTGCGAGGAGGACGAGGGGGAGGAAGGAAAGGATGAAGAGGACTTGCAGGAGGAGGAGGAGGAGGAGGAGGAGGAGGAGGCTCAGGAGGAGGAGGAAGAGGAGGATCAGCAGAAGCAGCAGAAGCAGGAGAGCCAAACGAAGGAGCATGAGGACGAGGAAGAGGAGGACTTGCAGGAGGAGGAGGAGGAGGAGGAGGAGGAGGAGGAGGAGGTAGGAAACGTGAAGATACTGCACCGCGTCAGAAAGTTCCGAGGACGAACGAATGACCTCGAGGCCCGTCGAGGGCGAGGGGCCTCGTGCCCCACCTGCTCCCGTGACCCCCCCCCCCGCTCGCGCACGCGCTCGCGCAGGGCCGCTGTGCGGGTCCTGCGCGGCGGATCTCCAGAGAATCGTCGAATCATTTCCGCTGAGGGGGCTGCCGGGGGACTCGTAGAGCTTCCTGAGAATCTATAATGTCGAAAAAAAGGTTGACGGTTTACCGCCAGCGCCCAGTACCTGCGCGCTGGAGAGCTAGTTGGCAAGGAAAATCTCGACAGAATGTTTTGCTGCATGAGCGGAAGGGGCAGGGAGGCGGGGAGGGCTAAATGTCGGGGCGGCCCACACGAACGAGGCAACACAGCGAGGCCTTCTGCGCCGACGCTGGCGCTTATAAGCTGCCCGCGTGCGGTCGCGCGTGGGCGCCCGCGTCTCCAGTGCAGCGTGCTGCGGTGGCGGCCCGCGTAAGCTGCGGCGTACACCCTAGGCGATCCTTAAGAAAACTTAAGTTTTCGGCCAGTGCCTCGACTATTCTTAACGTTTCAATGTAAACCCCAAGATTTTATTAGAAATGTTGGGTTTTTCTTCAAGTTCTGAGACTATGAATTTCTTAACCCATGATTTCTTAAGCATTTCGCAGGGTGTACGGTCGCTGCGTGATCTCGCTCAACACCCGCCTGTTTCTGATCGCCGTTCCACTGGGTACGGGAAAAGTGGATGCAACACCCAAAAGCAATTGCGGTTCATTCTGGACCAGATTCGCGGTTGGCGTCGCGGCGGTTGTTGTTGATTTGAGACGCAAGCTCGCCTGGCAAACATCGGCCGCTGTCGGTTTTGAACCACGTGTTTCGTCGCGTATTGTGCCCGTGTTTTTCGCACCCATTTCGGGCTTCCGAGAAAGTCCGCTGCCGGCAAATCTCCGAGGCGGACCGAGCATTTAGAGGCAGGAGAGGAAGGGGTGGGGTGCGCTCGCGGCCGGGGAACCCAGCGACGCTTGGAAAATTACAGCTCGATCTCGAGTCGCAGGCCCCGCTCCTTGACTCTCCCGCTCGGGGGGAGAACGAGGGAGGGAGGAGGGGAAGGAGGAACGAGGAAGGGGAAAGGAGGAGGAAGGGGGAAGGCGGGAAAAGGAGGAAGGGGGAAGGAGGAGGAAGGAGGAAGGGGGAAGGCACCCGCGCAGGGAGTGAGGAGGGAGGAGGAAGGACGAAGGGGGAAGGAGGGCGGGGGTCAGAGGGAAGGGGGCGGGAAGGGGTACGGAGGCGGTTGGAGTCGAAGAAGAACATAAACGTCGTAAACATAAACGTTTGGCGTTCCGCGCAGATTTCTTGGATCCGCTTGGGCGCCTCCAGGGAGGGGGTCCAGCGCAGATCCAAGAAACCCGCGCGGAGCGCCAAAAGTTTGCTCATGGCGCTGTGGATTGTTCTTCTTCTGTGGAGGGGGCTTCGGGGGGATCTCGCGGGGCCCAGACTGGACAGCGCCCCAGGAAGGAGGATGACAAGGAGCAGCATGGAATCGAGCAGCAGGAGCATGGGCAGGAGGAGGCGGCATTCCCCCCCCATCCCCGCTCCCATCCCTGGATCCCTCACCACCCCTAGAATTCCCTAGGGATTCCTAGAGATTTCTACGGATTCCTTAGGGTTCCCTAGGGATCCCTATGGATTCCTAGGGAGTCACAGGGGGTCACAGGATTCACAGGATTCCCCAAGGGTTCCCAGGGATTCCTAGGGATTCCTGGGGAAGCCCCAGCTTTCTTCGTTCTCCCTCTCCTCCTCTATATACCCCTCCCGCAGTTCCCCCCCCCCTCTTCCGACGACGGCGCCGCCGCATCGGCGTCGTCGTCATGGTTGTCGTGGTCGTCACAGTCGTCGGCGTTGGCGCAGACCGACGCGCCTCGGCGGCGGCGGCGGCGCCGTCGGCGGCGCCGTCCTTGACGCGGCCGGGGGGCCCGCCGGCGCCTTGCGGCAGGCGGGAGCCGAGCGGGGGGGCGCCCCGTGCGCGGCGCGCCGGGCGCGGCGCGCGGCGCGGCGCCCCGGGGCCGGCGGAGGGGCGCCGGGCGCGGCGCCGATGGCCTGGCGGGCGGTGGCGGCGCGGCGCGCCGGGGCCCGAGGCCCCCGGGACGGCGGTCGGGGCTGCCCAGGCTCAGAGGAGGGCAGGTTTTTAGGGCTCTACAGGAGGGTAGTCCAACACAGGAGAAAGAACTCATCTGGGGGCGACGCTTCTATGATTTGTTGCTCCTTTGGGAGTTCTTGAAAAGCCGCCTGCAGGAGGACGTGCCCGAACGACGCCCAAGCTCAGAGGAGGGCGAGTCGAGGCAACGAACGTCGGCCTTCGGCCCCTCGGCGCCACGGCTGTGGGGCGCAGCTCGGGGGAGCGGTGGTGCGTTCGGACCCCGCGGGGGGACCGGGGGATCGGTTTCGCGCTGCTGCTGTTTCCAGGCGCCCTGCTGCGGGAAAAGCGTACGGTGGCCTCGCCGTGCAGTGAGTCAGTGTGGACTCGGGGTGGCCGCGCGGGTTGGGGGACCTGGGCCGTTCTCCGAGGACGTCTCGGGCGGCTGGGGCCTCCGAGGTCCCAAGATCGTGCGGTGGCGGACCGTGCGGTGAGGTTTTTCCGGATTCCGAGGTCACCGCAAGTACGGTCTGTCACCGCACCGCTTTGGGACCCCCACTTGCCGTCCCCCCGACCACGTCGCCGCCGCCGCCGCCGCCGTCGCCGCCGTCGTCGTCGTCATCGGTCGTGGTTCCCCACCCCCCCTTCCCACCTCGCGTCGGGAAACAACCGCGGCGGGAGTTTAATTACAGTTTGCGGCCCCTCGGGGGCCCTCGGGTCCCAGGGTCGTCAACGAAACGCAGGCCGAAAGCTAAAGGAGACCGCCCAGGAATCTAGATCCTCGATCGCTTCGAGTTTTTGTTGAGCCGCTGGACGTCTAGGTGCAGCGTTGGCACGAGGGTCAAGGGCAGGCTCAGCGTTGGAGCGGTACCCTGACGTTCTCCACGTCTGGGACCTCCACCCTGGACTGTTCGTTGTTCTGGGCACTTCAATGGGTCTTTGTCTAAGCCTCCCAGATGATGTCCGAGTAGACGGGGTCGAAGGATCGCTCCGCATCGACGATGCGGCTCGATGCGGGGCCCGATGTTCTCCATGCCGATGGCGCCGATACATCGGCGATGCGGCGCCGCAACCCTCTGGCCCCATCTACTCGGACCCCATCTAGGAGGCCTCTACTTTGGGCCCTCGGTGAAAGGGCCCATGCTCTTGTTCCGCGTTCTTGTGGCCACGTTTCGGCGGTACTCGGATGCCCTGCAGTGTCCACTTCGACCCGGTTCGATGCCGATCCCAGCCTGCCCGATCCGACTGGAGTTCGATGTTCTGGCAACCCGATGCGGCCAGATGCCGTGCATGGCGCCGTTGTGCGCATCTCGGCGAAGCCAATCGGCGCGGCTGCGCGCCGATTCGGCCCGATCCGACGCAGATTCCGAGCTCACCCGGTCTCCCGATCTCGCGGGGGGGCCCCTGGCCAGCCGGTTCCGCCCAGGCTGGAGCCCTTGGGGCCTCCCTGGGCATCTCGCCGGGCGAGCTCCCCAGAGGCCATTGGGGCCTCCCTGGCAGTCCCGGGGGCACCTCTGGGCCAGAGGTGCTCCTGGCAGCACCCGGCCGGAGCCCCGGCCCCCCTCGGCAGCCGACCGCCCTGGGGGCCTGCGGGAGGGGCCGCTCGGAGGCCGAAGAGGGCGGAGGTGGTCACTTGCGGGCCGCATCACGGGCGACGGCATGCACAAAGGACAAAAATATCAGAGTGCAGTCTCGACGTCTACACTCGGAGGTGGATAGACCTCCTGCCCTGACACGGCGATTAGTGGATTGGCCGTTCTCGGTTCGCGGGAGAGCGTCGCGGCCGTTATGTTTGCGGGTCCAGGTCCGTCGGTTTCGGTCCCAGGCCGTTTTCATGAAACGGTGGTTTACTAAAGGGAGGTTTGTCCACCGCCGATACATGAAGAGGAGGGTGAGTGGACCACACTGGGTAGCCCTGATCCAGATGATGAGGGCGCTCAAGTGGACTGAGCTGCATGATCTTCAAGGCCATCTCACAAGATATCGTTTTGGCTTCGGAAGGGGCCCAGGGCTCCTTGGGTCCATCCTCAGGTCTTCCCTCAGGCGTTCCTCGCAAGTCCCGGCGAGACTGGGGCCCCAAAGGTTGTGTGGTCCTTCGTCTTGGCATCGCTCGAACGTGTACGTTTTTATCTCGGCGAGGACCATCGAACAGCAGTTTGAGCCATCTTGCGAACAAAACACACGCACGGAGCCAGAAGATGCACGGGGAATGGACGTCCGAGTGATGGTGAGTCATGGGAACCTCAGTGGGTTCCAATTTCATTGCGGCTTTGTTGATATTTCCTGTGGATGTTGTCGGATGTGGCCCACGCCTGGACGAAATCTGGACGACACCTGGACGAGATGGTGAATAGGTGTGCTCGAAATCTAGACGGACTCTGGCCGAAATCACGTGTATGATAGGGCCTCAGAGGTTCACAGTCTGCCATGAACCAGGATTCAACTCTTGGGAGGTTTAATTTTGATTCGGCGTTGCTCTATCACTTGTCGAAAACTAGCCACATCTGGTTTTTACCCCGCTTGATCCAGATTTATTCAGTATCATATATCGTTGCAGGCCTATTCCGGCCTAATGTCGCTCAATGACCGCTTGCAGTCGGGCTTAATAGCCTTGAATCGTTCTCGCGAATGCCCCGCAGGAGTTGCCCCCAAAGGGAGGTGGAGAGGGGCAGGGAAGCCGGGGAAGTAAATAGCACCCCGTGGATGCAGATAAGAGTGAGGGGGCGGTGGGGACGTCGGTAGTTTGCGATACTCTGGAGAAGCCCGCCGCAGGCGCCGATTTTTTCCGTTAAACTAATGTGGGTAGGTCGCGGGTGAGTCGCAAATGTGTCGCGGGTGGGTAGCGGGTGTAAAGAGCAGAAAATCCACCCCATAATAATCACCCCCACAAGCGAAGCCGTTTAGTAAACGCACAAGGAATGAATCGAGCAGGGCAGGGTTGTTTAGTAAACGCCCAGAGCCGTTTAGTAAACGTCAATCGTCGGGTCCGGGTGGTTTCCCGTCCCTTGAGGGTGGGTCGCGGGGTGGGTCGCAGGTGGGTTGCGGGGTGGGTCGCGGGTGGGTCGCGGATGGGTCGCGGATGGGTCGTGGGGTGGGTTGCGGGGTGGGTCGCGGGTGGGTCGCGGGGTGGGTCGCGGGGTGGGTCGCGGGGTGGGTCGCGGGTGGGTCGCGGGTTGGGCCGTTGGTGGGTCGCGGGGTGGGTCGCGGGGTGGGTCTCGGGTGGGTCGCGGATGGGACGTCGACAAGAAGCAAGCGTAAAAACAACAACGCAACACGCAACGTTCTCACAACGAATTCCTTTCTCAGTCACGCACCCAGGGTGTGGAGAAGGAGGAGGGCGGGCAGGAGGTGCCCCCCCCCCCAGCGAGGAATCGCAAGCATGGATTCGCGACGCGCGGATTCACGACGGGTCCCGCTTCCGTGCAGGATCGTCGTCCGTCTGCGGACCTTAAATCGTTCTGACGATGACTTCCTGCCTCCATGACAGCTCACCTTGTCCGGTCTGGTGAGCCACGCGCAGAGGGAGGTAGGGGGGAGGGTTCCCAGAAGTTCCCTTGTTTCTGAGAAGGCATGGGCCTTGTCTACAGGTGTAGGGCCAGCGTCAGCTGAGAAGCCTTCCCCCCTCCCCAACAGCCCCTTCCTTGTCATCCGACGTTGCAGAACATCCCAGCATCGCAGAAAATTACGCCCTGACCCCCGAGTTTCATCTTTCTGCGTCATTGTTCGAGCCGGATCGATCTGTGAGGATCGCGGGGCCCGACACTGAGCAAAGGCGCCCAGCTCGAAGCATATCTCAGGGCCCGAACCTCTGGACCACCTCCCCGGGACCTGTTTTTCTTCCTGAGTCGTTTCTCAGCGCTCCCGATGCCCTCTCAGGGTCCCGAGAGGCCGAAAACGAGGAAAAAGTTTTGCATCGATCATTCCGAGACGCCAGATGTCTAGGCAGCATCGTGTTCCCCAACGAGCAAAAATTGAGCCGCCAGGATCTCAGGGTCTGCGCGCGCCGCCAGTCTGTGTCGCTCCCGCCCGCGAGGCCGCCAGGCCGGGCCCCGCCCCCGGCTCTGCTGAGCGGGGGTGGGGGGGGGCCTCTGCGGGGCCGCGGCCGCGCCTGGCCGGAGGGGCAGGCCGCCGTGGGCGCGCGAACGGGCAAGGGCGTCGGGGGGCAATGACGGGGGTCGGTTGTTCAGTTCCTCTGCCTCCTCCTCCTCCTCCTCCTCCTCCTCCTCCACCTCCTCCTCCACCTCCACCTCCTCCTACCATTCCTCCTCCTCCTCCTCCTCCTCCTCCTCTTCCTCCTCCTCCTCCTCCTCCTCCTCCTCCTCCTCCTAAGCCACCGCGAGGTCAAGCGGTGATCCCCAGGGTGGCTGCAGGACTGTAGGAGGACAGTTACCCCTCCCCTGCTCACACATACATGCCCCTAAAACCTTACTTCAGGGGGCGGCTCGGGGCGATGGCTACCTCTCTCGCAGTGCTGTATTACAACCCCATGCACTGTGCAGCGGACCGACTACAGGAGATATGCACAGAGGCGAGGAACTTCGACGTAGTGGGGCTGGCGGGGACGGGGAGACGCCGGCGCCCAGGTGAGTCCATGGAGATGGGCTACATAGCCAGCGAAGGGGAAGGGGGGTGCAGGTTTGTCGAGGGAGGATGGAGAGAGGGGGCTGCCTACAGCAATAAGTCTACGGGGTGTATGATCCTCTGGCGGGGTAAATGGAAACATGCGCAGTTACTAGACACGGCAGAACCACCATCGGAACTACACGGTAGAGGAGTAGCAGTTACACTATCCCTGGGTAAACAACGGACCAAATATATATGTGTCTACTATCCTCCACAACCACGTACCGCACGGGAACGCCAACAGTACATGCGTATTGTGACTGCCCTGACTGACTGGATCGACCAACAGGTCACGAGCTGTGGCACGAATACTTCAATCGTGATCGGAGGTGACCTCAATGACGGCCTAGGACAGACCCCCAAGGGTGAACCAAGGCACAGCTGGGCGGTCGGCCCTGGAGGGGCCCCGGAGCGCCTACCTGGAGGCGCGGGCCAACGCGTCCGCGAGCTGGCCGAACGACATCACCTATTTGCAGTGGGCACGCAAGATAAATGGCGACCTACCTACTTCACGGAGACCCATGCCTCTTTGATCGACTACGTACTGATCCCACAGGAGTGGCGTGAACGGACTACAACGATGGGACCACTCAGCCGTATGGGACGACGACTCCAGGTCATACGCAGTCGCGGACTCCGAGATCACATACCCACCCACGTCACAGTGGCCATGAATCATCGGCACTACTACTCGAAAGTCAGACAACGACCCAGGTGGAACCGACAGGCTCTGGTAGAAGGGGTGCGCCGAAATGTGGGTAGGACCGACTTTGTTAGGGAGGTGGAGGAGGAGGTAGCCAGGAGAGAGGAGGAGCTGGACGAGATCAGGAGGCAGGGAGATAGCAACGACACCATTGGAGCCCTCTCTGAGATTGTCTGCAGATTGGCCGAGAAACACTTCTGTAAGGATACTGCGCGGGACGACACGTATCACCGACTCCAGCAGGACCGCCAGGCACTCCTCACCTGGCGACGGGACCTTCGGGAGCTCCAGGGAGAGGGCACGGAACAACATATGATCAATGTAGCATCCCGCCTCAAAGCCCTGACCAAGAAGTGCGCGAGGATGAGGAGAGAGGCGCAGCAGAGGATAGGAGCAGAGAGGGTGTAGGAGCTGTGGGAAGCATGGAGGCGCAGGGATATAGCAGAGGTGGGACGTCTCAGTCGGTTACTCGCGGGTACACAGTTGGGACCACGACGCCGCAACTACCGCAGTGTGAGGACGAGCATGCCGACCAGACAGGAGTGGGAGGAGTTCTGGAGATTGCCAGGAGGACAGGGAGGTATGGAGGCGGCACCCACTACGAGGGAGGAGATGCTTGAGGAGTCGAGGAACACCACCTACCCCCTAGACTGCGCAGCCCTGAACGAGGCCATAGACGGCGCCAAGGACGACATGAAACGTGTGGCACGCAAGTTGTATCGTTCGGGGCTCCGTAGGGCACGCCCCCTGGGCTCGGCCCCAGCAGAGGCGTGGCGCATGTTGCTCACTAGACCTCCTGAGGTCCAGGACAGAGCTGGCGTGGGCACGGAGAAGGGCAAGGTCTTCCCCAGGAATTTCAGAATCCAACTCGAACAAGCCTTCCGACAGATCCGTGTCCAAAAGAAGACCCCAGTTAGTTGGCACATCAGTGAGGCCACAGCTGTCAGAAAGAGCGGGAAGCTCGGACCCCAAGGCAAGAGAGTCTACCACGTCCTGGACCCCTTAGGCAAATGCTACTACGCCGCCCAACTAGAGAGAGGAGCAGGACGACCTTGGAGGGATGAGGACTACGGCTTTGTGAAGGGACGGAGACGGGAGGGAGCAGTACTAGTCAGCTTGGTCACCCAGGACAGGCTCTCCAGGGCAGGGGCGTCCTACTCAGTAGTGATGAAGGACATGACGAACGCCTTTGCGAGTGGACACTGGACGGGAGTGGACGCTGCTACACAGACACTGCCACCACAGGAGTTGTGGGAGGTCGGGGAGCAGAGGTACAGACAGTGTGCGTTCACAGTGCCATGCAGGGATCAGGAGGAGCCGACAATGATACGACCAGGATGTGGGGGCCTCATCGGAGATCCACTCATGGTTTACAATTTTGTTGCCCTGTTTGCCCCCCCCCCCGTCGAGCAGTGGAAAATAGCATGTCTCGAGAACTTGCCAGAGGATCACCTGCTCATTGCACGCTGCCCGTTCTTCGAACAATCACAGTACTTAGGTCTCTTCAAATACGCGGATGATTTGCAGAAACTACTGGTCAGCACCTCGGATCAGGCTGCAGCGGACCTTTCCCAACAAGCCAGACTGGCTGATGACACGCTCGACGAGAGACTTCAGCAGTTCGGCCTGGCTCAGAACCGCGACAAACAAGAGAACCTTGTCAGACTGCAGGGTAGGGGCACGACGGCACAGTACAGACAGTTACGCACGAAACAACATGCACTTCCAGGACGCACGGTGCAGTCGGCTAGATACTTAGGACCACGCATCAACACTGTGCACACGTACGGAGCGGAGCTGCCACAACGTATTCATGCTATGATGAGGGCATACAGGGAGATGGGAGGGTTCTGGCACAAAGCGGGGGTACCGTTCAAGTGGAAACGGGCGGTCCTGATCTGTAAGGTAGTCAATGCTGGGCTCAGCTGTATCGAGAGCTTCTTACCGACTAAGGCCGAGTATAAGACTCTTACGATGACGGTTGCGGGACTAGCTCGGAGGGCCATGCGTGGCAAAGCCACCACCTACCAGCCCGACGGTGCGGTTCGGAGTCTCACGAGTTATGAAGTCTTACGACACTGGCGAATCCTGCCACTACAAATGGAAGCAATCGCCAGACGCCTCACTTGGATCAGAAAAATGTTACTCAACCCCGTGCCGCACCAGCAAGTACTTACAGCCATTTTCGGACAACTTGCTATGGAGCCGGAGCCGACGGTCTGCGACGACGGCACGCTCCATCCACGGTGTAATGCCTGGGCGCAAAGAATAATTAAGGACCTTGAGGAGGCGTGCCGCACGGACATGTTTGTAAGTAACTTAAATGACTTGGACATCCGACCCGGAAATTTCTTCGAGCCAGACTTCCAGGAGGCTCTCAGAGTCCTCGACCCCAAGGAGCTCCGACAGGCGTTCAGGGCCCGTACCATCCCACCCCCAGGCCTCCCAAGCCCAGGAGCCAACGCAGCAGCAGCAGATGTAGCAGAGGAGGAGACGGTGCTAGCGGAAATTGCTCCATGGAAATGTGAGATGGTGGACCTGCCGCATACCACCTCCGAGTGTGGCGACACTGCGCCGACGACGGCGACTGCCGACTTGCAGGCGGGGCCAGTGGATCCAGCAGGGGGTGTTCAGGATGTGATGTCAGCCAACGACCCTCGACAGAACATGATTCTCCCTGTGTGTGGTGCATGCTTCAGTACACGTAAGGCGCTTATGTCACACATGCGTAACAAACACAAACTGAGCAACGTGGCGTCCATACTCACACCTACTAACGAGTGCGTGAACTGTGGCATTGTGTTCGGAGAGCGCAGTGCGGCGGCACGGCGCTTGATGAGGTGGCTCCTTACAGGACGCTGCCCGTCGGACAGAACTCGGACGATGCGACCGATCGAGCCTTTCGCCCCGAAGTGCCAACTGTGTGGATATGCAGATAACGACAAACAACGTCTCTACGAGCACCTCCGCAGCCATTTCCCCAGAGCAGTTCTTCAGCCAGCTGCTCCGACGGGCCCCTGCGCCCGCCCGACTGCGACCCAGGCCCGACCAGAGGGCTATGCCCGACGCGGCGCCAGCGGCTGGGGCAGCGGCGGCGGCCTCGACCAACGACTTCGAGATGGCACCAGCGCGGGCGGGCAAGCGCACGCTCCAGGTGGACAGGGGCGCGACGCGTGCGGCCAAGGAGTCCAGGACCAAGGGCAAGGGCAGCGGCCGCGACAAGGACTACGAGCGCCTGGAGGAGATGGCGGTCATGACGGCCAAGCTCTCGCTCACCGTGGCCAAGGGCGTGGAGGACATGAAGGCGGTGGTCTACGAGTGCTGGGAGCTCGACGCCGGCAAGCCCATGGCGGCCATCCCGACGCAGGCGGGCAAGCAGTGCAACGACGACGTGAAGAAACTGAAAGAGCAGCACGCGAGCGACTCCAATGTCGACCTCGCAGCGCTGGGCCCGCCGCACCTCGTCGTCATCGCGGCGGTGATCAAGAACATAGCAGAGGTGGTCCCGCCAGACGACAAGGCCATCCTAGGAGAGTTCTGGAAGAAGGTGGTGCGCCTGGAGGACCCAGAGATGCTGGGCACGTGCGTCAAACACTACCAGGCGAAGACGAACAAGCAGCCGAAGCAGAGCAAGGAGAAAGTGCGGCTGATCTTTTCCTTCGACTTGCACGTGCCCGACTTGCGGGCCGTACGGGAGGTCCGGATCAAGGAGATCAAGAGGGAGGGGGGCCAGCGCAAGCTGGGGGGGGCACCCAGGGGCCCGCTGCAGCGAGGCCTCACGAAGCTAGTCTACACGAAGAGCTGAGAGAAGAGGCACCGATCCTCGAGTTGGTGCCAGATGAGGAAGACACAGCGCCACGACGGTACATTAGACTAATGCCAGCAGCTTTGAGCCGAGAGACACTCTCGGCCCCTCCAGTTTTTAGAGACAGCGCCCGCTATAGGGATCTGGTGGCAGCAGGTAGACTGCCGCCAAGACGTGAGCCCAGCCAGCCTGCTCCTGTCCTCCGTTCCAACTTCGACTCGACCCTTCTCACTCCTCGCCCAGACCACCCACGTCCGCAGAAGGGCAAGGGCAGGGGGCGTAAAGGAAAATTATCGGAGCCTAGACTACACTCAGGCGGCACATCTGTCGGAAGCGAGGCAATCTAAATGTTTTGTCTACGCTGACTGCACGCGAACGCCTGGCGGGATATTTTGGCCAAGCCTCCGCTCGGAGGTAAACAGCAGAGCACTGTGTAGCAATTTCGACTCTCGAGTGCCCGCAGGCGGCCAGCCTGACCGAGTGCGGGCGTGGCCTGCCTGCAGGGCCAATGCGTATGTCTACGCTGACTGCACGCGAACGTCAGTCAGTCCTCCTCCTCCTCCTCCTCCTTCTGCTCTTCTTCCTCCTCCTCCTCCTCCTCCTCCTCCTCCTCCTCCTCCTCCTCCCTCCTCCCCTCCTCCTCCTCCTCTACTCCTCCTCCTCCTCCTCCCCTCCTCCTCTCCTCCTCCGCCTCCGCCTCCGCCTCCGCCTCCTCCTCCTCCTCCTCCTCCTCCTCCTCCTGATCCAGCCCCGAGGGTGGGGGCCTGGCACTTGTTCTCATGGTGTCAGCGCCACACACCCCTCGGGGCACACTGTCAGTGTCAATTGCTTGCGGCGGCTGGGGGCAGATGAACCGGCTTTGGTTTTTCTTGCACCAGCCACGTGGCACTTTGCCCGTGGCAGCGGCGCGTTGGCTGCGCCCGTGACCTGGAGATGGGCACCAGGCACGGGGAGTGTGCATTTGGATGAGAGGCGGGGCCATGTGGTCCGTAAGTCCCTTGGGACCTTGTGTCCGCTCACCCTGGGGTACAAACCCAGTTGCACGTGCCATCCGATTCGGCAGGGGGGACGGTCGGGAAGTACTGCGCGGTGGCGTGGTGAACGGGCTGTCCCCCTACGCACCACGCCGTCTCGGTTGGGCAGCGAATCGCTGAGCGACGAGGTATCAGCCTTTCCCCTGACCGTCGGTGCTGGCGCCTGCGGGCCCCTTCCTCGTGTCTGGGAGGCCGAGGGTGACGGTTGAGCCTCGCTCGCCGTTCACTTTCTGGATCTATGACACTCATGATACTTCTCCTCCTCCTCCTCCTCCTCCTCCTCCTCCTCCTCCTCCTCCTCCTCCTCCTCCTCCTCCTCCTCCCTCTCCTCCTCCCTCCTCCTCCTCCTCCTCCTCCTCCTCCTCCCCTCCCCCTCCTCCTCCTCCTCCTCCTCCCCTCCTCCTCCTCTCCTCTCATCTCCTCCTCCTCTTCCTCCTCCTCCTCCTCCTCCCCCCTCCTCCCTCCCTCCCTCCCTCCCTCCCCCCCTCCCTCCCTCCCTCCTTCCCTCCCTCTCCTCCTCCCTCTCCTTCTCACTCTCCTCCTCCTCCTCCTCCTCCTCCTCCTCCTCCTCCTCCTCCTCCTCCTCCTCCTTTTCCTCCTCCTCCTCCTCCTCCTCCTCCTCCTCCCCCTCCTCCTCCTCCCCCTCCTCCCCCTCCTCCTCCGCCTCCTCCTCCTCTTCCTCCTCCTCCTCCTCTTCCTCCTCCTCCTCCTCCTCGTCCTCCTCCTCCACCTTCCCTATCCCCCTCCTCCTACTCCGTCTTTCGCCGGAAAGATCTTCGTGGCGGGCCCACTGGGGCCTCCCGACCGCGGAACGCGATGCGACAGCAGCGCTTTGCGCGCCTGGTGGTGTCCCCAGTAGGGCCCCACCCTCAGAGTCGCGCGCCACAGATCACTCTCTGGCCCAGGAGGTCATTTTTGCGTGTAGCCGAGGTATAACCATAACCAGTGGTAAGGAGAGCTGGGATTAGGCCCCGCACCCCCCCAAATTTGCCAGAATCATGGAGCCGTGTCTGCCATTGCTGGTGTCCTCTTCATGTGACGACAGTTCCGCTTCGTGGCATGGGGCGTGGGGGCATTCCCCCGTACACATCACTAAACCGGGTCCCACTAAGCCCAGTCCCGCCGACGCCCGAAAGGGGGGGGAATAGGCCCGGGGAGGGGGGAATGCATCGGCATCGCCCCTGCAAACGCGACCTAATACTCCGGACCCCCCCCCACTTCCAGAGGACGCTTCAACATTCCGGATCTCCTCAGCAAGCAGCAGTTGTGTTTTTGAAGATGTCGGGCGGGAGGCGGATGCGATGGCAACGGGTTGTAATGCGAGGTTGGGGGCTGAGACGCAGACATCTGTACTTGGGAAAGCCGCCGTCGCAATAATAGCGCGCCGTCGCCGTCGTGATTCACATCGCCATGGCGTTACCATCGCCGCCGCCGCTGATGCCGATGATGGTGGTGATTCGCAGCAACTCCCTCGAACACGACAGTGCCGCATTCGAAACATTAGCTGGACAGTGATTGCCACAAGGCGCACGAATAACGGGACCCACCTTAGCTCCGATGTAAAGAAAACGCCCTAATAAACCAGACCCCCAAGTTACGAAAAAGGCGCCTTGAAAAACCGGACCCAGGGGACGATGAATGAGGGATTTCGAGTAGCGGTTGGGCCTCGCCCAGAGCGTCTCGCCGGTGCCCGGATCTTCTCGAATGAGTCTTGAGGGAATCTAGGCCTCCAATATTCGATAATCTGTAAGAGTAGTGACCGTTGATGCGGGATCACCGGGGGCCCCCCGATCGCTGAGCGCGATGCGATAGCAGCGGCGTGCGCGCTTTGGTTTGGCCCCGTCGCGCCCTCCAGAAACCGCGCACCAAAGGTCACTTTTACCCAGGGTCACTCTTGCGCCTAGCCGAAAGATGGGGTCAGAGTAGATGGGGTCGGAGGATCGCGCCGCATCGCCGATGCATCGGCGATGCGGCTCGATGCGGAGAGGCCGATCTTCTTTACGTCGACGTTGCCGACGCATCGCCGGTACATCGCCCATGCGTCGCCCATGCGGCGCGATTCTCCCACTCCATTCACTGCGACCCCATCTAGGAGGCCTCTCGTCTTGAGGGAAGCGGGTCCTGACGTTTCTGTTGCCCAGACGCGTTCCGGTGGTGTTGTGTAGTCGCTTTCTGGGTGCTTCGGCCCCACCCTGCAGCGCCCTCGCGGCGCTCCAAGCAGGTCGCAGGTCGCAGTTCTCAGGCTCTCGGCCCGGGGCCGCAGAGTGGCCCCGGGCCGAGTTCTTGGCATGGGCGAAGAGTTCTTGGCATGGCTCGGACGTGTGTATTTTTCTTCCGGCGAGGACCATGGAGGAGCATACTTGATCGTTTGGCGAAAAAAAACACGCACGAAACCGCAACAAAACACAGGGAACGGACGTCCGAGCGATGGCAAGAGTTGGTTGGGGAAGACCCCCCGAGGGCCAGGACTCGTGCCGCTCGGGGCCCCGGTTTCCCGAGGGGCTCTTCGGTGCGATGGAACGGGGGGCGGAGAGGAGGGGGACGAAAACGAGCAGTCGCGGGCGACGTCCCCTGGCCTCGGCCTTGGTGTCGCTCGGAGGTGTGCACCTTTGCGCGGCGGGGATCATTGAAGGAGCATCCTGGACCATCCTGAGAACAAAACCATTCACGAAAACCATTCACGATGCTCCAGGTGAAAAACCATTCCCATTTTCTGAACCATTCCCTGTCCAACCATTCCCAAGGAACAAAACCATTCACGAAACCGAAAAGCGCACAGGGAATGGACGTGTCCGAGCGCTGGCCAGGGGCACGCTCGAGGGGAGAGCGGCGGGGACGGGGGCGAGAACGCCAACAAGGGCGGGCGCCGTGCTGCTCGTGCGGGGCAGGGCGCGGGCGAGGGTGGAGCGAGGCGGCGGCAGGAGAGACGAGGAGGGAGGGGGGAGGACAGAGGGCGGAAGAGGGACAGGGGGAGGGAGGGGGAGAAAGGGGGGAGAAGGAGGGAGGAGGGGGAGGAGGGAGAAGGGGGAGGAGGGAGGGAGAAGGGAGAGGAGGGAGGGGGGAGGAGGAGGGAGGCGGAAACGGAGGAACGGAGGAGAAGGGCCCCGAGAGTGTGGGAGGGGCAAACAACAGCACCAGGACCTTTGAACTCAAATGCCATTAGTGATTGCAGGCAGTCTTGATGGGCCATTGATGGGTAGAAGAGAAGGTATCGATCCCTCGTCCCAGCTTTTTGGGCATCTAGAGGGGGGGGGGAGTCGCCACGGCTGGACTCGCTTCTGAATATACTGTTCGGCACTGACCCCAGGGCCCGGGGAGTAGCGGTGTCGACATTTTCTTGCCCCCTACAGTCGGGGCGTTGAAGAAGTAACTCTTCTCGTTGGGGAGGGGCTCCGTGTTCCTTCATTGCTTTACAACTTGCCTGAGGTTTTCCTTAGGCTTTCGATGGGGAATCAAAGTTTCAACTTATGAAAAACAAGGGCGCCGTTCCTTATTTAGGGTTCCTTAGGTCAACGCCCCGACTGTATCAGGAGTGGAGAGTCGGAGGAAGTATTCGGATGTGTCTGAGGATGTTCTTCGGACGCTTCCGGCAGTTCAGGAGGTCCAGGGAGGCTCCGAGGGGCCGGGGAGGGAGGGCGAGGAGGAGGGCGTTGGGGGGGAGCGAGAGGCCTCCCTGGGCGCCGTTGGTGTCGGGCCAGGCCCAGGAAGTCTGAGCTCGCTCGATGCCGCAGTGCGTCTGGCCCAGTTTAGAAGGCCAGGGCGTAGGAGGGGGTTCGGGGAGGTCCGGGGATCGGGGAGGGGAAGGGCCTAAGCGCAGCAAATAGCCGAATCAAACATGCAAAGCGAGAGCAGAGGAGGGAGGGATGAGGAGGAGGAGGAGGAAGAGGAGAAGGAGGACGAGGAGGACGAGGAGGACGAGGAGGAGGAGGAGTAGGAGGAGGAGGAGGAGGAGGAGGCGCAGCAGCAGGGGACCCGGGATACGAGAAGAGCAAAGAGCCTAAGCATGTACGGTCGGAGGCCCGCTCGTATCTTTTGTTCCTTGGTCGGCGCACTGGCCTTGCGTCGGGCACGTCCCCCTACAGGAGGAGAATCCCAAACTGGTCAAACAAAGACGTTAGGAGGAATATTCAAACTAGTCAACTATTCATACTGGAGGAATATTCAAAACGTATGGGGACCATGCGTCGATCTTCTGACTGTCTGTTATCTCTCGTCCAAGACCCCCCCATGTGTGAGGACACGCCCGACCTTACACTGGACCCCCCCTCGCCTGGCGCGCAGAGCGCACGACATCGCTCGGACGCGTGTATTTGTTTCTCGGCGAGGACCCTGGAGGAGCCTCCTGGACCATCGAGCAGCGCAAAAAGCACGCACGAGACCGACAACTGCACAGGGAATGGGCGTCCGAGCGATGGCGAGAAGCGCGCGGGGGACCAGGTGCCGATCTTTCGACCATGTGTCATCTCTCGTCCAGGACCCCCCCCCTGTGGGAGGACACGCCCGACCTTGGCACTGCACCCCCCCCTGCCCATCTTCTGACCATCTGTGCTTTCTCGTCCAGGACCCCCACCCCGGTGGGAGGACACGCCCGACCTTGCACTGGGACCCCCCCCCTTCGCCTGGCGCGCACAGCGCGCGGGGGCCGAGGCCTGCGCGGCTGTCCCCAGGGGGGGGGGGGGGCGGCGCCGGGCCCCCTCCTCCTCTCGGCGCGCGGAGGGCCGCCACGGGAGGAGGCGCCCGGCGTCGGCCCAGGGGGCGAGGTCCGCGGGGGCCTCCAGAAGTTTAGGGAGGAGGAGGAGGAGGAGGAGGAGGAGGAGGAGGAGGAGAACGATGAGGAGGAGGAGGAGGGCGAAGAATAAGAAGAGGAGGACGAAGAGGAGGGCGAAGAAGAAGAAGAAGCAGAAGGATAATAATAATAATGATAAGAATGATAGAAGGAGGAGGAGGAGGAGGAGGAAAAGGAGGAGGAGGAGGAGGAGGAGTGAGGGATCGCGTCGGAGGGGGGGGGAGGGTCGGCTCCTGGACACCCCCCCTCCGGCTCGGGGAGGAGGGGAGGAGGAGGAGGAGCAGCAGCAGCGAGGTGGATGAGGACAAGGTGGAAGGACCGGGGAACGTCAACTGACCACCTTACCGATCCTGGCCAGGCTCGTCCTGGGCCCAGATCGGCCCAGCCAGGATCGGTGAGGCTCCGCTTCCACACAAAATCGATGCGCTGCGTCAGACGACACTGGCTGCATACTCCCGGGGGGTGCTTTCCCCGGCCCTTGGATCTGGTGACCATACGCCAGGTCCACGGATCTGTAATCCATGGTTGCGTGTGCCCGAGTGTACCCTGTCTTTCCTTCTTCGTTGTTTTCCTGTTGCTGTCTTGATCCATTATGTCTGGGGGAAGTCGCCATCGTCCTCGTCACTATCTTACGGATACCGGTGGGGTTGGGCACCCTGACTTTTTTCATCCCACGCGCACCACGAGGTTGATTACAGAGAGGGGGCGCGCTTCGCTACCCGCGCCTGACCCCCACAGGATGGAGGACGACACGAGGATCGGCCGCGGCTGCGCGCTGGGCCTCGCATCGGGCCCTGGCCTGTCCTTCCTCTGTATTGCTCATTCCTTCTCTCTCGCGCTGTCTCTCTCTCTCTCTCTCTCTTTCTCTCTTTCTCTCACTCTCTTAGTCTCCTTGTCTCGTCTCTGCTGGCTTTCTTGGGCCCCATGTAGCCTGTCCCGGTGGGATTGAGGTATGTGGAGCCATTTTGGGCGGTTGAAGCCCGAAATTTCGAGCATGGCCAAATGATGTACAAAAACAAGAGCGGTTCTGTTGTGATTCTTGCGTCCTGGGTGGCTCCTGAGTGTCCAGGTGGATCTCTACTGGGCCGTTGTCTTGGACGGTCGTAGTGGCCATCGTGGGCCGTGTTGGCCATCTCCGAGGCCATCTTGGGGCAGATGGGGAGCCAGCTTGAGAGAGTGCGACCTCCTGGGCCCATCAGAGCCGTCTCGGGCCTCTTGCGGGTTGTCCGGGGCTCTCTCGGAGGGCCTGGGCCCCAAACGAAATCATGCACGCGCCCTTAGGCCAAGCTATTTGGCGGTTGTGGGGCCCATTAATTCCGTTAGAGGCTTGTATGTAAAGGCTCAGTGTGTGAATACAGATTATCTATGTATACATATATATCTATACATGTACAAATCTAGTGTGTACATATACATATATATATATATATACATGCATGTGTGTAATAGCCTTTGGTCCATCCCGCCACCGTGCCTAGGCTGTGGGTATGAAGTTTATTGGATCTTCGTTGGGCTCTCGTGGGAAGCCTCTCGGGGGCCTCTTGGAGGCAGCTTTGAAGCCTCTTGGGGGCAGTTTGGGGGTCTCTTTGGGGCCTCTTGAGGGCCTCTTGGGCGCCTCTTGGGCGCCTGTTGGGCGCCTGTTGGGGCCTCCTTGGAGCCTTGGGCGGAGAAGCTCGGATTATCGGCTCGTGTTCCCTTTTTGGGGCTTTTTTGGGGGCCGTCGTGGGGCCCGGGTCCTCATGGGCGCCTCTTGGGCAGCCTTGGGGTGCTCTTGGGCCGTCTTGGCGCGCTCTTGGAGGCCTCTTGGGATGGTCTTGGGGGCCTCTTGGGCCGTCTTGGAGCGTTGGAGAAGCAGAGAAGCCGAGAACGCTTCAAACACCTACGGCAAATCAATGATTTGAGCCTCTTGTGGCCCTCTCGGGAGACCTCTTGGGGGGCCTCTTTCGGCGTCTTGGAGGCCTCTTTGGCCGTCTTACGCCCATCTTTGTGCGTCTTGAAGCGATTGTACGGCGACTCGGGGCCCTCTCGGGCTGTTTTGGGAGCCTCTTAGGGGCACGAGAAGACTTCCCAGAGCCCAGGGGGCACACGACAATCGCGAGCAGATTTCAGAAATTGGGGTCGGGGCCCCTGAAATAAAGACTCCTTAAGAGTGCTTACGACATTAGGCAAAGGACCTGAGGACATGCCCACTCCGTGCCAAGCGGCACGGTGGCGGATCAATACATACAGTTACATACATATACGTACAGTGTATTTGCGTTGAGGAACCGGGCCGTTGCCAGGTTGCACCACATAGGCTGCGCCAGTAGATAGTGTCGCGTAAATTCCACCACGCAGGTTGCACCTTACGGACTGCACCATTTAGATTGCACAACATTGCATCACTAATATTGCACAGCATGGATTGCACAACGCAGATTGCACAAATAGAATGCGAAGCATATATTGCACCACACAGACGGGGCCTTTATGTTACACCGTGCACGACACACAGTGCACAATTTGGATTGCACCACGTCGATTCACCGCGTAAAAATTGCGCACCACATGAAGTGTACCACGTGGATTGTACCACATAACACCACGTACATTGCACCGCATGTATCGCACAACTTAGATTGCATAACGCAGACTTCACAACGTAGATGTAGTGATCCGTTCGGTGCCTGGCCCGACCACAACTGCTTTCTCGAAATTCTCTGGGGTTGCTCTAAGGGGATCCACTGCATCCAGGAGCGCTCTTGAGAGCATTGCCATAGTCAAAGCAATGCTACAGCTTCCCAGCGACATCGCAACCACCCTGGCCCGGCCACAGCCGTCCGTGATCCGTCCGAAGTGGTTCTGCGTCCAAAGTGATTTCGGGCGTCCAAAGTGGCGGAAGGCCGGCCTGGAGCGGCTGCGGTGCGCCCCGATCCCGTGCGCGTGCTCCGCTGCTCTGCCGCGCGCCCCAGGAGCCCACGGAAGTGGCGCCAGTTGCGCAGATCGCGGCCACCCAGGGAGATGCGAGGTCTCGCCTGGGTGCCCGTACTCGGCCAACCACTCCGCCGTGCGTCCCAGAAACCCACGAAGGTAGAGCGCCGGTTGCACAGTTCGCGGCCGCCCAGGGAACTGCGAGGTTCCGCCTGGGTGCGCGTTTTCCGCTACTCCGCCGCGCCTCCCAGGGAAAACGCGAAAGTGGCGACCGTTGCACAACTCGCAGCCACCCAGGGCGGGAGGAGGCAAGAGAAGGGATGAGGGGGAGGAGGAGGAGGAGGAGGAGGTGTGCGACAGCAGCGACCTAATCAAAACGAGAACCCAGCACACAGGAGGGTAGGGAAACAATGTTGAGCAACATGTTGTCTTTATGCACATTCTTGCGAAGTCTTATGAAAACGAGCTGTGTTTTGTTCTACCATGCTTATCAAAGTCGGCCAAACGTGCCTCTCGCGCGCGCATGTCGAAGTCATTCGAACGCCATCGCGCGCGTGCTGGAGGGGGGAGCGATACCTGTCAATTCGTGTCATGCGGGCCACTCGCGACCGTCGGTCGCGCGCGCGCCTATCGAAATTCCCTCACAAGCTTCATCGCCTGCACGTGGGCACCATCTGTGTCATGGGCGCGATCAGATCTTCATCGGTGCCGTCATGGGCATTGCCGTCGTCATTGTCATCGACGTAATCCAACATCGCTACTGTCATCATCGTGTCTGCCGGTGTCGACGTTGCCATGATGCCGCGCCCAACCGAGAGATTGATTCGCACTGAAGCGCCCGCGCGTCAGCGCAGCCTTCGAGACGTTCTGGGAAGTCCTCTGCGGTCAGCCCCACCGCGTCCGCGCCGGTCGCGCCAGACTAGCCGGCCGCTCTGCGCGCGAGCACACGCGGGCTAGCGCGGCCGCAGCGACGCGCCAGCCGGCGCCAAGCAATCATCGCAATCGCCGCCGCATGGGTTTTGCAAACCAAATTGCGGGTGGACGGGTGGGACGATTTCGCGAACAGCGGGGTGGACAGTTTCCAGTTCGGCAAGATGAAATGCACAACGTAGATTCCCTGTTTTCAGAATGATCTACCACCACCACGATCCTCGATTATCCGTCCGCCTCGTTGTATTGCCATTTGGACACGGTTCGCCCCAGGGAGGCATTGACCCCCCCCCGCCACTATTGGCAAAACAACAATGCGCACACGCTCGTGTATCACAAACCATCCGTTTCCAAGAACGCCTTCAATATTTCGGACGAGATGCGCACGCGCGCGAAGTCGCGCGCGCATGCCGAAACTTTTCCTGATCATGACGTGTCGCAAGGATTTCAAAATCAAGCGCCCCGGAACCATATAAAACAACACATGGAGTTGCATCATCAATATTTGGAAAATTGTCTACGCGCGCCGTTGCGAATGCTTAAGAAAACCATCGGTTTGCTGTCCACGTGTTCATCAACTTCTGCTCAACGGGCCCTTCGCGCGCGCATGCCGAAACCGTTCGAACGCTCTTGCGCGAGTACTGGGACGGGGGGGCGCGACTGCTCGAAAGCATACGTGGGTCGACACGTACACGACGTGGTTGGCGAGTACTCTGTCCCCAAAGGACTGTCCAGGGAGGGGCCCACCCCCCTGCGCGTGCTCGGCACTACTTGCTCCTTGCCATCCTTGCTTTCCTCCTCTTCGTGGCGCCCCAGGCAGGCGGAGGGTGCTGAGCAGAGGCGGTCTCACAGACATGAGCCGAGGGTGCGTACATAAAAGTGGATCCAGGCGCGTGGATCGGCGACGGGTCCCGCTCCCGTGCAGAGCCGCCGCGCTCCGTCGCCAGATCAATCGGCACTGAGCTCTGTGTGTGTCGGGAGATCGTGGCAGGTCCACGGGTCCCCACTCTATGTGTGAGCGTACGGCCGCAGAAAGTTGTCGAGGTTCGCGCAGGTGTCTTGGATCGGTGTTGCGGGCCCCCTCGGGCGCAGCCCCTGGCGCGCTCCTCGCGCCAGCGCCGATGCAGTAAGTCCTCGCGGGCTTCCGAAAAAATATCCTTACGGCGTTTTGTTGTTTCTCTAGGGTGTCCGCGGTTCGGTCGCTGCGGTCGTGTCGGTGTCGGTTGCGGTTGGTCGGTTCGGTTCGGTCGGTTGCCGTGTCGTTACTGCATCCTTGGGGCTCGTTGGGTTGCTGGAGGCGTATCGACTGCGGAGTCGCTGTCGGCTCGGTCGGTTTTCGGGTTTGTTGTCACCGTGGACGCTCATCGGCGGCGACGACAACGGGGACCAAGTCGAGTGCGACGACG
>CAUYUJ010013792.1:22656-25156 GCA_963575745.1 Prorocentrum cordatum | reverse complement strand
GTCGGGAAGCTGCGATCGCTCAGGGGTGAACGGGCACCGCATTTCGGCCCGAACGAAAGGGGGGGGGGATAGGGAAAGGGGGGATTACGAAATCTGCTGCATGCAGCTCGTTTCGGCCCCGCCGCCAGGCCCATTCCTGGATACAAGGGCGCCTCCCAGCGCCACCGGAAGGCGCTGGGAAAATCAGCTACGTGAGCTGATTCTCAAACCCCACCTTTGCTATCCCCGCCTTTCGCCCGGCCCGAGCATTGTCAGAAATCGGCGGCGAGCGAGGAAGGGGAAGCGAGAGGGAAAAGGCCCTCTCAGAAGACGGCGGGGCTTCCCAGAAGCCCTCGCGCCTTCTGAGAAGTGTTCTGCGTCCTCGGGGAAGGCTCAGGGAACTTCTTCTCAGAAGGCTTGGGGGATTTCCGAGCCTTCTGAGAAGACTTTATTTTTCTTCGTCTTCTTTGAATGATTATTCCTATTAGTATTATTATTATTATCACTTCCCTCCCTCGCTCGCCGCCAAAGAAAGCAGCGCCCGCGTCGTCACACACCGAGCCTGCAGCAAAAAGAGGGCACAGGACTCGTGGTGCCCTCCTTCGGCGACGAGCCCGAGGGGGGAGTGAGAAGTGTTTTTAAGCTTCAGAAGGCACCAGGGCTTCTGAGAAGTCCCGCCGCCTTCCGAGAAGGCCTTCTCCTTCAAGCAGTGGCGAAGCGTCCCGGCGTGCCCATAGGCCTACCAAACAATATTCTAAGAACCTTATGTGGTTTCCACGAGATGTGCTTAGAACATTTCTGGCTGGGACTGTCTTGTTTTAACCCGGGCTTATGTTCGAATATTGTGTTCCGTACTCGGAACATGTTTGGGATCTAGAGAGCATGCCGTGGTAGGACTGTAGGAATGCCGGGACGGTCGGTCCCTGCTCAAGATTCTCTTCCCCACCTCGCTCGCTGCGGACTCTCGGGACGCTCCCGGGCCGAGGCGCAACAAAGACTGCAGCAGCATGCGCGGGCGCAGCTCTCTGCGCGGTTTTTTGTTCTGCGGCGCCTCGGCCGCCGCTCCCGGCGCGCCGCGCCGCACGGCTTCGCTGTCGCTGGCAGGGGCCTATTCGCCGATCAATCTGCGATGCATCGCCGATTCCAGGTCGACGTCGTTCCCCCCCCCCCCCCCTTTAAGCCACTACCCCCCGCCCCACCCCCGAGCGTCCCTTCTCACTGTGTGGCGGCGCGCGCAAGGGGCAGGGAGAGGGGGGGGGAAGGCTTCTCAGAAGGAGGCTGCTTCTCTGAAGGCGACTGCCCTACAGCCAGCTATAGACGAGGCCCGCGCCTTCGAAGGAGCAGCCTCCCTCTGAGGAAGCCTTCCCTCCTCCCCCTCTAACCCCCTCCCGTGCGCGCCGCCAAGCTGTGCCTCCTCCCCCTGGGCCCCCAGCGCCCCGCAGGATGGAGGACGCGGCGAAGAAGTTCCTCCCCGACGTCGTCTGCTTCTTCTGGGACGACCGGGACGGCGAGGCGCGCCTGCTGGCGCGAGCAGCGGGGGGAGGAGCTGGGGGGGAAGGCGCCGGGGCTCGAGAGACGGGGGTCAGTGCAAACGGGGGTCAGCCAGCGCCAGGTCTTGCAGGATCCTGCAGGGCCAGCGCCGCCTTAATCCAGGCTCGGGTGCGGGATCCTGCAGGATCCTGCAGGGCCTGACCGGCCCGGGTCTGTGTAGGCCCGGGCCAATCCCCGAAGAGGGGGGGGGGATCAGGGGCAACGTCGGACGGGGCGGATAGGCTCAGCGGGGGAGGGGCTCGAGAGCTCAGGGTGCGAGGTGTTCGGGCATTCCCGTCGGGCCTCGGCGGCTTCCCTCGGGGTGCCTTCAAGCGGCTGCGTCTCGCCGAGAGCATTCGGGGCTGCCCGGATCTTCCCGAACGACCGCTGGAGATCCGAGTCATGACACCGAAACTTCAGGGGCACCGTCAGCTTGGATAGGCTCAGCCGGGGACGCATCGGGGCCCGGAAGCGCACCCCGCCCCGAAGAACCTCGAGTAGGGGAACGACTACAAAATCGATTCACCCCCAGATTCATTTTTCAGTCGAACCTACGATCAATACGAAGATTGCTTCGTAGATCTATGAGTTTTCTATGCGTTCTTCGTAGTAAGTCAATTTTAAAATCGAGGTCAAGTTGGGGTAGGTTCATTCTTCTACGAGTCGTTCTGCGAGAAACGAGAAAGTCGATTTCGGGGTAAGTCAATTCTGTAGCCGATCTCCTCTTCGAGAACCCGCGGACACGCCGTCGGGGGCCCATCGACGGCCTATCGCTGCGGTGAACCTCCGAGCCCTGGCCCGAGCCGAGTCCTCCCCTCGCTCGGCGGCTCGCCCAGGAGGGGGGGAGAGAGCGCGGGGGGGCAGGCCTCCCCGGAGGGCGGAGGGGGCATCTGAGAAGCACGTCGCGCCTCCTGGAGGAGGAGGAGGAGGAGGAGGAGGAGGAGGAGGAGGAGGAGGAGGATACAGGAGGAGGAGGATACAGGAGGAGGAG
>CAUYUJ010013792.1:2500-22556 GCA_963575745.1 Prorocentrum cordatum | reverse complement strand
GAGGAGGAGGCGGCGGCGGAGCTCTGCAGGTACACGAGTCTGCTGACACCAGCGATTCAGCTCAAGTGCCTAGAGTGCGCTGTGTCGGCGGTGCAGTCGCACGGCGGGGGGGGGCGGGGGGACTCTGGCGTGCCACAGTTGTCCCAGACCGGAGATCTCGCTGAGGTAGTGATGAGCGTGTTTTCCACCACCACCACCAAAAGTTGGAGGGGGGGTCCTTCCTCCCTCCTCCCCTCCTACCTCCCTTCCTCCCTCCCCCCTCCCTCTCTCCCTCCTCCTCCTCCTCCTCCTCCTCCTCCCCCTTCGCCCCATCCAACTTATGGTGGTGGTGGTGGAAAACGCGCTCATCAGGTAGGGCCACGCCTCAGCTCTCGACAACACTAAACTAGACTAAACCAGGAGGCCGCCAGTCTCTGAGGCAGGCTCCAGGAACGAAACGGAGCACAACGAAAGCAAGTCTCAGAGCACACGACGCACAACGCGGGGGAACAGTTCTTTGGCCCCAGGATGGGTCCGAGACCCATGGATGAAACGATGCATCGCGTCATCAAGTGCAGAGGAGGAGGAGAGGCAAGGCCGAAGACGGCGCGAGGACGCCGCCGACAACGGCGCGGGGGGGGAGGGAGCCGGGAGAGGCTGGGGTCCCCGCCCCAACGTGCGGGATGCCCTGCAGCTCCAGCTCGAGCGAGGCCACGACGCCGCGGCTGGCGAGGCTCACTCCTCCCTCTCGGGCCTCTCTCAGGGCCTCCGGCCTGTCCACCTGTCCCGCCTCGAGCTCGCTTCCAGATTCTTCATCCTCAGCGTCAGAGGTTCTCGAGGCCGTCCTTCGCCAGCTGCAGAGGCTGCTCCTGATGACTCTTTGGCGGGGTGCCCTTCTTGATTGCCCTTCTTGATGCAGGCGCCGCACTGGACCAGCGCGGGCAGCACCTCTGCCTGGAGCCCCGTCGGTTTGGCTTCGAGGAAGATCTTCATCACCGACCTGCCGTGCGTGTAGCTCACCTGGCAATTCTTCACCTGCCTTGCGAGCGCAACGTTGGTGAGCGTCTGGTCCGCTCTGATGCCGTCCATGTACTGTCTTATCTTCACAGCGGTCTGTGCACCCTCTCTGCTGCAGTGCGCCCACCAAGTCCAACCACAAGTGAGGATGTGGTACCCCCAACTTGTCGAGCTCCTCTACGACTCGGCCCTCGCCGATCTCCTGGCGGTGCTGCTGGTGGAGGCGAGTCGCTTCCTAGACGTAGCAGTGGCCTGTGAGGTTCATCGTCGCGCACACCTCGTGGTCCGCCTTCAGGTGCGCAACCGAGGAGATCACCGACTCCAGATCCGCCATGTCCTGCGCATTCTTCCACACCGCGCGTGTCACCGTCGGTATGACTGCTTTTATCAGCTCCACTGGCATCGGTGCCTCTTGCACTCGGCATCGCTCGGACGTGTGCCTTTTTTCTTCGGCGAGGACCATCGGGGAGCATCCTCGATCATTTGGCGAAAAAACCACGCACGAAACCGAAAAAAGCACAGGGAATGGACGTCCGAGCGATGGCGAGTGCAGCCTGACAGGGTCTCCACGTCGCAGCCCGCACGCCGATGCCGAACTCTCGAGTATGCTCGACAGCGTCTGGCCTGCCTGCCCCCGAGGCTGGGGCTGCTGCGCGGCTGCTGCAGGCTGCTGGGGCTGCTGCAGGCTCCCGTGGGGCGCCTGCCCCTGCCGCTCCCTGCCGCCGCGGCCGCCGTGCCTGCCGCTCCGAGGCCCCCCTCGGCCGCGGCCGCTCCCCGCTGCTCTGGCTGGGCGGGCTGCGAGTGGGGCGCGTGGCGGGCTCGACCCCCGCCGCCCGCCCCCGCCTCCCCGGCGCCGCCCCCCGCCTCGGGGGCGGCAAAGAGGGGGGTGATGACTAGGGGGGGTGGATATCATGGCGGGGGCCATGATACCTCCCCAGATCTCAGGGCGCCTCTTCTTGATTCCTCACGTCCCCGGCCCCCCCGCTGGGCCGCGCACGTGCCGCCGGGCATGATTTGCACCCCCCCCCTCTTGGACACCCCCTCTTAGCCGCTCCCGACCAGTGGCGCCTCCGGCGCCACCCCTGGCGCGCTCCGCGCGCCAGGGAGGGGGGTCTGGCGCAGCTCCAGGAGCTCCGCGCGGAGCACTGCAAGTGTAGGAGACCGGTTTCTGACGACACCCTTTTCCCGAGGTGCCTTGCGAAAAGCGGTTTCCAGAGGTGGAGGTGGACACCCCCCTCTTGGCCGCTCCCGACCGCCGCCTCGCGGGCGCAGGGCGCGGCCTCGCTCGGAGGCGCCCGCGCTGGGGGCGCGGCCGGCCAGGTCCACCCCGCGCGTCCGCTGCAGGAGGCCGGGGGCAGGCGGGGCGCGCAGGGCAGGAGAGGGAGGGAGGAGGAGGCAGAGGAGTGGGGAGCGGGTGGACGAGGGATGCAAAGGATTGCAACAAAAACCCAGGATTGCAAAAAAAACGAAGGATTGCAAACAAATCCTGGGATTGCAAAACGACCCGAAGGATTGCAAAAAGGGTTTTTGTTGCAATCCTTCGTTTTTTGTTGCAATTCCTCGGTTTTTTGCAATCATTTGGTTTTTGTTGCAATCCTTCGCACTGTGTTGAGGTTCAGGAGGGAAAGACGCACAGTCACAATTCATCGTCGGTCCTCCCGAACATTTGAGGGAAATGTGGGAAGTGTGGGGGGGGAAGACAGAAACCCAGAAAGTATGGGAAAATAGGGGGGAATCCTTCTATTTGCATGTATTTATTTAATCGCTTCGCTCATGCCGCCGGCCCTGGATCCCTCTTTAGGGCCTCTTGGGGGCCTCTTGGGGACCTCTTAGGAGTCTCTTGGGGCTCCTTGGCGGCGTTTTGGAGGCCCCCAGTGCCTCTTGGGGGGCTCTTGGGGGTAGTCGATTGCGGCTCCCCCCTCGGAGGCCACGATCCTCGTGAGGGGTGTCGAAAAATACCCTCCCCTGGAGTGGTCTGGTGGCTTCTCCCGGGCTTCTCTCGGGACCTTGCCGGGGTACTTTTCGTCCGGGGGTCCCCAGGGGCCGCTCCGCGCGCATGTATTTATTTGCGTGTCCTGGGGCCCCTTCAGAGGTGCCTCCCCCCACCGACCGCCGGCGCCGAGGTACCAGAGCTTCATCGACCTGCAGGCTCGCCGCGGCGCGCGGCGCGGCCGCACTGCCGCGTCGCGTCGCGGCGGCCCCCAAACCTCGACGACGACGACGACGACGACGACGACGACGACGACGACGACGACGACGACGAAGACGACGACGACGACGACGACGACGACGACGACGACGACGACGACGACGACGACGGCGTCGCGGCGGCCTTTCCCTCCCCGCGTGCCTCCACGGGGTGTTTCTTTTTCGGGGGCGGCAAAGAGGGGGGTGATGATTAGGGGGGGGGGGGATATCATGGCGGGGGCCATGATATTTCCCCAGATTTCATGGCGCCTCTTCTTATTTCATTACGCCCCTGGCCCCCCCACTGGGCCGCGCACATGCCGCCGGTCATGATCTGCCCTCCCCCCTCTTGGGCACCCCCCTCTTGCCGCTCCCGACGTTTTATCCCTTGGCGATCTCAGGCGCGACCGGAGGGGCAGAGGGGAGGGGCCGATCTCGTCACGACTCGCGCTGGCGACGACGTCCAGGCATGCTTGAGGTGGCTCGTTCCCGGACGGCGCCGGCGCGAATCGAGACGTGACCAGGGTTAAGTTGGGCGTGTCCCTCTACAGGAGGAGTAGTAAGCAATTGTCAGAAATAGTCAGGGGACGATGCTTGCAGTATTTTCGAACATGTTTTGGTATGTTTTGAGTATGGGCCCGAACTAGGACCAGGGTTGGGGAGGGGCGGGTCGATGGGTCAAGGATGGGATCCTGAGGTCTGGGGTCCTGGGGACGAGGTGCCTCGATCCCAGTGCAAGTCCACCCTTGGATCCCTTCCTGCCCTGAAGTCGGGCCTGCTCCTCTACAGGAGGATACTGCAAAACTGATTGGAATGAAAATCGTCTGGGGATTTTTGTACTATTTCTGACAATTTTGCAGTATTTTCAGCATTTTGTGCATTTTCGTCCAAAATCCGCCTGTAGGAGGAGACGGCCGACCGAATCCTACCCACACTTCCGCCGATATTTGTTGTTCATTCCGCGGCCCTACACCTTAGGCGATGCTTAAGAAAACTTAAGTTTTCGGCCAGAGTCTCGATTATTCTTAATTTTTCAATGGAAATCCTAAGACTTTAATGGAAATGTTGGGTTTTTTATTCAAGTTCTGAGACTATGAATTTCTTAACCCATGATTTCTTAAGCATTTCGCAAGGTGTAGAGGTTCCGACCCCTTCCCCTGGGATGTTTTTTCGTCCCGGCTCCATTCTTGATGGTCCCCGGGCCCGAGAAGCAGTTCCAGAGGCCGAAATGAAATCCAAAGAAAATTGCCGGATTTCAAAACACA
Organism: Prorocentrum cordatum; assembly: GCA_963575745.1. Lineage (NCBI taxonomy): Eukaryota > Dinophyceae > Prorocentrales > Prorocentraceae > Prorocentrum > Prorocentrum cordatum. The sequence goes on along the minus strand of CAUYUJ010013792.1, from coordinate 18,108 downwards.
TCCTCGGACTCCTTCCTATCCTCAGGTCCCCATCTTTCAACCACCGAGTGGGGGGTGGGGCTGGTGACGGGCGCTATCAAGTCTAATAGTCAAGCAGTGGCGAAGCGTCCTGGCGTGCCCATGAGCCCACCGTACACTGTTTTAAGAACTTGTTGTGGTATCTACGAAATCTCATTTGACTATTTCTGGCTGGGACTGTTTTGTTGCCAAAAGACAAGCATTTGGCTTTTTTTGCGACCAAGAAAGGCATGACACCACCTCACCTACGGCACGCCGCGCTGGATGCTTGCGGCCTTGCCTCGCTGTCCTCCGCGAGGTGCTTCCTGGCCGACGACGGCATGACGGCGACGTGCTGGGCAGTCGTCGTTCGTCATGGTTCCCCAGTCGGTGCTTGCATTGAAGGGGTCCCAGCGGAAGTATCCCAATCAGCGCTTGCATTGAAGGGGTCCTAGCGGAAGTTGAAAGATTTGGCGAACAAATTCGCCGATTCTGGTAGAACGCTGGGCTCCCGGGTTCCCGGTTCCGGGTTCTTGGGTTCTCGTTGATAGGTTCCTGGCCGATGTCGGCGGGTTTGGGGTTCCCCGGCCCCCTGGTCCCCAGTCGATCTCTTCCGCGAAGACCATCCACCGATTGGGTTTTCGTCTTTGGTGTAACGTTTGATCTCTAGAACGCTTCGGTGGATTTTTTGTACATCTCGCGGTGGCCCCATAGGGCGCCAGGGCGACCAGGCCCTGCCCTTCAGTCGGGTGCGTCCCCCATACAGGGGGACTTTCGACGAAAAAAATACCCCAAACATGCCCCAAACATATCAACGAATACCCAACAAATAGTCCCCAGACCATGTCTGGATTTTTGTCCCAACCATCCTGTGGTGTTGGGTCCTCGTTTTGAAGACACAGCGCCCCGCGTCCCACCTCCTCCTCCTCCTCCTCCTCCTCCTCCTCTCCTCCTCCTCCCCCGTCTCCCACGCCCATGACAGCGCCTCGTGGCCCCATAAAGAGCTCCACCGAAGGCCCCCGTGGTGGTGTTCATGTGTCCCCCCCGCCCAAGACAGCGCTTCGTGGCCACATAGGGAGCTCCACCGAAGGCCCCCGCGGGGGTGTTGCATGCGTCCCCCCACCCAGGACAGCGCTTCGTGGCCCCATACGAAGCTCCACCGAACGCCCCCGTGAAGGTGTTCGCATGCGTCCCCCCACCCAGGACAGCGCTTCGTGGCTCCATGGGGAGCTCCACCGAAGGCCCCCGTGGGGGTGTTCGCATGCGTCCCCCCCATTCAGGTCAACGCTTCGTGGCCCCATAGAGACTCCACCGATGGCCGAAGTGGCTGTGTTCGCAGGCGTCCCCTCCGCCCAGGGCAGCGTTTCGTGGCCCCATAGAGAGCTCCACCGAAGGCCCCCGTGGGGGTGTTCGCATGCGCCCCCCCCGCCCAGGACAACGCTTCGTGGCCACATTGGGGGCTCCACCGAACGCCCCCGTGGGGGTGTTCGCATGCGTTCCCCCCACCCAGGACAGCGCTTCGTGGCCCCATCGGGAGCTCCACCGAACCCCCAGTGGGACCGCCGGCATGCGCCCCCCACGCCCAATTTGGCATTTCCACCGACCCAGTACAGCGCTTCGTGACTTCACAGGGAGCTCCACCAAAGCCCCCAGTGGTACCGCCCACATGCGTCCTCCACATCCAATTCGGCACGTTCGCCCACCTAGTAAAGCGCCTCGTGGCCCAGTAGGGAACCCCACCGAAAGCCCCACTGGGAACGCCCGCGTGCGTCCCCCACACCCAACTTGGCATTGTCACCCACCCAGTACAGCGCTTCGTGGCCCCATAGGGAGCCCCACCGAAGCCCCCAATAGGACTGTCTGCACGCGTCCCCCACACCCGATTTGGCATTGTCACCCGCCCAGGACAGCGTTCCGTGGCCCCATAGGGAGCTCCACCGAAGCCCCCAATGGGACCGCCCGCGTGCGTCCACCATGCCCTATTTGGCATTTTCACCCGCCCAGTACAGCGCTTCGTGGCCCCATAGGGAGCTCCACCGACGCCCCCACTGGGACCGCCCGCGTGCGTTCCCCACGAGGAGCTCCACCGACGCCTCCAGTGGGACCGCCCGCGTGCGCTCCCCACACCCCATTTGGCATTTTCGCCAACCCTGTACAGCGCTTCGTGGTCCCATAGGGAACCCCACCGAAGCCCCCAGTGGGGCCGACTGTATGCCTCCCCCACACCCAATTTGGCATTTTCACCCACCCTTTACAACGCTTCGCTTCCCCATGGGGAGCTCCACCGAAGCCCCCAATGGGACCGCCCGCGTGCGTTCCACACGCATACTTCTGTATCTTCACCCACCCAGTGCAGCGCTTCGTGGCTTCATAGGTAGCTTCACCGACGGCCCCAGTGCTACCGCCCGCAGGCGTTCCCCCCCCCCCACCCGCCCAGCTCAGCGCTTCGTGGCCCCATAGGGAGCTTCACCGAAGAAGCTATGCACAATTGCGGTACCCACAGCATCATATGGTTGGGTCCTTCGCCACGATGATGTTGGACCACTTTTGGGGGTACCTTTTGATGTTTCGTCGAAACTCCCCCATGTAGGGGGACAGGCCCGACGTAAGACCAGGCCCTGCCCCAAACAAAGACGCGGGTTCCGTTCCGCTTCCCGCCCCCTGCCCCCCCCCCCTCGGGCGGAGGCCGCCTCCTCCCGCCGTGGGCGGCGGCGGCAGCAGCGACGCCGAGGGCGGCGGCGGCGGCGACCAAAAGGGCGACCGCGCCCTCCGCCCGAAGCGTACACCTCCTCCTCCTCCTCCTCCTCCTCCTCCTCCTCCTCCTCCTCCTCCTCCTCCTCCTCCTCCTCCTCCTCCTCCTCTTCCTCCTCCTCAGCAACATCATTCTCGTCATCCTCATCATCATCATCACCATCATCATCAGTATCAGCATCATCATCATCATCATCATCATCATCATCATCATCATCATCATCATCATCGTCATCGTCATCACCATCACCATCATCATCCTGATCCTCTTCCTCTTCATTTTCCTCCTCCTCCTCCCCCTCCCCCTCCCCCTTCCCTCCTCCTCCTCCTCCTCCTCCTCCTCCTCCTCTTTCTTCTCCTCTTCCTCCCCCATGCGAAGAACCCCCCTTCTTGCCTCCAGGGTGCCCTGGGTTTTCCTGGGTCTCGAGGGCTCGCCTGTGGAAGGCGTGACGCTCCCACGCCCAGAAGGAGTGGCCGCCCCGGGGGTCTCCGGTTTGGGTTTTTTTTGTGGAAGGGCTGTGGTGGTCGGGCCTCCACTTTAGTCGAATATGAACCGAACACATAAGCTTCTGGCGTTCCGCGCGGGTTTCGTGGTTTGCTGCCAAAGTCACCACCCACCAAACCACCCCAACCCAACCCGAAGGCCCAAATTTATCCTTGATTTCCAGTGGGGTGGGGGTCGGGGAACATCGAAAAAACACATGGAATCCGTACCCCCCCCAACCCGAAATTCGGGTCAAATTCGGGCCTTCGGGTTGGGTTGGGGTGGTCTGGTAGGTAGTCAAAAAGAAATCATTATGTATTCCGCTACTTTGAGCAATTCCTTCAGAGATGACGAAAAGAATGAGCCAAAGGAAAGCAAGTACAGAAGAAGTAATAAACCAAAAACCGAGGTGGTATATACACACACACGGTTTGGTCAACCTTACCCCCCCCCCCGGCGGCGGCTCCGGCGCCGCCCTTTGCGCGCCCCGCGCGCCAGGGAGGGGGCCCAGTTTAGCTCCGACGAGTCCGCGCGGACCGCCAACAGTTGGCGCTGATGCCGTTCTCGGTTCCTCCGGGTCAGCTCCGGGGGCCCTCGGGAGCAAGGGGGGGGTCGAGAGGCCTCGAGGTTTTCGGGACTCCTGTTGTTCAGGGGCGTTTTTCCGACGGTGCTCTGCGGTTTTCCATGCTCGGCCTGCCTTCCAGCGGCTGTGCCTCGCCGACAGCGGTACAGGGGTCCCCAGATCGTCCCGAACGGCCGCCAGAGAGCTGAATTATGAGCCAAAAGCCAGGGTGCAACGATATGGGGAGTGATGTTCAGAGGAGACCGCATCGACCCCCAAGTGCCTACTCATCGCCGATAGGGGTCAATGCTAGGTTGAGGATAGGCTCTGGCTCTACAAGGCAGTCTTTGGGGTCCCTTGGAGCTGTTTGGTACTTTCGGGCAGCCAAGGTCGAAACCCGCAGAAGAACTCGGGGGCACTGAGTCGTCCAACGACAGTTGTTTATTTCACTGGCTTTCGCAACTGCACTGGGAACCATATGCAGGGGGTGGACAGGGCGTCCTGCTGTGCACCCCCTATTGGGTGATTGTCGGCGCGCGTGCCTGTCATCGACTGGTAGGTTGATTGGGGCGGTCGCAGATTGCGTGCTGCGGGGGGAAAGTAAAGGCTTGGGCGAAGAGGAGGAAAAGGAAAGGGGAGAGGACGAGGTGGAAGGGCAAGACAGGGGGCCAAGGCCGTGGTGAAGGTGACAAAAAAACAAGGAGGTCCCCAGTCGCCGACCCGTACATCGCCCAGAACTCCTCGAGATGGCCTTCGTCATCATGGTACAGCAACTGGTCCCAATTCAGATGGAGATGTCTGGATGTGTTGGCTGGAGTCCAGTGCCGTCAGATTTAGGTTTGGCAGAATGCCTACGACGCGCAGTCAAAAGGCGCCTATTCTTATTCGAATACGTCCCCGGCCACCCGGCCGCGCACATGCCGCCGACCACGATGTGCGCCTCCCCCTCTTGGACGCCCCCGTGTTGGACGCCCCCGAGAGGGTCTCATGTTCTTGTCTGGCTGTATGTGGAGCCCGTCGCCGACTTCCCGTCGGCGACGCATCCCCCCTCCTGCAGGCGGCGAGCCCGAGGCCGCTTCTGATACTCCAGCAGTGCGGTATTTTCACGTTTGGGGGAATTTGGCCTCTTCCTCCCCCTCCTCTTCCTCCCTCTCCTCCTCCTCCTCTTCCTCCTCCTCCTCCTCCTCCGCCTCCTCCTCCTCCTCCTCTCCTTATTCTTCTTCTTCTTCTTTTTCTTCTTCTTCTTCCTCTGAGCCACTTTAGCGTGACCAGCGGCCCGCATGTTTCATGTCGCAGGCTCTTGACGCACCGCCTGGTGCAAGGCATATTTGACTTGACCTCGGGCAGAGTGGCCGTGGCCAGCCCCGTCCGCTTTTTCCAGACGTGCCAGTCTCCCTCCCTGGTCCTTCCAGCCCTCCTCCTCCCCCTCCTCCTCCCCCCTCCTCCTCCTTCTCCTCCTCCTCCTCCTCCTCCTCCTCCTCCTCCTCCTCCTCCTCCTCCTCCTCCTCCTCCTCCTCCTCCCCTCCTCCCCTTTCCTCCCCCTTTCCTCCCCCTCCTCCTCCTCCTCCTCCTCCTCCTCCTCCTCCTCCTCCTCCTCCTCCTCCTCCTCCTCCTCCAGACGTGGCCTCGTCCCAGGTGGTTCTGGCTCGCTTCAGACAGCGCCAGTCTGTCCAGCGCTGGCCACCTCCCCTTTCACGGCTCTCCCAGCCTCCGCTCTCCCCGGCTACCTTGCTGCTGTTGGAGGTCCCAGGGGCAACGGGAAGAGCGTGGGAGTTACCAGTTTGAAACACATCCCTGTCCTTGCGCTTGGCATCGCCCCGCCTCGACGCCGATCTTCAGGATCCCCTCGGTTTCTGAGGCCGCATCCCTAAGACTGTCCTTGCGTTTTGCTCGCCCATCTTAGGGGTAGGGATGAGTTCGAGGCTGGCTCGCGAGGGCCAGGGTGTCCGCGGCGACACGCGAGGCAGCGCGCGGCGGAGGCGCCCGGAGCGAGCCAAGGGCTCGCCGGACCAGCCGACGCCGAGGCACGGCTCGGCAGAGAGGCCGCCCTGTCGAGGAGGCCCGCAGGCCAGAGGTCGGGCGCGTCCATCAGCTTGGCATCGCTCGGACGTGTGCATTTTTTTCTCGGCGAGGACCATCGAGGAGCATCCTAAACCATCGAGCAAAAAAAACACGCACGAAAACCGAAACATGCACGGGAGATGGACGTCCGAGCGACGGCAAGGAAGGGACATGTGTGTCCAGTGTCGGAGTACAGTCGGGGGCGCTGGAGAAGGAGCTCTTTTCGTCGGGGAGGGGCTCCGTGTTCCTTTGCCTCACGTTCCCTAGGTTTTTTTTTTGATGGGAAAGCGAGGTTCAAATCTTCTGGACCAAAGGGGCCTCGTTCCTTCTTTGGGGTTCCTCAGGCCAGCGCCCCGGCTGTAGCGTGCTCCCACGGGTGGGGGGTGCAGGTGCTTTTCGCTGGTCTTCCACCGCGAAGGCGGTGCGGCGCGGAAGCTGCCCGCCCGAGCGCGTTCCGATTCTTGGGAGTCGCGGCTGGCTTCAGCAGCGCGCAAATAATGATTTCAGTGTGCATCCTGGATGGGTATCTGATCCTGGGCCCCCGGATGGCATTCCAGCGATTGGTTGTCCAGATGTGTACCCCGCGCGGGCCTCTGGATGTGGTTTTGGCGACCGCCCTTCCAGATATACACATCCGACGGGGGTCCTCCATGGGTTCCAGGCGTGTCCAGCTTCTCGGTATGCAGTTCATGTTTTAAGTCGGGCCTGTCCCTCTACAGAAGGAAAGTTCAAACATAGTACAAACATCGTATGGGGCCGACCTTGAGTGTTTTTGTTTTAATATTTCAGATATTGTTTGACTATTAATATCCGTGAGGGCTGCGCCCCCTGCCGCCTGCCCCCTCTCTCGGATAATGGGCAATGCAAGAGCGAAAGCATGAGGCCCTGGCGCCGCCGTGAAGCAGCGTCGGGACTTCACGGGATGACGATGAGTAATCAGCAAGACAAACTGAGATTCTGATGATATTGTTGAATTCGGTGTTGTATTTCGAGGGTTTATGGTTTCGGATATGCGAATCGCGCGTAATGTACGAGGGTGTATGGCTTCGGGCTCGCACATACAGCGTAATTTACACAGGTTTATGGCCTCGGAGGCGCGAATACTGCATAATTTTCGAGGGGTATGGCTTCGAAACGCGGGTATTGCATGACTTTCGATGGTTTATGGCTTCGAGGTCGCAACTATTGCAGCATTTACGCAGGTGTATGGCGTCGGTGACGCGAATCCAGCATCATTTACGAAGGTTTATGGCTTTGGGGACGCGACTACCGCGTGCTTTACGCACGTTTGTGGCCTCGGAGACGCAAGTTTTGCGCAATTGACTAGGCATTGTGGTTTCAGCGGCACGAGCATGCCGTATTTTGCGAGGGTGTATGGCTTCGGGGACGCGACTATGGTGTAATTCAAAAGGGTCTATGGCCTCGGGGAAGCGATTACGGTGTAATTTACCAGGGTGTATGGCCTCGGGGGCGCGAATTTCATTAATTTTTACGTGTCCCACGCCCCCCCCCAGGAATTCAGACAACGCGATTCGGGCGTGGTAACTAGGTTCCTTCTCGGCTCCCCCCCCTCGCGCGGTCCATCAACAAGGAAGAGTAAGCAGCAAGACGCAGAACTGTAACAGTGGAACATGGATTTTGGAACTGGCGCAGGGAACAGCCAACCTTGGTCCTAGAGCCTGGTGGCCCCACAAGGGGGCCGGCGGATTTTTCGTCCAAAATCCGCCTGTAGGGGGACGTTCCCGATCTAAAGTCAATGCCTGATGCCACCGACCGTGTGAATCTCGAAGGGCCCAGATACCGACGCATTCCCCCATGGGCTGCGCGAGGAGAAGTCTTGGGCATCATCGGCATGGTCCATTGGGCTCTCGCCAGCACCGAGATCGGCACCCGCCTGCCTCTTTGAAGGAGCCTTGAGAGAGCCCACGCTGTCTATTCGTCACGCCCGCGCCCCGAAGGGGCAGGCGGAGGAGAAGAAAGGGGAAGGAGAGGGGAGACGGGGTGTGGACGGAGAGGAGAGGGGGTTCGGAGATGGGAGATGGCTGGCGAGGGAGTGATTCATAAAGATGGTGAGGTTCTTGCCGCTGTTGCTGATGTTCTGTTAGTGGTGGTGTTGATGTCGACGATGCTCTTGCTATGACGAGGCTGGATGGAGTACGCTGAAGTGGATGCGCCGCCGGGGCCAACAGGGTTCCCCCCGCCCCGCCCCAGGACAAGCTGCACCAGAACATAGGCCGAAGGCGAACGCTAGTCTCCATCGGCACTCACGACCGCCGCCCCAGCCCAATTCATCCTCGTCCTCTATCCTTGCACTCCCCCCTCCCTCCCTCTCCGCATCTTCGTCCCCCTCGTCCCTCCCTCGTCCTCCTCGTCGTTCTCCCTCCGCTTTCTCCCTCTCTTTCCCTCCTCCGACCTACTCTCCCCCCTCCCGATTCTCTCCTGCACCCCTCCTCCTCCGCCTCCTCCTCCTGCTCCTCCTGCTCCTCCTCCTCCTTACCCCCCCTCTCACCCACGCTGCCCGCCTCGTCTACCCTCCTCCCTCCATCCCTCCGACCCTCCCCCGCCGCCCCTTCGTCGCGCCTCCGCTCCGTCTCCCTCCGTCCGCCCCCCGCCTCTCCCGACGCCCTTCTCTCTTCGCCCTCCGCCGTTCTGCCTCCCGCCTCCTCCTGCACTCCTCCTCCTCCTCCTCCTCCTCCTCCTCCTTCTCCTCCTTCTCCTACTCAGGTCCTACTCGTCCCCTCCCGCCGCCTCCTCCTTGTCCTTCTGCAGTCGTCGTCCTCCTCCTTCTCCCCCGCCTCCTCCTCTTCTCCCGTCTCTGCTGCTGCCTCCTCTCTCCCTCCTGCAGTCCCCCTCCTCACCCTCGTGCTCCTCCTCTCCTGCCTCCCTCCCGCAGTCCTGCTCCTCCTCCGCCTTCCCTCTCCCGCAGCCTCCCCCCGCCCACCTCCGGCGCTCCCCGCTCTCGGGCCGCGGCCGCCTGCCGAGGTCGGGCGGAGTTCTTGAGCAGCTCGGGGGCATCGTGTCCAGACGCCCTCTCGGGGGGGGGGGGGGGAAGTACACCGACGGCTGGCTCGAGTCGAGATGACGAGGGGGAGGCACAGGCCCTGGTCGGAGCAGGCCACGGGATAGCCTGGTGTGCGCGAGCACGGAGTCAGGGGGCGTGCATTGGCGACGGGTCCCGTCTCCATGGCTGATCGCGGACCTCCGCCGCCGAGCGAGGCGGCACCGGCCGCATCCTGGGGAGGGCACCTCCCCCGATCCATGGATTTGGCGACCGCGCGCCGAATCCACGGATCGCCCATCCATGTTTGCGCGCCCCCGAGATAGGGGAGGATGAGGGCAGGGTGGGAGGACACGGCGCACTGTTCTATCTCGCGCGCGGCGGTGCCAGCGTAAGCCGGTCATACAGGCAGAGGAGGTAGATCGCTGACGGATGAGGAAGGGCTCTGTTGGTCGTCGTCTTTGTTCGCCTTCGCGTGCCTCTTCGACGATTAAGGAAATGAGGTCACGAGCTTGCTACGAAAAACATTCAACGAGCTCCTTCTCCTCCTCCTTTTTCTCTCTCCTCGCTCCTCCTCTCCTCCTCCTCCCTCCTCCTCCTCTCTCCTCCTCCTCCTCCTCCTCCTCTCCTCCTCCTCCTTCTCCTCCTCCTCTCTCATCTCTTCTCCTCTCTTCTCCTCCTCCGCCTCCTCCTCCTCTTTCCTCTCCTCCTCTCTCCTCCTCTCTCACTCCTCCTCCTCCCCTCCTCCTCCTCCTCCTCCTCCTCCTCTCCTCCTCCTCCTCCTTCTCCTCCTCCTCCTTCTCCTCCTCCTCCCCCTCCCCTCCTCCTCCTTCCTCCTCCTCCTCCTCCTCTCCTCCTCCTCCTCCTCCTCCTCCTCCTCCTCCCCCGCCTCCTCCTCCTCCTCCTCCTCCTCCTCCTCCTCCTCCTCCTCCTCCTCTCCTCCTCCTCCTCCTACCCCCTCCTCCTCCTCCTCCTCCTCCTCTCCTCCTCGCTAATCCCCTCTCTCCTCCTCTCTCTCCTCCTCCTCCTCCTCCTCCTCCTCCTCCTCCTCCTCCTCCTCCTCCTCCTCCTCCTCCTCCGCCTCCTCCTCATCCTCATCCTGCCCCCCCCCCTGCTTGGATAGCAGGGGCCCCGTCATCGGCTCGGGGATAGCTGGGGCACCCCCCACTGGCGGAGCCAGTGGGGCGGTCGGCGCCGCCTGGTTCGGCGGGGTATAAGTGGAGTTCTCGTCGCCGCGGCCACCCACGTTGTGGGTGGTGGGTAGGCTGGGCGCCGAAGCACGGCCTCCGGCGCCCCCTACCCCGAGCAGGGCACGCGGAGCACGGCCTCGTTGCGTGCCCTGTCTCGCGCACGTTGGTCGGGCATGTTTCCTGTCTTGCCACGGGGGCATGGCCTTGACAGTTGGCCCGCATTGGTGCGGACAGCACCGCATGGATGTCCAGTCCTGTGCGGTGTCGCGGGCAGCACCGCATGTATGACCAGTCCTGCGTGGTGTCCGTCTGGAAGTGCAGCGGCAAAACCTCCTCCTCCTTCTCCTCCTCCTCCTCCTCCTCCCCCTCCCCCTCCTCCTCTACTTCCTTATGAGAAGCTGTCCGACGCGCTGAGCTCGGTTTGCCGTCGCAGTTTCTCGAAGATGCCAGCGGCGATATAGAATTTCCCAGGGGGGGCGTCACTGAGCAGCGCCCTAAGGTTCAGCCGGGCATGCCCCTCTACAGGAGGAATCCTCGTTAGAGCGATACCCAACAAAGAAAATCCCAGGGGGGGCCGGAAGGGGGGCCCCAAAAACACCAACAAAAGATATCCGAGTGGGGCGTCGGAAGGGCCCCCCCCCCCCCCACAACAAACAAATCCCGGGGGGGGGGGATCGAAAGGGCCCCCCCTGCCCCCTCCCCGCTCGCGAAACGAGGGGCAGGGGGGGGGGCCAAGGGGCGCCCTCCCTTCCCTTCCCCGGCGAACGAACGGAAGGGGGCCGTCAGGGGGGCAATTCCCCCCCTCCGTTTTATTTATCTCTGGCGCGCGGGGGGGGGTCACCTTTCCAGGTGCACAAGGGGTGTTAGCCCCCCCCCCCCCCCTCCGCCCACGCGGCCGTGGCATGTCTTTGTCTCCGGCGCGCGAGGCAGGGGGGCGGCGGGGCCCCCTGGCGCGCGCCCTGCCACTGATCGCTCGCGCGCTCTGCCGCGGATCGCTCGCACGCCCTGCCACGCGCGCGTCCACATTCGGCCCCTGGGTCGTGCTCTCGTTTTCTCGGACCGTGGTTCGTTTTCCCGTTTTCTTGTTTTCTCGGCCCCTGGTTCGTAGTCTCGTTTTCTCGGGCCCTGCTTCGTTTCCTCGTTTTCTCGGCCCCTGGGCCGTGGTCGTGTTTTTGTCGGACCTGGTTCGTTTTCTCGTTTTCTGTGCCCTTGGGTCGTGGTCTCGTTTTCTGGGACGTTGGTTTGTTTTCTCGTTTTCTCGTTTTCTCGGCCCCTGGGTCGTGGTCTCGTTTTCTCGGACCCTGGTTCGTTGTCTCGTTTTCTCATTCTCTCGGTTTGTGGGTTTTTGTATCGTTTTCTCGGGCCTTGGTTCGTAGCATCGTTTTCTTATTCTTGTTCGGCCCATGGGTCGTGGTCTCATTTCTTCGGAATCTGGTTCGTTTGTACGATTGCTCGTGTTCTCGGCCCCTGGGGCGTGTTCTCGTTTTCTCTGACCCTGGTTCGTTTTTTGTTTTCTCGGCCCCTGGTTCGTGGTCTCGTTTTCTCGGGCCCTGCTTCGGTTTCTCGCGTTCTGCGTTTCTCGGCCCGTCAATCGTGGTTTCGGTTTCTCTGGCCCTGGTTCGTTTTCTCGTTTTCTCGGCCCCTGGGTCGTGGTCTCGTTTTCGCTGACGCTGGTTTGGTTTTCCGTTGTCTCGTTTTCTCGACCTCTGGGTCGTAGTCTCGTTTTCTCGGGCCCTGGTGTGTTTCACGTTTTCTAGTTTTCTCGGCCCTTGGGTCGCGGTCTCGGTGCCTCGGGCCCTGGTTTGTTTTTTCGTTTTCTCGTTTTCTCGGCTTGTGGGCTTCCGAATCGGTTTCTCGGACCCTGGTCCGTTGTCTTGTTTTATCGGTTCCTTGGCTCCTGGGTCGTGGTCTCGTTTTCTCTGGCCCTGTGTTGTTTTTTAGTTTTATTCTTTGATTCCCAACCATCCTGTGGTGTTGGGTCCTCGTTTTGAAGAGACAGCGCCCCGCGTTCACTCCTTCCTTCCTCCCGCTGCCCCCTCCCTCGTCACCGCACCCATGTCGGCACACCCCTCACACACGTTTCGTAGCCCCATAGGGAGCTCCACCGAAGGCCCCAGTGGCTGCGTTGGCATGGCGGCACCGCACCCATTTCGGCACACCCCTCACACGTTCCGTGGCCACATAGGGGAGCTCTACCGAGGGCCCCAGTGGCTGCGTTGGCAAGGCGGCGCCGCGCCCATTTCGGCACACCCTTCACACGCTTCGTGGCCCCATAGGGAGCTCCACCGAGGGCCCCAGTAACTGCGTTGGCCCCATAGGGAGCTCCACCGAGGGCCTCAGTGGCTGCGTTGGCATGGCGGCACCGCACACATGTCGGCACACCCCTCACACGCTTCGTGGCCCCATAAGGAGCTCCACCGAGGGCCCCAGTGGCTGCGTTGGCATGGCGGCACCGCACCCATTTCGGCACACCCCTCACACGTTTGTGGCCCCATAGGGAGCCCCACCGAGGGCCCCAGTGGCTGCGTTGGAATGGCGGCACCGCACACATTTCGGCACACCCCTCACACGTTTCGTGGCCCCATAAGGAACCCCACCGAGGGCCCCAGTGGTTGCGTTGGCATGGCGGCACCGCACCCAATTCTGCACACCTTTCACACGCTTCGTGGCCCCATAGGGAGCTCCACCAAAGGCCCAGTGGCTGCGTTGGCGCGGCGGCACCGCAGACATTTCGGCACACCCCTCACACGCTTCGTGGCCCCATAGGGAGCTCCACCGAGAGCCCCAGTGGCTGCGTTGGCATGGCGGCGCCGCGCTCATTTCGGCACACCCTTCACACGCTTCGTGGCCCCATATGGGGCTCCACCGAAGGCCCCAGTGGCTGCGTTGGCATGGCGGCGCCGCACACATTTCGGCACACCCCTCACACGCTTCGTGGCCCCATAGGGAGCTCCATCGAGGGCCCCAGTGGCTGCGTTGGCATGGCGCCACCGCACCCATTTCGGCACACCCCTCACACGTTTCGTGGCCCCATAGGGAGCTCCACCGAAGGCCCCAGTGGCTGCGTTGGCATGGCGGCACCGCACACATTTCGGCACACCCCTCACACGTTTCGTGGCCCCATAGGGAGCTCCACCGAGAGCCCCAGTGGCTGCGTTCGCATGGCGGCACCGCACCAATTTCGGCACCCCTCACACGTTTCGTCGCCGAGGGCCCAGGACAACGCTTCGTGGCCCCATAGGGAACCCCACCGAAAGCTCCAGTGCTACCGCCCGCATGCGTCCCGCACGCCCAAGACAGCGTTTCGTGGCCCCATCGGGAGCTCCACCAAAAGGCCCCAGTGCTACCGCCCGCATGCGTCCCGCACGCCCAGGACAGCGTTTCGTGGCACGCCCTTCGTGGCCCCATAGGGAGCTCCACCGAAAGCGGCACCCACAAAACGTTATTGACAATTGCATATGGTTGGGTCCTTCGCCAGGATGATCGTCCCTTGGGTCGTGGTCTTGTTCTCTCGGACCCTGGTTCGTTTCCTCGTTTTTTTTTCTTCGGCCCCTGGGTCGTGGTTTCGTTTTCTTGTACCCTGGTTTGTTTTCTTGTGTTCGCGTTTTCTCTGCCCCGTGGTCGTGGTCTCGTTTTCTGGGACCTCAATCCGTGAAACTCTTGCAAATGTTTTAAACGAATGTGCGCGGCGCGAATGCGAGGGCCACATTTTGAAAACCACCCGCCCTCAATCCGCGAAGCCCTCAATCCAAGAATGTTCGCGGCGCTAATGCGAGAGGCACAGTTTGAAAGCAACCCGCCCTCCATCTGTGAGACAGTTGTCACTGTTTTAGCTTCATTCTCATAAGTGGTGAGGAACTCTCAGGCAAAACGCACGGCCCGCCTTAGAAACTGGCCTCGGGGTGCGACAGGGAGGAGCTATCTATAAGGAGAAGGAAAGGAGGAGGAGGAGGAGGAGGAGGAGGAGGAGGAGGAGGAGGAGGAGGAGGAGGAGGTGGGCTGCGGCGCATGACAAGAATGGCGGCGGCGTGTGCTTCTCCTCTGCGCCCACTTGCGATCCCCACCCTTAGTGGTCCGATCGACGCTGGGGGTGTGCAGATGAATCTTATCAGTAGGTCGACCCTGCCAAATCAAGGGTACCCTTGCTTCTTGTGTTCAACGGCCCACGCCTTTACATTCCTATGGCAATGTGGCCTCGGAAGGGTTTTGGGTTCTTTCCGCTCGGCGTTTCTATTCGAACTGGACTGTACCGCACGCCCGCGCTGGGTTCCGCCCGGCTGGAGGCATCCTTCGAGCTCTGAGGCCCGGACTGCGTTTCAGGGATTTGGTTTGCAGGGTCGGGTGGACGGCCACGGGGGAGGGAAGAAGCATGGGGGAGGAGGAGGCCGTGCCCCCCCCGCGAGGATGAGGATGACGATGACGATGACGATGATGATGATGATGATGATGATGATGATGATGATGATGATGATGATGATGATGATGATGATGATGATGGTGATGGTGATGGTGATGATGATGATGATGATGATGATGATGATGATGATGATGATGATGATGATGATGATGATGATGATGATGATGATGATGATGATGATGATGATGCGATGATGCTGATGCTGATGCTGATGCTGATGCTGATGCTGATGCTGATGCTGCTGCTGATGCTGATGCTGCTGCTGATGATGATGGCTGCTGATGCTGATGCTGTTGATGCTGATGTGATGTGGTGGTGATGCTGCCTGCTGTGATGCTGCTGCTGATGCTGCTGATGATGATGATGCTGTGATGATGATGAGGGAGGAGGGGATGAGGGGACGGAGGGAGAAGGTGGAGGAGGAGGAGGAGAAGAAAAAGGAGCGAGGAGCGAAGAAGAGGAGGAGGAGCGTGCAGCGAGGAGCGAGGAGGAGCGAGGAGGTGCGAGGAGGAGCGAGGAGGAGCGAGGAGGAGTGCTGAAGAGAGAGAAGAGGAGCGAGGAGGAGCGAGAGGGAGGAGGCGGAGGAGGAGGAGGGGGAGCAGAAGTAGGTGGAGGCAGAGGAACGAGGGGCGAGGAGCGAGGAGCGAGGAGCGAGGAGCGAGGAGGAGCGAGGAGGGATGAGGAGAGCGTACGAGGAGGAGGCAAGGCGAGTGAAGAGCGAGGAGGAGCGAGGAGGAGGAGTGAAGGAGGGAGGAGAGGAGGAGGAGGTGGGAGGAGGAGGAGGAGGGGAGGAAGCAGCGAGGAGGAGCGAGGAGGAGCGAGGAGGAGCGAGGAGGAGCGAGGAGGAGCGAGGAGGAGCGAGGAGGAGCGAGGAGGAGCGAGGAGGAGCGAGGAGGAGCGAGGAGGTGCGAGGAGGAGCGAGGAGGAGCGAGGAGGAGCGAGGAGGAGCGAGGAGGAGCGAGGAGGAGCGAGGAGGAGCGAGGAGGAGCGAGGAGGAGCGAGGTAGAGCGAGGAAGCGCGAGGAAGACCGAGGAAGAGCGAGGAGGAGCGAGGAGGAGCGAGGAGGAGCGAGGAGGAGCGAGGAGGAGCGAAGAGTAGCGAGGAGGAGCGAGGAGGAGCGAGGAGCGGTGTGCGAGGCCAGGGGGAGG
>CAUYUJ010013781.1:426665-438532 GCA_963575745.1 Prorocentrum cordatum | reverse complement strand
GCTGCGATCTGTGAAACTGTCGCCACTTTCGAAGGCTGCGTGGGGGGCCCAGCGGATGGACGCCCTATGGGGATACAGATTAGACCTCGCCATCCCTGGGGGGCTGCGATCTGTGAAACTGTCGCCACTTGCGAAGGCTGCTTGGGGGGCCAGCGGAGTGACGTCCTACGGGGACTCAGATTAGACCTCGCCATCCCTGGGGGGCTGCGATCTGTGAAACTGTCGCCACTTTCGAGGGCTGCTGTGGGGCCCATGAAACTGTCGCCACTTTCGAGACCTGCTGCGGGGTCCAGCATAGTGACGTCCTACGCGGACGCAGATTGGGCCCGTCATTCTACTTCGATTATCCCGCATCTGCGATCGACTGTATGTGTGCGAGGAACTAGACATGGAGTGGTCTGGCACTGACTGACGTCAAATCGTTGTGTGCAGTGTCTCCTGGGGTGTTGCCTGATGTGGATGCAGCTCGTCGGCGCTGCGACTCGAGCTGGCGGTCGTCCTTCGGACCCGCAGAAACATCTGCTGAGCTCGATGAGCTAGGGGAACTACAGGAAAGAAATGCAGGAAACGGAGGCCTGTCATGCACTCGCCGATACCTCGTTGCTCTGTCATCGTCTTTGCTGTTGCATGATCCTTATCTGGCCTGCCGGCGCCGCGGCTCGAGCTGGCGGTCGCCCTTCGGGCCCGCGGGAACAGCTTTTGAGACAAGTGGACGCCGCCGCCTTACTTGCAGGCAGCGCATTGCACTCGCGGACAGCAGCATGGCAGACCGCAGTGAGATCCTCAGTCGCGTGGTGTTGCCAAGCCTGGTGGAGACGCGCGTGATCGACCTGAAGTCCCAATCGCGCGTGCGCTGTACCTGCGTGGCGTTCAGGCACGCGCGTGATGCTGCTCGCTCCGCGTTCAACCAGTACGTCGCCAGTGCAACTTTGGACGATGGACAACCGATTGATGATGCGCGACCCCGGCCTTGAGTTTCTTTCCCGCGGGCCGCCCGCAGACCTGGCGGCGCGTCTGCGAGCGTTCAGCTCCCGCGCTGAAATGTGCGGGAAGGAGGCGGAGAAGCTAGCGGGCGAGCTACGCCTCGCTCGTTCCTTGCACTCTAAACAAGTTTTATCATGTGGAACTCTGCGACGACATGGCGCAGGCAGCGCTGCGGGTTTAGCTCGCGCTTGAAAAACGCGGCAGTCTTCTGTCTCCTCCCGCCACTTTCATCGTCGTCCTATTCCCCGCCTCACCTTCTCCATGCATGCTGCTGCTTCCGCGATGGCCTTTCGCCCCCCCCGCCCTCCATTCCATCCCTTTCCTACCCCTCGTTCCCGTGCCCGTTCTTCTTCGATCCTGGGGCCTCAATCTTCGTTCTTTCGATCGTCGTCCTGTGAATCGTGCAACGCATGCGCGTCCCATGTAGCTTGCGCAGCAAATCGCCGCGTCTACACTGTCGTCGTTCCTGCTCATGTTGGCATAGTCCTCTTGCCATTTGATGCGCGTGGGTTGGGTACGTCGCAGGGTAATTTTGGATCAAACTGTTCCTTCAAAGCCCGCTTGTAAGAGGACACGCCCGTCCTAAGCTTGGTTCGGATCAAATCATGGCGGTGCTAACGTATCGTTTCCAACGCAACCTCGGCCAGTGGCCGACACAGGTGTGAGCTGTGGCTTGACGAGACGGCTGGTGGTTATGGCCAATTTCAAGGCTCGACGTGATTTCCAGGTTTTTTTTTGGATGGCCGCGCTCCCAACAGCTGAAGGCCCAGCGATCGTCTCGTGTCTCTTGTTTCCTGCCGCCTTCCTTCTTCCCACCTCCTCCTTAGTGTCAGTGATCCCTTCCTTACGGGTAAATCGGGCCTGTCGCTCTACAGGAAAACGCTTCAACATAGTTATAGCAATAGTTCGGGGCCGATTGTTCGACCAATTCTTTACATTGCTTTGTGCCAAGTTTTGATTTTCTTTGACTGCGTTTCATTTTCCTCTAAGCAAATCCTCCTGCAGGGGGACATGTCCGCCGTGAGGTCGGGTCGGGCATGTCCCCCTTCAGAAAAATATGATTGGGGCTTTTCTCCGGTATCATTCCTCTAAACAAATCCTCCTGCAGGGGGGCATGCCCGGCCCGACCTCGCGGCAGAGGTTCGCGCCGTGCCGGCGCGGCCGCGCTGCTCCCCGCGCGGGCGCTCCAGGTTGGGGGCGCCGCCCGTGGCCCAGAACCCCCCAAACGGGGGTGATTTTTGGTGACCGTTTTCAGATCCGCTCGTTTGCCCTCGGACTTCTGCGCTGCTTCCCCACCCAGTGCCCTCAACGTATCGGAGGTGGACAGACCTACCCTGACGCGTCGATTAAGGAATTGGCCGTTTACGGTTCGCGAGAGGGCGTCGCGGCCGTCATTTTAGCGGGTCCAGGTCCTTCGATTTCGGCCCAAGGCCGTTTTTACTAAGGGGAGGTTTACTAAAGGGAGGTTTGTCCACCGCCGACCGTAGAGGGGAGCCTCCATCGTTCTGCTCAAGGTGGATCCAGACATGCGACGTCCTCATTCTTCTTGGACGGGGTCCTGGAAGTCCCGACCCTTCCCCCGGGACCGGCTTTTCATCCTGAGTCGTTATTTGATGGCCACGAGGCCCGGCGAGGGCCCCTTGAGGCCGAAATGGGTTAAAAACCTCCCGTCCTGATTCCCCAATCAGTGCTTGCACTGAAGGGGTCTTAGCGGAAGTTGAAAGATTTGGCGAAAGTTTTCCGCCGATTTTGGTAGCAGCCTGGGTTCTCGGGTTCCCGGTTCCGAGGTTCCCTGGTTCCCGGTTATTGGTTCCGGGCCGAGTTCGTTGGGTTATGGGTTCCCGGGCTCCCGGGTTCTTGGTCGATCTCCTCAGCGAAAACCATCCACTGAGTGGGGCTTTTCTTTTGTGTAATTCACTGTTTTGCCGATCGGCGCGGGCCCTCGCACCCCCCTCCCTCCCCCCCCCCCATGGAGTAGATCTTGGATGTTTTTGGCGCCTGTTTTAGGCAGGTGGATTCTCCCCCCATAGGACGCACTGCTGCAAACAGTCGCATTAGGCAGAGGTCCAGTGCCAGACCCCCCCCCGCCCTCCCCCCCTTTCCGCCCAATGTCGAGACGCCGACTAAGAACACGTTGACTTTGAACTCACAGACACAATTAATCGTCGATTCCCAGAAAATATGGGAAAATATGGAAAGTGGGGGGGAAGACAGAAACGCAGAACTTATAGGAAAATATGGGGAATCTTTTTATTTGTGTGTATTTATTTGTGTGTCCTGGGGCCCCGTTCAGACTTGGTGATCGAAAGGCCGCCGATCTTTCAAGGCTGCACGATCCAAGCGGTGTCAGAGAAACCAACGCCGGGGTCGGCACGACACGCACCCGGTGTATGTTCCTCGCGTTGTTGTGTTGTCCTCGCGTTGACGAGGTGGTGCCCCACAGCACGCCACCGAGCCACCGTTTTTTCCTGCACCTGCCCAATTTCGCTGATCCTTAGGCGTCTCGCGCGTGCGGACTCCTCGTAAGTATGCGTAGCGTGCGCATGGGTCGCGAGAAGGAAGGGTAGGAGGAGGAGGAGGCCTCCAGAAGAGCGATGAGCGATGAGCGAGGGAGCGAAGAGGGAGGAGGGAGGAGGATGAAGATGAAGATGTGGATGAAGATGGAGATGAAGATGATCATTAACATGAAGATGAAGATGGAGATGATGCTGATGATTGATGATGCTGCTGATTATGGTGATACTGATGATGATGCTGATGATGATGATGACGATGCTGCTGTTGCTGCTGCTGATGTTCATGCTGATGCTGCTGATGGTGCTGTTGATGGTGATGATGATGATGATGATGATTACGATGGTGACGATGGTGACGAGTATGATGAGGATGATGCTGATGATGTTGATGATGCTGAAGATGCTGATGATGATGATGATGGTGGTGGTGATGATGCTGCTGCTGATGATGATGATGCTGATGCTGATGCTGATGCTGATGATGATGATGATGATGATGATGATGATGATGATGATGATGATGATGATGATGATGATGAGTTGGAGGGGGAGGGGGAGGAGGAGGAGGAGGAGGAGGAGGAGGAGGAGGAGGAGGAGGAGGCAGGCGGGCACGAATTACACGAGGAGGAGGGGGATTAGATTCGAAGAAGCCTACGGCGAATCACCGCCGCTCCCTGCTCTTTAGGATATTCCACTGTGGCCAAACAGTTGGGTAGAGCTTGGCCACGCTCTTGGACGCCCTTCGGGAAACACGTGGGGGAGGAAACAGAGGATGAGGAGAGGGAGGAACCAGGAAGATGAGGGGAAGGATGAGGAGTCCTCTTCGGACCTGCTTGGGTCATTCTCGGGGCCTCCTGGGAGCTTCCTGGGGGCCTCTTGAAGGCCTCCTGGGGTCCTCCTTGGGCCTCTTGGGGACCTTGGGGGGCTTCTCGAGGGCCGCTTTAGCAGTCTTACAGCGTTCCTGGCCTGTCTCACGCCGTCGGAAGCCGTCTTGTGAGCATGTCTGGGCCGTCTTCGGGGTCTCTTGGGGCGCTTGAGGGGAAGGCCATCTTGGGCGTCGGGGCCTCTTGGGCCGTCTTGGGCCGTCGCAAGTCCGATTTGAGTCAAATGCCAAACTCGTCCAACAATCTCAGCAACATCACTGATTTTGGCCTCTTCGGGCCTTCCTGGATGACCTCTTGGAGGTCTCTTTGGCCGTTTTAGGGTCGCCTCTGGGTTTCCCCCCTTGAGGCTATTTTGGGGCCCTCTCGGGCCATGTTGGGGGCAGCTTGGGCCGTGTTGGGGCCATCTTGGGCCGTCTTGGGACCCTCTTTGGGGCCTCTGGTTTTGTCTTGGCTCGATCTCGGAAACCTCTTTGGCCATCTTGCGCGGTCGGAAACCGGCGAGACCGCTAAAACCAATGAAAAGCCAATTGTCAATCAATAGTTTGTGTCTCTTTGGGTCCATTGGGGGGCATCTTTGAGTTGTCTTGGGGGATTCTTGGGCCGTCTTGAGGCCATCTTGGTTGGTCTTGGAGCGCTCTTGCGTCGTCTCTGTGCTATGTTGGACCGTCAGAAGGTCCTCTTCTAGCTCTCTTTGCATGTCTTGGGGCCTTTCTGTCTCCGGGAAATTTCTAGCGAGAACACGCGCCGGCACGCTGCAAGCCGCGGGAAGCCCGAGGACATCCTTGAGTTTGTGGTCCGGGCCTTCGACATGATCAATCCTCAGGACTGTTGGACGGAGGGCTCCAGGGACCTGAGAAGACTCCAACTTCGCCTGCCCTGCCAAGAGACGCCAACATGGCCATGACACAGATTGCAACGAGTGGTACCGACCCTCGTCGAAGCTATGCCCCGAACACCCACTGATTGCGCAATCTGCGTGCGAGTCTCGGTTTGGGGTCCGCCGTGACTCCCGCCGAATTGAGCCCGCAGAGTCTGCTGGCTCAATTCGGCGGTCCCCCTGAGGGCGCACGCCACATTTGCCTAAATGGATAGACGATGAATGCTGGTGGAATGGAGTACATGCATTGGCGTCTCGGGGCAAGGCGGCGGATATGAGGAGGAGGGGGGAGGCGGTCTTGCCAGAACGGTCTGTAGTTAGGCAGGGGTGCGTTCGTGTGTAGGGGAACGAAGGATGACATAAACATAACAAACTCGGAGGGCCGCGCGGATTTCTCGGAGCGGCGCTGGACCGCCCTCCCTTGCGCGCGAAGCGCGCCAGTGGCGGCGCGGGAGGCGCCGCCAGGGGGTCCAGCGCGGATCCGAGAAATCCGCGCGCTGAGTTATTGTGTTTATGCCAGTGTTTGTTTCCCCATTTGGATTATGATGCCTGGACCACCCGAAAGAATTTCGAGCACCAACAAAATCGAAACTCGAGGATTTTCACGTGTCGGGCCCTGGGAGACACTCGTTCGACTCTATTTCGACGATGGTTCGGCATTTTTTCGACACCTTCCCGGGTGCTCGAGAGAAGTTCTGGAATGTGGGCCTTAATAACGATAGGAACACCATACGATCGGCGTCACCCCAGCATACTTAGACTATATGTGCGTCGTTCTCCAAGGGGCGACGCGCGCACCGAGAAATCTTACAGTATATGTGTCGAGGCGGGCGCTTTCTGGCAACACGGCTCGGGAAACGATACATTACAATATGGGTGCAGTATATGTTCGGGTCGGACGCGCGCGCCCAAGGAGAACCTATAGTACTAGTATGTCTTCGTGCGTCCCATAAGTCTGCGAGGGCGGCGGCGAGGAGGTCGTCGGCATAACCAGCAGTAGGAGGAGGAGGAGGAGGAGCAGGAGGAGGAGGAGGAGCAGGGGGAGGAGGGGGGGAGGAGGAGGAGGAGGAGGAGGAGGAGGAGGAAAGGAGGAGGAGGAAGGAGGAGGAGGAGAAGGAGGAGGAGGAGGAGGGAGGGGGAGGAAGGAGGAGGAGAGGGAGGAGAGCGGAGGAGGAGGAGGAGGAGGAGGAGATGAGGAGGAGGAGGAGGAGGAGGAGGAGGAGGAGGAGGAGGAGGAGGGGAGGAGGAGAGGAGGAGGAGGGAGGAGGAGGAGGAGGGGAGGAGGAGGAGAGGAGGAGGAGGAGGAGGAGGAGGAGGATGAGGAGAGGATGAGGAGCAGGAGGAGGAGGAGGAGGGGGAGGAGGATGAGGAGGAGGAGGAGGAGGAGGAGGAGAGAAGGAGGAGGAGAGGGGAGGCGGTCCTGCCGGGGCAGTCTGGAGGCCCCGGGGGGCGCTCCTGCGGCTCCGCGTGCCGCGGCCTCTGCCCGCCCTCCAGGTGTCGCGGGGCTTCGTCCCGGTGGGCTTCCTGTCGTCCATCCGCCTCGACGAGGCGAGGCCGCCGCTGGCCGCCTCGTGTGCTCGAGCGTTCTCGCGCTGCTTGGTCCTCCTCGTCCCCCTTGGCTTCCCCGTCGTCCGTCGCCTCCTGCGCCTCCGCCTCTCCCTCGCTCACCGAGCGCGTTACACTACTCGCAGAGTTCCCATTCGCAGACGTCCGAAAAGCGCACGTGTACGACTGTACTGTACGACTGCTGTACGACTTCGCGTGTCGGGGTGGTTATCATCGGGGCGGACTTTTTGCCTTTTCCCCCCCCCCCCCCCCCTCTCCTCGCTCTCTCCAATATCCCCTCTTCTCTATCTCCTCTATCCCCTCTCTCTCTATCTCCTATCCCCCTTTTCCCCCCCCCCCCCCCCTCTCTCTCCTATATCCCTGCCTCCTCCAGGGCCAGCCGCTCTTCCTCGAGACCCGCGCCGGGAGGAGAGCGGCGCGCGCTCGCGGGGGGGGGGGGGGGGGGGGCGGGGGGGCGGCGCGGCGGCCGCGCCCCCGCCCTCTCTCGCCTCCTCCTCTCCTCCTCCTCCGCCTCCTCCTCCTCCTCCTCTTCCTCCTCATCCGTCTCCCTCCTCCTCCTCCTCCTCCTCCTCCTCCTCCTCCTCCTCCTCCTCCTCCCCTTCCTCCTTCTCCTCCTCCTCCTCCTCCTCGCCGCTGGCGGGCGGGGCGTCAAGGGAGGAAGAACCACCTGGACCCGATCATCGGCGTTTGCTAAACGGCCGGGAGCCTTGAGACGGGGGTCGATGCAAACGGGGTCAGCCAGAGCGCCGGGTCTTGCAGGATCCTGCAGGGCCAGGGGCGCACCGGCCCGGGCTTGGGCGCAGGATCCTGCAGGAGCTTGCAGGATCTTTCTCATTGACCCGGGTTTGGGTGCAGGATCTTGCAGGATTCTGCAAGGCCTGTTTCACCTTGGTCTGGATTGACCCGGGTCAGAAGATCCCCGATGCTAAACGGCCCTGGGCGTTGACTGAACGACCCTGCCCTGTTTGATCGATTCTTTCTGTGGGTGCGTTTGCTACAAACGGCTTCGCGCGTCGGGGTTGATTCTTGTCGGGGTGGAGTTTCTGCCCTCTAGGGGGGGGCGAGTGGGGCAGCCAGCGAAGCAGGCAGAGGTGCTTCTGGGAGGTGTATCGGCCCCCTCGACGGTGCTTCCATCAGCCCTGCCCCCGCCCCTTCGACGTTGCATCTTCGGGGGACCCCCGACTTGGCGTCTCTTCTCTTGCCCGACGCGGATCCGATGCGGCGGATTTGGCGTGGATTCGACGCGGAAGCGATACGGACTCGACACGGATCAGGCGAGTCCGGCATGGAGTGGACACCGAATTGACGCGGGTAGGCCCGCGAGGATGCATCATAACGCCGCCTCTCCCCGCCCCCTCCTCCTCCCCCTCCTCCTCCTCCTCCTCCTCCTCCTCCCCCTCCTCCTCCTTCTCTTCCTCCTCCTCCTCCTCCTCCTCCTCCTCCTCCTCCTCCTCCTCCAGGTGCGGCGGCCCGCCACACCTGGAGGAGACGAGGAAGGGAGGGGAGGGGGGACCTCTGCTGAGTTGTCGCAGGGTTTGGGGCTGCTCGAGGAGAGGAGACGAGAGCTCCGAGGCGGGAACTCATACATGGACCACCGCCTGGAGGGTCAGTTTTCGAAGCCTCGGCAGGCGGTGGATATGGACATGTTGGGGCCCCCGAGGGCCAAAGTACATCCATATCCACGGCCCGCTGGGGCACTAGGACGTCGGTTCCCAGGCGGTGGATATGGATAAATCCCCGCCTCGCAAGAGTGGCTTCCGATGTCGTGTGTGCTGTCTAGGGCGCTCCCGGCGCGCTGCCCGAATGCACTTGTGGCTGCTTCGTCGTCCTCTTCCGCCTCCGTCGCGGGCCTTCTGGGGGGTCTCTTGGGGGCCCAGGGGGCGGCCTCCTGGGGCTTCTTTTACACTACCCCCAGGGGCTTCGGGGGGGCGTCTGGGGCCTTCTC
Organism: Prorocentrum cordatum; assembly: GCA_963575745.1. Taxonomy (NCBI): domain Eukaryota; class Dinophyceae; order Prorocentrales; family Prorocentraceae; genus Prorocentrum; species Prorocentrum cordatum. The sequence continues at coordinate 429,760 of CAUYUJ010013781.1, read as the reverse complement.
GGGGGCCCCTTGGGAACATTTTTGGGGGTCTCGGGGGCCATCCTGTGGAGGGGGGGAGGGCACCCGGGGTCCCCATGGGTTCCTATGAGGGTTGTCTTGGGCCCCTCGGTGGGCCCTCTCGACAGTTTTGTCACCGTGTTGGGGGCCTCTTGGGCCGTCGTGAATCCCTCGTGGGCCGTCTGCGGGCCCTCTTGGTGTCCGTCTTGGGCCAGCCGGGGGGCTCTCGTGCCGTGTTGCAGAGGGCCGCGGAGGCGAGATCGCGGAAGCCACTCAAAAAAACCCATGGAAAGTATTTGCTGTTGCTTCTTGACACCCTTCTCGGGGGTCCTGTTAGGGCCCTCTTTCTCGGCATCGCTCGGACGTGTGCACTTTTCCTCTGGCGAGGACCATCGGGGAGCATCCTTGATCATATGGCGAAAAACCCACGCGCGAAACCGAACAATAACACAGGAAATGGACGTCCGAGCGATGGCCCCCTTTCGGCGTCCTGTCGAGGCGGCAGTTTTTGGGCGCCGGAGGCGGAGGGGAAAAAAGGTGGGATGACGGGGGACAAAAGGGACACAACCGCTCATCTCGCTCGAGGGGGGGGGGGGAAGAAGGGACGGAGGAGGATGGACAGCCAATCGTCTCGCACGCTTCCTCGCCCCCGGTCAAGCGGGGGTGGGGTCGGCGGCTTTGTCCAGGGAGCTTCGCTGGCTTTCGGTTGGCCCTCTGGATGCTCTCCCTGCAGCGCTTACAGTGGAGGCCCATGCCAAGAAGCACCCTGCTTGCCTCCAGGGTGCCCTTCTTTTCCCTTGGATTTCGAGGGTTCCGAGCGTGACGTTCCCATGCCACACACCGACGGACGTCCTGGGGTCTCTGGGTTGGGTTTCTCGTGGAAGGTTTCTCGTGGGCTGGCCTCCACTGTGCACTTGGGGGCGCTTCTGGGCGATATCGGAGCGGCCTTGCCGCGGGAGGGCCGTCTTGGAGGCCGCAGCGGCCGCTCCCTCGCCCGCCTCCCCTCCTGCCCCCCGTCTCCTCCCCAGTTCTCTTGCCTCTCATCTCCCAGCCCTCTTCTTGCCCTCCTCTCCCCTGTCGCCCACATCCCTGGTTCGAACAAAGAAGGAGCAGCAACATAATGCTACCTATACGACCACCCTTCGGGTGATACGTAGGTTGTGGGGGGGGAGGGGGGGGAGCCAACATCTGTCTCGATCGATCTCGCTATCGATCTCACTCAACGGGACACGGGACACCACGGGACACCACGGGTCACTGGTCGATCTCACTATCGATCTCATTGTCGATCTCACTCAACGGGACACCACGGGACACCACGGGCCACCACGGGACACCACGGGACTCCGCGGGACAACACATCGATCTCACTATCGATCTCACTCAACGGGACACCACGGGACACCTCGGGACACCTGTCGATCTCACTATCGATCTCACGATCGATCTCACCCAACGGGACACCAAGGGCCACCACGGGACACCACGGGACACCGTCGGGACACCGCGGGACAACACATCGATCTCACTATCGATCTCACTCAACGGGACACCACGGGACACCTCGGGACACCTGTCGATCTCACTATCGATCTCACTATCGATCTCACTCCGCGGGACACCACGGGACACCACGGGACACCTCGGGGCACCACATCGATCTCATTATCGTTCTCACTCAACGGGACACCACGGGTCACCACGGGACACCTGTCGATCTCACTATCGATCTCAGTATCGATCTCAATCAACGGGACACCACGGGACATCACGGGACACCTCGGGGCACCACATCGATCTCACTATCGATCTCACGATCGATCTCACCCAACGGGACACCACGGGCCACCACGGGACACCACGGGACACCGCCGGGACACCGCGGGCCCAGTCCCAGCCACCTGCGGACGGGACACCACGGGACACCACGGGACACCACGGGACACCGGCGGGACACCGCGGGCCCAGTCCCAGCCATTGGCTGCTGGGCACCCCGACTTTCGCTCCTACTTCGGCCTAGCTACAGGAGGATCACGCGCAGCTTCGCCTCGCCCGCACGCGCGACACGAACACGAAACCGAAACCGATTTTCCGGTGGGGGGTCTCCGTTTCACTGCGATCTCACCCCCCAACATCCGATTATTCATAATTCTAAGTATGTGCAAGGCTAATGACCGTGGTAGTGATACTAATATTGGTAACGAGAATAAGGACACTACAATTGGTACTACTATGAATCATGCCAGCTTGTGATTAGTAATTGATGCTTCTCCCTTGGCTGATGAATAGAGTTCGCTGGGCGCGAACATTTTTTTAAATCACGCGTACCAGGGGGTCGTCGCGGGCGCTGCCGAGGGGATCGTGTAACCCCCTGCACGGCTGCCTCAAAACGACTGTTTTGCGTATAGAAGTACTGGTAGGGATCGTATACATCCAAAACGAAGTGTGTCCCCCTTTCATGCTGATTGCTGACGTGCCACAGTCGTCGTCGTCGTCGTCGTCGTCGTCCTTGTGCGTCCGTCCGTCCGCCAGTCAGTCAGCCAGTCAATCAGTCAGTCAGTCGTCGTAAGTCGTCGTCTGTGGTCATCCTCGTCGTCGTCGTCGTCGTCGTGGTCGTCATCGTCGTGGTCGTCGTCGTCGTCGTCGTCGTCGTCGTCGTCGTCGTTGTTGTTGTTGTTGTTGTTGTTGTTGTTGTTGTTGTTGTTGTTAATTTTGTCGTCGTCGTCGTCAAGTGCAGCGGGCCTACCCAACACACCCCGCTGCGGGGCATTCGCAGTGAGTGGGTGTCGTTGTCGTCGTCGTCGGCGTCGTCGTCGTCATTGGCAGCAGGCCTACACAGCACCCCTCCCACGGGGCATCCGAAGTGTGCCGTCATGGTCGTCGTCGTCATGGTCGTCGTCGTCGACGACGAGAGCGGTCCCCCCCCATAGAGCATCCGAAATGTGTCGTCGTCGTCGTGGTCGTGGGCGTGGTCGTTGTCGTGGTCATCGTCTTCGTCGTCGTCGTTGTCGTCATCGTCATCGTCATCGTCGTAGTCGGCGAATGATTACAGCGGGCATGCGCAGCACACCAACCCCCCTCCATGGAGCATCCGCAGT
>CAUYUJ010013781.1:419165-421665 GCA_963575745.1 Prorocentrum cordatum | reverse complement strand
AATGTTTTTTCCTGCGTTTTTGAGCTATGTTGGCTTCTTGGGGAGGTCCTCGGAGGGCTCGAAGAGCAGTTGAAACCGTCTTGGGGCCGTCTTGAGGTTTCTTGGAGGGGTACTGGAGGTTATCTTGACCCATCTTGAGCTTTCCGGAGCAACATTGGATGCCATCTTGCGCTCTCAGAGGCCCTCTTGGAGCCATCTTTGGCCATATTGGACGCTCTAACCCCTCGCGGGACGCTCCTTCCAGGCTCAGGGGAGGGGGTAGGGGGAGGGATCAAGCTCCTTACCCGCCCGCCAGCAGTCTAGCTCACTCCCACCCGCTGTCCCTACACATACGTAACACCCGAGGCTGAGTATGTTCAGCGGTCGTCTTTTGATGGACAGCTACTGGGAACCAAAGCCAACCCCAGGTGCGCGACGCTTAGGCGAGGTGTGCCACGCGTGCCAGGGGCGCCACGCGCGCCAGGCACCCCTGGGGCCCGAGGGTGCCAGGCACGCCTGGTGCGCCAGATGCGCCATGAGCTCCGAGTGTGCCTGGTGTGCCGCACACTCCAGCCGCGCCAGGTGCGCCGCGTTCGGGGCACGTGCAGAGGGCGTCAGGTGCGCCTGCGCACGTGACAGCACACATCGGGAAACATGTCGGCCCCCGCCATCCTTGTCGAACACCGATGCCCATCATTGTGTCTGGTGGGCCTGCGCACAGCAGGCCACGCTCCACCACCCCCGCCGTCCCTGTCAAACATCACTTGACAGTGATCGCGGGATGGCCCCGCATGATCCAGATTTAGCCGCGTGGTGCATGTTGCACCGTTTTTTGTCAGGGATGGTAGCCCTGCGCACGGCAGGGAATATGCTGACACTCCCGCCGTCCCTGTCAAAGCAATACAAAGTGCTCGCGGGCCTCACGAACGTGACTCAAGGCTCTGCCCCAAAGTGTATTTTGCATGGTCTTTTGACAGGGAGGGTGGAGGGGGGCGCATCGGGTTGGCCGCGCATGCTCCAAATGTGGAGGCATAGTGCATTTCGTATTGTTTTTTTGACAGGGATGCTCAGGGGCGGGTCGTCATGGTGTCGGCATGGTGCCTGGTTGGCCCCAGGTTGCCTGGGGGAGGGGGTGCATATTCATCAGGATTTTTTTTGTTTTTTGTTTTTTTTGTCTAGCAGATTTTTTTTATATATATATATACATATATATAAACTCACCCGAGCAGGGGAACGAGGGAGCTCTGGCAGAGAGGCGACGCAAGTCGTGTGAAAGCACCGACGCCCAGAGGGCCGGTGGGATGTGCCTCGGCCCTGGCTTCGTCTTAAGGGGAGGGTCGGAGGAGGGGCTCGGCGTGCACGCCACGTCGTGTGGTCGGCCGGGCGGCCAGGGAGTGCGGAGACGGAGTGCGGTGTGCAGGCGCTCCAGCATCAATCACCTCGAGCTCCTCGGCTGGCCTGTCGACTCGGCGTGTTTGTTCGAGCCCCTCCCCTTGGGGGGGGGGGAGACGGTTGTCCCCCGCGTGGGGTGGTCGAGGGCTTGCGGAGGCTTCCAGGGAGGGGGAGGAGGTCTGAGGCGGGGCTGGGGGGATGGGGGTCAGGGCGAGGAGTGGGGGAGGATGAGAGGGGGAGGAGGAAGCGGATGTCCCCAGGTTTTCGCAGTTTGCCCGCGCATGCCATCGCCAGCAATCTTCAGCCAGGCGTTTATAGTCCATACGCGATGCATATTCCACCGAGTCTCTTGTTGGCCGGGCGATAGAACAGGCTCAGTTCACGAGTCTCAGGCGCGGCAAGACAAGTGATGCAGAGTGCCACGAGCAATGCGACGCAATGAACAATCACCATCCCTAGAAACCCTACAAACATCGCTATTCGTGAAGTCAGAACACGAGTAGCAGTATTGGTAGTCGTAGCAGCGTGATCGTTTGTAGTAGCGATAGTGGTGATGGTAGTAGTAGTGATCGTGGTGGTGGTGAGGGTGACCGGGTATAGTTGCGTCTGCAGCAGATGCATCAGCATTCAGAAGCAGTGTTATACAGACTCGTAGCGCTAGCAGTAGTAGTGATAGCAGTAGTAGTACCAGTAGGGGTGAGAGTAGCAGAAGTGGTGGTCGTAGTAGTTGGCTCATTCGTAGTAATAGTAGTAGTCGTAGTCGTAGTAGTAGTCGTCGTGGTGGTAGTAGTAATAGTAGTAGCAGTCGTAATAGTAGTAGTAGTAGTAGTAGTAGTAGTAGTAGTAGTAGTAGTCGTCGTCGTCGTAGTAGTAGTAGTAGTAGTAGTAGTCGTAGTAATAGTAGTAGTAGTAGTAGTAGTAGTGGTAGTAGTAGTAGTAGTAGTAGTAGTAGTAGTAGTAGTAGTAGTAGTAGTAGTAGTAATAGTAGTAGTAGTAGTAGTAGTAGTAGTAGTAGTAGTAGTAGTGGTAGTAGTAGTAGTAGTAGTCGTCGTCGTAGTTGTTATAGTCGTACTAGTAGTAGTAGTAGTAGTAGCAGCAGTAGCAGTAGTAGTAGTAGTAGTAGCCGTAG
>CAUYUJ010013781.1:399165-414165 GCA_963575745.1 Prorocentrum cordatum | reverse complement strand
AGTGCCCGCGTGTCCTCTTCCTCCTCCTCCTTCCCCTCCTCCTCCTCCCCCTCCCTCCTCCTCCTCCTCCTCCTCCTCCTCCTCCTCCTCCCCCTCCTCCTCCTCCTCCTCCTCCTCCTCCTCCTTCTCCTCCTCCTCCTCCTCCTCCTCCTCCTCCTCCTCCTCCTCCCCTTCCTCCTCCTCCTCCTCCTCCTCCTCCTGCTCCTCCTCCTGCTCTCCTCCTCCTCCTCCTCCTCCTTCTCCTTCTCCTTCTCCTCCCTCCTCCCCCCCGTCCTCCTCCTCCTCCTCCTCCTCCTCCTCCTTCTCCTCCTCCTCCTCCTCCTCCTCCCCCTCCTCCTCCTCCTCGTCCTCCTCCTCCTCCTCCTCCTCCTCCTCCTCCTCCTCCTCCTCCCCCTCCTCCTTCTCCTTCTCCTTCTCCTCCTCGCCGCTGGCGGGCGGGGGGTCAAGGGAGGATGAGCCACCCGGACCCGATCATTGGCGTTTACGAAACGGTCGGGAGCCTTGAGACGGGTGTCGATGCAAACGGGGTCAGCCAGAGCGCCGGCTCTTGCAGGATCTCGCCGGGACAGGGTCGCATCGACCCGGGTTTGGGTGCAGGGTCCTGCAGGATCTTGCAGGATCCTTTGCGTTGGCCCAGGTTTAGGTGCAGGATCTTGCAGGATCTTCAGGATTCTGCAAGGCCTGACTGACCCGAGGCTGGGTCCAGACTTCTCGTTCTGTTAGGTCGGGCATTTCCGCAGGCGAATTTTGGAGGAATGGTACACGAATTGTTCAAGAATTGTCAATCTCATCGTCCGTAGACCATTAAAACACTATTTTTGGATACATATTCCTCCTGTAGATGGACACGCCCGACTCAATCGTTCTGCGTCGTCCATCTTAGTTGATTTTCCAAGGAAAGCTCGCTGACGTGGGGGCTCGATCGCTTATGATTTGCCAACAGCTGCTTCCCGAAGAGTTATTCATTGTTTTGTCTTCCTTCTTTTTTATGTTTTTTGTTTTTTCTTTTTAATTAATGTGTATTTATATAAAATAATAAAAAGCAATTGTAGAGCTAGCGCGCGAGACTATGATGGCAGCGTGTCGCGGCGAGAGGTGTTCAGCGTTCCAAGGTCCAAGGCTGTAAATAAAAAGAAACTCCGCTCAATCTCGTAACATGATAAAAGTGTGGTGCGCTGGCTAGATCGAAGTTGGGATGCATCTCGCCTTGCCCTCTCGCTGCTGTTGCTTCCGCTCCTGGTCCTAGATTTTCTCTCGATGATCATGTGTGGTGCGCTGGCTGGATCGAAGTCGGGATGCATCTCGCCTTGCCCTCTCGCTGCTGTTGCTTCCGCTCCTGGTCCTGCTTTTTCTCCTCGTCGGTGCCCCCAGCGCGGCCTCGATCGACTCGTCCATCCTCGTTCTCTCCGGGAGAGGGCCGCCGCGCGCTTTCCTGCAGCGCGGGCCCGAGCTCACGCTAGACCGAACCAGGGAGACTTGCTGCTGCTCCGGGAAGTCCCTTCGATCCCTCCCTCCCCGCCCTCCTCCTCCTCCTCCTCCTCAGGTCGTCCGTCCCTCCCCCTCTCCTCGCCCTCCCCTCCCGGCCCCCCCCGCCCGCCCCATACCCCGCTTCAGGTCCTCACCCCCTCCCATGCGGCCGCTGCTGCTCCCGTCCTTCCGCCTCCGCCCCCCTTCGCCTCCGCACCCTCCGAGAGTCCCAGACCCTCGAGCCTCGACTCGGCCTCGACCCTCCAATGACGGCGACGACGGCGACGACGACGGCGACGACGGCAACGACGGCGACGGCGACGGCGACGGCGACTGACGACGACCGACGACGACGAGGGCGGCGACGACGACGACGACGGCGACGGCGACGGCGACGGCGAGGTGCTGACCCACTTCGAGCGGAAGGGCCTGCTCTCCGAGGACGGGGCTTGGCGGGCGTGTGGGGGGAGGGGGGGGGGAAGATGCGAAGATGGGAGGAGCAATGCACGTACAGTCCGGGCGTTGACCCGAGGAACCCTGAATAACTATGGAACGGGGCCCCTTTTTCCCATGAGTCAAACTTTTAATCCCCCATCCAAAACCTAAGGACAACCTCAGGCAAGCTGTAAACCAAAGAAGGAGCACGGAGCCCCTCCCCAACGAGAAGAGTTCTTTCTTCAGCGCCCCGACTGTATCCAGGGGCGCCGATGATCCATGTTTTCGGCGAGGCTCCCTGGCGAATACGTGTAATGTCCGCCTCTGGGTTATTCGCCCTTCTCGTCGCCGCCGAGATGGATAACCGAGCGTGTGGCGTTTTTGTTTCTGGTTTGTATTGCTTATTGCTATTTGTCTTCCAATCTGGGAGGACATGCCCGACCTACCCTTCGCCCGTTGTTCCCTCCTTCGCCCCCCTGGGAGGCCCTCGTCGCCACCGCTGGACTCGCCTCGAGATTCTGCGGAGGCGGGGGGGTCCAGGATCCCAGGATGACGATAACGGGCTCAGACGAGATTGGGCACAAGGGCGCTAGACTTAAGTCGGGCCTGTCCCTCTAAACCATAGTCGGGGGAAGATTTTCTATTCTCCTTGACTATGTTTGCCTAGCTCCTGATATGTTTCAATTTTCCTGTCGACATCCGCATCCGCCTGTAGGAGGACATGCCCGACCTGACGGTAGCCGGGGGAAGGGGGAGGGGGAACATGGGCGGGCGCTCAGGTTGCATTACATCATTCAGGAGGGAACTCAACACACAGACACAATTCATCGTCGAGCCCCAGGAAAATATAGAAAAATATGGGAAATGGGGGGGAAGACAGAACCCCTGAAAATATGGGAAAATATGGGGAATCTTTTTATTTGTGTGTATTTATTTGTGTGTCCTGGGGCCCTTTCAATCATGTCTCGTGCAGTCGTCGTTCGACCCTTCCCCAGCCCTTCCGGGGGGGCCCTCTGCAGGGGCCCCCGCCAGGTCTGGCCTGGAGGGAGCTGCCCTTGAGCTCTCGTCGGGCGGGCGGGGCAGGTTGAGCAAAGGGGGGGTCACCACCCACCAATCCACCCCAACCCAACCCGTAGGCTCAGATTTACTCTCGATTTCCAGTGGGGGGGGGTCGGGAAACATCGAGAAAACACATGTGGAACCCTTACCCCCCCCACCCGAAATTCGGGTATTTGGGTTGGGTTGGGGTGGTCTGGTAGGTAGTCAGGGGGGGACTCGGGCACAGCCTCCGCGTCCCCAGCCACCGACCTCTGTGCCGTTAGCTTTGTTGTTTCTCTGGATTTTTTCGTCTGAGATTCGGTGCGGTCGCATGCTGTTGCATGGCCAGAGACCCGCGCACGAAGCTCTGGCGGCAGGCTCCCTTCCGACTTAGGGGTACGCTTCGAGGACTAACGCGCATATTGCATTAGCATGTGTCTCGTGCCGTCCTTCTATTGTTTTCCAGCCCTCGAGCTCTCTCCGCAGGGGTCCCCGCCGAATCTAGATTGGAGAAAGCTTACGGTTGTCGGTACTTATTCGCGAATCTCAGAGAGTGGGCAACGCGTGAACTTCACGTTGGACACGCCTGATGCCTTATTGGATCATGCGTTTGGCGAGCACGTGCGCGGCCAGGCCCTCTGGCACCGATCGCGGGCTAGCTCTTTCAATGCGACGGGTCTGACAGTCATATAGCAAGGTTGGCTGAATGGCTTGACATATGTTGAAGTGATCTTCCGGGCAGCTGGTATGAAGCTCGAATCCATCTGGGATCGGCCACCTTGGGGCTTCAAACGGTACATGTAATTACCATTCACCGCTTGCATTTTAACCGAGCGTATTCCATTTTAGAGAGCAGCCAGGGCGTAGGCCAAACACGGTTCACAACCACACTGCATGACATTGCAGACGAACGGCGGCTCCCCGCGCGATATGTGCCGCAGCGAGTTTTTACAGCATCATGGGGCCAGCCGGGAGCCTCTGGGGCCATTTTGGGCAATTTTGCGGTCATCAGGGTCTTGTTTTAGGTCGGGCGTGTCCCCCTACAGGGGGATTTAGCACACAAAAAAATGAATAATCCAAAAATGCTCCCAAATTGTCAAACAAATACAAAAATAGTCCCCCGACTATTTTTTACTATTTTTGAACATGCCCCCTGTAGAGGGACAGGCCCGACTTAAGGTCTTGCCTGGACACGGTATGGCGAAGTACCACACATAACAGCGACACGCTCTGTGTTCCTCTGAGTTTGGGCGTCGGGGCTCCTTCATGGGTCCCATGTGGGCTTGTTTGCGGTATCTTTCAAAACCCTTTCGTTCGTCTCGTGGTCTCTTCCGCCGTCTGATTCATGTTCCTCAATTCGTTCGCTGCAGAGTCAGCTTTCGTGCCTCATCGCTGGCAGCGCCTCATGGCCGCCCACAGTGACAACATCGTTTTGGGTTTGTCTGCGGACTTCTACAAGGACGCGTGCTGGATGGCCAGTTGTTTTATTTCATGCTGCGCGCCTGGTGTTGGCTCGTGCTACATGTTTTATCGGCGCCGCCACCAGGTGTCGGGGTGCGGGGTGTCTGGCGCAGCCTGCGGCGCAATCTGCGGATGACAATATGGAGATATCGCGATGGGGTGGGGGCTGGGTGGTTGCCGCAAACGATGGGCCAGCCTGCGGAACGTACAGATGGCTGATACGTCGCGATTTCGGGTGGTTGTGCGGGTTGGGCGCCTGGCGCAACCCATGGCGCAACCCATGGCGCAACCCATGGCGCAACCCATGGCGCAACCCGTAGGTAATGGGAAACAAACAGAGCCGATCATTTGTGGCTTGGAGGGGGCGCGGGGTGACTCTGGAGCAGCGTACTGCGCAACATGTGGACGGCGGGCTGCGCTGGGGGGGACCCAAGTGGCGGAAGGTCTGGCACAGCCCCTGCCGCAGCCGACGGAGGGCTGACAGAGCGGGGTAACTCCTCATGCGGCGAGGCGCGGGGGGTCTGGCGTAACCTGTGGCGCAGCCTGCGGACGGGTAGGCTGAGTGCAGAAGCTGTGTTTCTGGCAGAGGGGTGGCTCGCGGGGTGCCTGGCGCAGCATGTGCCGCAGGTTGTGGGAGTAAATGCAGTCAGGGCGCACGGTCAGGATGCACGCCTCTCCAAGCTTGCCTGGCCGCGCCCACTTCGAAGGGGTGTCCTCGTGGCCTTTTGCCGCCTGCCCGCCCGCTCCCCCTCCCCCTCCCCCTCCCCCGCCCCCTCCTCCTCCTCCTCCTCCTCCTCCTCCTCCTCCTCCTCCTCCTCCTCCTCCTCCCGCCCTGGCCTCCCGCCTGCGCGTTTGCCTTCGTCTGCCTGCTTCTCGTTCCCTTTCTCCCTCTCCGTCGCCGCGCAGCACAGACTGCTGGGGGAGCCGGCGGCGCCGGCCACTTGGGGACACGCCGGGCACCTTCGTCGTGCGCCCTTATCATGCGCCTCGATTGTATCAGGAGGGAAGAAAACACACAGACACAATTAATCGTCGATTCCCCAGAAAATATGGGAAAATATGGGAAGTGGGGGGAAGACAAAGACCCAGAATATATGGGAACATGTGTGTAATAGTTTTATTTGTGTGTATTTTTTTGTGTGTCCTGGGGCCCCTTGATTATCATGCGCCTCGATTGTAGACACAGCGAGAAATCACGACTCGCGGGGCGCGGGGAGTCTGGAGCAGCCGTTGGGGCAGTGCTCGGCGCACCTTGCGGACTGCATGCAACGCCTGGAAGATGGCCCAATTCGGGCAGGATTTGCGCAGCCCGCGGCGCCGCGCGTGGAAAGCAGCCAGAGTTTTTGGGGGCGGGGGGCGGGGCGTTGAGCGCTGCTCGTGGGGCAACCTGCGGCCGGAGACAGTACATCAGAGAGTTGCGGGGTGTCTGGCGCAACCGATGGCGCAGCCTATGGCGTAATTAGCTTCTGGAAGGTCGACACAACGAGGGGACATCTCGATTAGGTCGGGCGAACTTTCAAGACGGACTCGCGATCATCGAGCCCCCTTCCTCCTGTTTCAAATCGTTCTCGTGAACCTGGGAGGGTTCTACATGGAGCAGGAGGAGGACGAGAAAGGGTGGCGCCAGAGCGAGTAAGGGGGGACGCAGCGATGGAGCGACGAAGTTATCGATATCCAGGACTGCGGATGGGCCCGCAGTCCTGGATATTGATAATCGGCTTCCCCGCAACAGTAAAAGGCAATACTAGGGTGCGAAACGTGAAGAAGTGGTGTTGGTCTCCAAGAGGCATTGGAAGCTACACGCGGGGACCGAACAAGTATCAGAGCATCAGTTCTGGCCAGTTCGAGTCTGCCGCCGTTTCCAGCCACGCCATGCGCGGAGCATCTCGGACAAGGGACAGCTGCTCATGCACACCCGCTTCTCCCTGCCCACCCTGAGTCTGCCCGAGCCTTTCAGGGACAGGACACCCCCGAGACCAGAGATCTTGACTCGTGCTTGCTCAACTGTCTGCGGCGAGTCTGTGTGTGTGTGTGCGTGTTTTGATGGGCCTGTTTTCCACCACCACCACCAGAAGCTGGAGGGGAGAAGGATATGGAGGATGAGGAGGAGGAGGAGGAGGAGGAGGAGGAGGGGGAGGAGGAGGAGGAGCAGGTGACACACAGGACCACATGCCGTGAGCGAGCGAGCAAGGAGGAGCAGGATGAGGTGGAGGAGGAGGAGGAGGAGGAGGACCCCCTCCCCCTCCATGTGGTGGTGGTGGTGGAACACGAGCCCATCATCTCTGTGCCCCAGACCAGGAGACGCTGGAGTACCTGGACGCCGACCCGTTCGTGCTCTTCGGCATCGACGACGCCATCACGCAGCAGGCGCGACGCGCTCGCCCCTCCGGAGACCGCCGGGGGCGAGCGCCGGGCCGCGGCGTGGGCGGCGCCGGAGGGCGCCTCCGTGCTCCGCTCCCTCTGGCTGGCCGCGGCCTCGCGCCTCCTCTCGGGGCTCCCGCCGCGCCTCTGCGTGCCTCGGCATCGTTTCGCCAGCCCCCAGGTCACCATCCCCATCCCCTTCGCTTGGCATCGCTCGGACGTGTGCATTTTTCCTTCGGCGAGGACCATCGAGGAGCATCCTTGATCATTTGGCGAACAAATCACGCACGAAATCAACAGAAGCACAGGGAATGGACGTCCGAGCGATGGCCAGCTTCGAGACCCCCGCCAGATTGCCACCCCAGTTTGGGGATGCACCCCTCGAAGCCCGAACGGAACGGCCTGTATCCCCATCCAGGGGGGCGCATCGGCCAGGGGGGCCCGGCCCGCGCCGGTGGGGATGGGGATCGGTCAAACGATGCTCGGACTCCCGTCGCGCCTGCGTGCCCCGACTCGCCGTGCCACGCCTTCTTGCAGACTCCCGACTCGGCTGCCCGCGGGCGGGCATCCTTTCCGGTCTCCTCCACTGCAATCGGCCTCCAATTGTAAGTCGGGCGTCAGGAGAGTATTCAAAAATGGTACAAAAGTCGGGAGGCAATGTTTTTGAGTTCTTTTTTGACAGCGTTTGCATACTTATTATATCTCTCTCTATATATATATGTGTGTATATGTATGTATATATATATGTATATTATTTTTCGCTCCAAATCCGCATGTAGGGGGGCAGACCCGACCTGAGCCTCATATGAGCGCCATTCGTGCCTCCCCCGGGCCCCGACGACGCCCCGAGAGAGAGAGGGGCGCGCCCCGCACTCCGCGCACGGCGGGGGGCCCACGCCGAGAAGCACCCTGCGTGCCTCCAAGGGGCCCTGGGTTTCGTGACGAACGAACAACACACACCCATACCCATAGGGGGGTCGTTGGGAGGAGGACTGGCTATGGGTATGGGTGCGGGTTGTCGGACCTTGGGGAACGCTCCCGTTCGAGCGGGGACCCCCATCCGACAACACGCACTCATAGCCCTTTCCGATCCCCCTATGGGTATGGGTGTGTGTTGTTGGTTCGTCATTTCGTGGGTTTCGAGACGGCCTTGCTGTGGGGAGCGCGCCGTTCCCGTGCCAAGAGTCCATGGACGGCCTGGGCTCTCGGGGCTGGGTGTCTTGCGGAGGGTCTCTTGTGGACTGGCCTCCACTGTATCGTTTCTGCGCGGGGCTGGTGCGAGATGGCTGCTCCAAGCGTTTTTTTCCAATCCGAACGCTTACTGGTCCCTCCAGAAATGGTCCTCCCGCAGCAGCGCTGGGCTCCTTGCAGGATCGGCGCTTTTGCTCCCGCCGCTCACAAATGGCGCTCTCGCCCCAGCGTGGGCCCGCTTCCTGGAGCTTTCCTCGTCGTTGCAGCCCTTCCTCTCCGTCCTCCGCCTCCCCCTGGTCCTCCAGCTCCTCCCGCTCCCCCAAGTCTTCCGGCTGTCGCGGCTGTGCTTCATCCTTCTGTCTCCTTCTTCTGCTCGTAGTCCTGCTCATCCTCCCTCTCATCCTCCTGCGCATCTGCCACCTCCTCCACCTCCTCACACTGTACACAGCTCTTCTTTCGGCTTCCGCATGCAGCGATAAGGGTCATGCTGGGGGCGCCAGATCTGCTGCGACAGTCGTTGGCCGTCATCGAGGACATCAGCGCAACGTGAAGGGATGGCTGGGAGGGGTAACATTTCCGATATGGCGCGAGCTCGCCTGGCTCCCCCCCCCTCTCCCCGCTCCCGTGCCCCCTCTCGACTCTGCCATGCAGCCAGCTCCAGTCCCAGCTCCCTCTCCCGCACCCCGCCGCGCCTCCCTCCCGCGACGGTCTCCGGGGGCCCCGTTCCCCGGAGGGCTCCCGGGGGGGCCTCCGTGGGGCGCAGCATGAGGTGCCGACGTGCGCAGGGACACCTCCAGGAGCAGGGTGCCCAGGAGCCTCGACGCCCGCGGGGCAGGTGCAGCTGCTCTTCTGCTGGGCTCTGCCCCGCGCCCGCGACCTCGCCTCGAGCACCCGATCCCGCGGCCGCGCGGGGCCAGGGCTTCCCGGGGCGAGCGTTCGGCCAGGGAGATGATGTTGTTGTGCACCCTCTGGGCCACAGCGCACGCGTCGTGCCCCCTACAGTGCCGCTTTTAATACATGCTCCGCGTGCGGATGATGTATTAAACATGCAGGGGTTCAGTACTAAAAACAACGATGAGTTCATGCATACATTTTCTCATAAGTTAATCATATATCAAATGCAAATCCGATTTTTTTTGAAAATCCCATGTATGCAAAACTGCCCCCTACTCTCCCCCACTCCCCCGGCCCCTCCCCCACGACGTATAGCGCTGCCCCCCTCGGTGCGTCCCCGGCAGTGCCGCTGTGCGTCCCCGGCACCACAATTCTGGGGGGGGGGCGGGGCGCGACGTTATTATTTAGAAGATAGAAACGGGTGTGGTGTAAAGGGGTGTGGTGTGGACGCCCTGCATGCCCATAGAAACAACGATATGGGCGACTTCACTGCGTTGCCATCTGCGACGTGCGCGGCCGAATCCAAAGCAATGCTGGGGCCGCTGCTCCAAGTGGGCCACGGCAAGGTAGGAATGAATGCAAAGGGGTATACAAACGATCGGATGGCAATGCAAAACGGATGTGGAACTCTAGTGCGTCACACAAACGTGAATCAGAAGCATTGGCACTGAGGGGGCATAACTTAGTTATGCCCCCTCTCCCGTATCCCCCCCCTCCCCCCTCCATTCACCGAGCGCGTTCCAGTGCTCGCACCGTGCCTACTCGCAAACCTCCGAAAAACATGTCTTTGCTTCGGTGAGATGTTCCGTAGATCCCCCCTGCCGCGGATCCAGGCCGCTTGCGAGTAGTTTTTTTCGCGAGGAGTGGAACGCGCTCGTCGATCCATAGCGCCCGTTGTTCAGGAGGAAAAGAAGCACACAGACACAATTAATCGTCGACCCCCAGGAAAATACAGGAAAATAGGGGAAGTGGGGGGGAAGACGAACATCCAAAGAGTATATAAAAGATATGGGGAATCCTTTATTTGTGTGTATTTACTTGTGTGTGTCCTTGGGCCCCTCCAGTGGTGGCCGCGAAGGTAAACCTGCGCTCGGGGCGGCGGGGGCACCTCGGGAGCGCCCCCCCCCGCCCAGAGGCCCGCGGCGCCCTCTGCAGGGCCCGCAGGCCCAGGGGTGGGCACCGCCGCCAAGACCAGCGGCGGCCTCCACGAATGCAGGAGGGGAAGAACACACACAGACACAAATGATCGTCGATCCCCAGGAAAACACGGGAAAATATGGAATATGGGCGGGAAGACAAAGACCCAGAACGTATGGAAAAACATGGGTGATCCTTTTATGTGTGTGTATTTATTTGTGTGTCCTTGGGCCCCTTGAACCATGCAGGGTGGGCCCCCATGCCGAGGAGCACCCTGCTTGCCTCCAGGGCGCCCTGTTTTTTTTTTTGGGGGGGGGGGGGTCGATGTTTTTTTGCAGTGGAAGGCGTGGCTTCCCCGCGCCAGAGAGCAGTGGGCATCCTGGGGTCTCAGGGTTTTGGGTTTCTTGTGGAGGGTCTCGTGTGGTCGGGCTCCTGCTGCACGAGTAGGGTCCCGATCCTGGCGACTGGTGGTGATGTCCGGGCTTCTCGGGTCGCCGAGGGGATGCCGCCAGCACCAGAGTCGAAGATCATCTCCTCCCAGTAGGCACACCTCTTCACCAGCCTGGAACATATCCCTATCCCTATGCTGGGCATCTCCTCATCACGATGTCAATCTTAGGGATTCCCCTATTTTTCGAGGGCGAATCCCTAAGATTGTCATCGCCTTTTGGAGTGTCAATCTTGGGGATAGGGATACGTTCGAGGCTGGTAACCTCTGTGTGTTCGTGTCAGTGCCCACTGCAGGCCTTCAGCAATCGCCTCCGTCGTCGCCTCCTCTGTCGTCGCCGTCACAGGATTCGATTCGATCCGTGCCCGTGTCGTTGGGTTCGATCTGCCCATGAAGCCCGACGCTACGCGCGTCCCGAATTCGATACGGGTTCCGTCTTTGAAGCTGACTGGTACTTCCATCGTCCTCCTTCGTCCACCCCGTTGGTCGCCGCCGCCTCGGACCTCCCCGGAGAGGCGCTGGCGAAGCTGCAGAAGTTCCCGGCCCTCTGGTGCAGAGGCGCCTGCGCCGACGGTTTGGTTCTTCTCAGTCTCTCTGGCTCCGCCTCTGTTCGTCTTCCTTACCCTGTTTCCCTGTATTATCCTTCCTTTCCCCTCCGCCCTGATGGCACTGCTATGCTTCCTCCTCTGTCAGGTTAGATCATCGTTCCTCATTTGCATGTTTACTCTTCCACTTTGTCACCTAGGTAGCTGACCAATGGCGGCTCAACCTGGACCCTTCATCTCAGGCGCCAACGGGATTGGGTCTCGGCGCACATCGCGCACGATGCGGCGAAATGCCGCTCGCGCCCAAGCGCCGCGCGTGTTTGTTCTAAAATATGTGCTCCCGCTTGGGCGTGGCGCGCTATGTTCGTTTGCCAATGCGTCGCGCTGGGCGGTGCGCGAGTGGACGCCATGCAGATTTCTCGCCTCAAAGTGGCGTTTCTGCTTCGGCGCGGGTGGCGCATCTGTTTCGCTCGCCCAGTCGTCGCAAGCGGGGCCACCCCGGAGAGTGAGGAGAAAGTCGTCGTCGCTTGCGCAGATTTCGCCTGGAAGTATCGCCTCCGCTCGGGCGCGGCCCATGTTTTGCCCTCGCCAGTCCTGTCGGAATCTGGTCTCCGCGCAAAAGGGACCTCGTGGTGCTGTTGCCCCAATGCCACGCAATGAGTTTCGGGGAGTTCTGCTCCGGCCTGTGCGCGGCCCGTTGTCTTGCTTTCCCATGTCGTCAGAAGCGGGGACGCGCGCGCGCGAGCGTCTCCTGTTCGCTCATTTGGTGGGAGCGCGCGAGTTTCGCTGACTCGGTCGGGCTGGCTGATGGGCTTGGAACGAAGAGGAGAACGAAGGGTAGAACGAAGGGTAGAACAAAGAGAAGCTGCTCCTCTTCGTTCTACCCGTCGTTCTCCTTCTCGTTCTCTCTTTTCTCCTGGCCCTCCCTTTCCCTCACCTCGGGCGTTGCGTCATGTGGGTGGGCGAGGAAGGGGGGGGGTCAAGAGAGTTGCACCTTTCGTGCACCTATGGGGCCCCGAGTAGGAGCCTCTGGTGCCCGAAAGGGGCACGAACGGTGCACGTTCCTTCGTGCCCTCACCAGGCATCGCCGCGCCCCCGGTACTAAGCAGCGACCAGTCACCCTGCTGCCCCTCGCCCCCCTCCACCTCCGCCTCCCCCTTTCCCTTTCCGTGGCCCCCCTCAGCCTTCCCCGGCCTCCACCCCACTTCCGTAAACGTTGTGGCAACGTGCATCGCACACACAGGTTGAAAAGAGCGTCGTGCCCTGTATTCCGTGAGGAAGCAGGCGACCCTTCCAGCAAATATCATACACCTATTGGAGCATGCTTCAGATCAGACAGGTGCTGAGTGAATCCAACATCTACCAGCCTGCCCTATCCCTATGCTTGGCACCTCCTCATCACGATGCCAATCTTAGGGATTCCCTTATTTTGTGAGGACGCATCCCTAAGATTGTCATCGCCTCTTGGCGTGTCAATCTCAGGGATAGGGATACGTTCGAGGCTGGTAAAACATCTCACCACACACCCACGGTTTACGCACTACCTCGTGCGGCGGTGACTCCCTGGGAAGTCATGTGCTGCCGCGCGAGCAATTACTACCGAGTGCTCGGCGCTCCGGCGCGCCTCCGCCGAGCCCCTCGAGGGCCGCCCTGCGAGACGTCTTCGGGCGCCCCGCCGTCCGCCCGTCCGTTCGTCCACCTCTGGTCCGCGGAGCAGAGGTGGACGAACGGACGGGCGAGCGGACGGGTCATTCTCGTCGTCGTTGTCGTCGTCGTCGTCCTCGTGGTCGTCGTCCTCCTCCTCATCCTCCTCCTCCTCCTCTTACCAGCCTGACACATATCCCTATCCCTATGCTGGGCATCTCCTCATCACGACGCCAATCGTAGGGAGTCCCTCATTGTTTGAGGGCGCATCCCTGAGATTGTCATCGCCTTTTGGCATGTCAATCTTAGGGATAGGGATCAGTTCGAGGCTGGTAAGAGGTGGACGAACGGACGGGCGAGCGGACGGGTCATTCTCGTCGTCGTCGTCGTCCTCGTCGTCGTCGTCGTGGTCGTCCTCCTCCTCCTCCTGCTCCCCCCCTCCTCCTCCTCCTCCTCCTCCTCCTCCTCCTCCTCCTCCTCCTCCTCCTCCTCCTCCTCCTCCTCCTCCCCCTCCTCCTCCTGCCGGCCGCGGAGGCGTCGCGCCCGAGTTCGAGGAGTGGGCCCAGTACCTCCGCGTGGACCCGGCGCGCGAGGGCGACTTGAGGTGGCTGGTGCAGGCACACTCGCCGCGGCCGCGCGGGGCCGCCGTGCCGGATGCGCGCCTGTCGTCTTGGCCTTTTGGGGGTAGGATTACCAGCCTCCTCCTTCTCCTCCTCCTCCTCCTCCTCCTCCCTCCCGCCCTGGCCTCCCGCCTGCGCGTTTGCCTTCGTTTGCTTGCCTCTCGTTCCCTTTCTCCCTCTCCGCCGCCGCGCAGCACAGACTGCCGGGGGAGCCGGCGGCGCCGGCCACTTGGGGACATGTTGGGCACCCTCGTCGTGCGCCCTTACCATCACCAGCCCCGAACGTATCCCTATCCCTAAGATTGACACGCCAAAAGGCGGCGACAATCTTAGGGATCCGCCCCCAAAAAATAAGGGAATCCCTGAGATTGGCATCGTGATGAGGAGGTGCCCAGCGTAGGGATAGGGATATGTTCCAGGCTGGTAAGGGGAGATCGGACGGGGCTTGTCGAACAAGAAAAAACGCCATAAAAATAAATGTTTGGCGCTCCGCGCGGTTTTTTGGATCCGCGCTGGGAGCCCCCTGGCGGCGCCTCTGGCGCCGCCCCTGGCGCGCGAAGCGCGCCAGGCAGGAGGGTTCAGCGCGAATTCAAGAAACCCGCGCGGAGCGCCAAAAGTTTCTGTTACTATGGTTTGTTCTTCTTCTAGGAACGCGAGAAGGCCGCGGCGCCCGAGACATCCTCCAGAACCGCCGCATCTCAGAGATTCTCGGTTTATCCTGACCCGATTTGGGGCCCTCGGGAGGGGGGAGGGGAGCTGGGGAATTGTGAGGTGGGGACGAGATAATGAAGGACGGGGGGGGGATGTCGAGGGAAGGAGGGGAGAGCAGGGAAGAGGAGTAAGCGGGAGGGGGATGGGGGGGGGGAGTGAGAGGACAAGCTAGGTGCGCTCGCGCCATATCTGTCATCCGACCCCTCCAACCCATCACTTCCCATGGTGTTATGTTTTACTCTATCTGCGGACGGGTGTCATACCGGACCTGGAGTTCCACAACGGTCCGCCTTGTGTTTGGAGCAATCGGTGAAATGGAGTTGCGTACATTCGGGGAGGAGGAGGAGGAGGAGGAGGAGGAGGAGGTGGTGGATGAGCAGGTGGAAAAAGAGAAGGATGAGGAAGACGAGGACGACCAGGAATGGAAGGAGCGGGAGGAGCAGGAGAATCAGGGGAAGGCGGATGAAGGAAAATGACGGGGGGCAACAGCAATGAGGAAGGACTAGGATCCAGGAGCGCAGGGGCGAGACTGCCGTTCTGAACGACTGGGGCTAAGAGCCGATTGCAAAAGGAGGCCCACGCTCAAGCGGAAGCACCATCCTAAAGGACCGAAGATATTGATTTCGAACAACACATCGGACAGACCAGCTTGTGTCATCTGGTGTGAACTCATTACGCGGAGATGGCCGAACATCATGATGATAGAGTCACGGAAGAGGAGAGTAGCATTCATGAAGTGCAGTTGCAGAGGAGGAGCTGGAGAAACTGGAAAAGGAGGGGGAGGAGAAGGAGGAGGAGGAGGAGAAGGAGAAGTGAGGAGGAGGAGGAGGACGAGGAGGAGAAGGAGGACGCGGATTATGATGATGATGATGATGATGATGATGATGATGATGATGATGATGATGATGATGTTGATGCTGATGCTGATGCTGATGATGATGATGCTGATGCTGATGCTGCTGATGATGATGATGATGATGACGACGCTGATGCTGATGCCGCTGATGATGATGATGATGATGGTGGTTATGGTGATAATGATGCTGAT
>CAUYUJ010013781.1:376665-396665 GCA_963575745.1 Prorocentrum cordatum | reverse complement strand
GCACGACAAGCAACGTTGAGGTCCAGCCCTGGATGGCATGGTAGGCTCCCATGAGTTACCACAGGACGCCGGGCTGAGAGGGCGCCGCCCCCGGCGCACCCCCCGCCTTCGTGGCCGACCTCGGCCCCCTTGGCGGTGATGGCCTGCACGCGGCACGCGAAACATCGGGCGCCGCCCACAGGCCATCACCGCGTGGGGGGTCTGGGAGCTGCCTAGGTCTCTTCCTCCTTCCTAGGGTTATGTCGGGCGTGTCCCCCTACAGGGGGATTGTCGACGAAAAACAAATTACTCCGACGGTAGGACCCCACATGAGAATCTGTTTAGGTTCCCCTTAGCCCTTCCCTCCTCCCTCTGGCGGACACTCTCCTCTCGCCTTCTGCTCTTCCCTCTCCTCCTCCTCCTCCTCCTATGTATCATCACCCTTCCCATCCTCTTCCTCCTCCTCCTCCACCTCCTCTTCATCATCACCCTCTCCACATACCCCTTCCCTCCTCATCCTCCGCCTGCCTCTTTTCCATGTGCACCTCCCCGCCCCCCTGGTCGGGGCAAGCAAATCGATGTTCCTCGGCGCCCTCGCCGCCACGGCAGTCAGGCGCGCGTTTGCGGACGGCTAGATCGCGAAACCCTTGGGACAACCCCTCAAGCCGCTGGGGCGCGAGAGCAAACCGTTGGGACAACCCCGCAGGCACCGAGCTAATCGCGGCCGCGCTTAGGCGGGAGGCAGCACGAAACCCAGCTCTGCCGCGAGCTGCTCCGCTTCGGCCCTGGAGCCCACCGCTCTCTTGTCGAACTCCTGGAACGCCTTCCGCAGGGACGCCGGCGGCCCGCGCTCCAGGAACTCCCGCGCGGGCGGCCGCAGGATCAGCATGTTTCGCATGCACCTGGCGCGGGAGAACATGTCGTAGAGGTGCAGCCACCACTGCTCGTCCGACATGCCCGTGCGGCCAGCGTCCTCATCCCTGGCGCAGTCGATGGTGACGCCCTTGCTCAGCGTCTGGCCCTGCGACAACGTGGGGGTCAGGTAGGACGCGTGCGTCAGCGTGAACCCCGAGCGGCGCGCAGCGTGCGCCCCCGAGCTCTGCCACGTGAGCTCCTGCTCGCTGGGCCTGAACATGAGCAAGCTCCTCGCCCGCGCCTCGGCCTCGCCGTCGTCGTCAGCGCCATCGGCGCGCTGCTGCAGCACTTCGGCGACCTCCTTGTAGATCGGGGACTCCTGGAAGCCGTGCACCTGCAGCGAGATCCACTGCGGTAGGTAGCGGGGGCGGCGGTCGTCCGAGGCCAATGTCTTCTCCCAGGCAGACCAGACCTCTGGTGGGAAGCGCTTGCCCTCGCGCGTGCAACCCAAGAGCGTGATCAGAGGGTCCCCCGGCTCGAAGCGCTCCGTGCCTTTCAGCTCGAAGACGCAGGGGATGTGTTTGAAGACGTTGATGGCGTGCTGAATCTCCAACGTCGGCGGCTCCTTGTACTTGTACGAGCCGTCTTCCCGGAGCTCGTTGGGGTCCGCTAAGAGGCCGATGCTGCCGGTGGGCTTCAGCTGCAGGAAGTCGCCGAGGTGCAGCACGATGGGGACACGGCCGAAGTGGTGGTGCGGCCTTTTGTAGGTGGATTCCTGCACGTCATGCGTGTCACTGCGTCCGTGGCAAGCGCGAAGGTCCAGCGCGTTGTACAGAGCAGCCGCCACCATGCTCACCTCCTCGATGACAAGTACGCGGACGTGCTCCCACAACCACTTCAGCCTCTTTTGCATGCCCCCCGGCCTCATCTTCGCGTTGATGTGCTTCTGGACTCGCAGGGCGCAGGCGCTGTGTAGCGTCCTAGCCTTCACAGTCTCCGTGGAGATGTTCTTCGCCTGCGCGTTCGAGAAGGCCACGACCATTACGGCGCCTTTGTCCTGCGCCGACAAGGGCCGCACATACTCCACCACCGGGAAGACGATCTTCTGCACCACGTGCGTCTTCCCCGAGCAGCCCTGGCCCAACAGGAGCAAGTGCGTCACTGTTCTCTCGCTCCAGGGCTTCTTCTGCACGTCGTCCTCCCAGGCGTCGTCGCAGGCCTTGCGAACTTGGCGACGAACGGCGTCCGGCCCCGCGTGAGTCTCTCGATCTCCAGCAACCCAGCGACCAGGGCGGCGATGTACGCGCTCGGCGTGGAGTACACGCTGCTGGCAAAAGTGGCCGCAGCGGGGCCGCCGCCCAGGCCGCCTGCGCCCTCGCCCTCGCCGTCCGGAGCGCCTGCGTCGTCCTCGTCGCGTTTGCCCTGGAGGCGTTCGTCGTGCAGGTTTGCCCGGGCGTGTCTCTCCTCGCGCGTTGCGGTCACCAGAGGTCGGTACCCGGTCGCGGGCGCGGGAACGGTCGCGGCCTCCGTCGGCTCGGGCGCACCCGCGCCTTCGCGGGCCGCTTCGGACATGCACGGGGGCGCGAGGAGCTCCTTGGCCAACCTCGTGAGGCGCTTGCGGTGCGCGAAGTTCAGCACGTCCGCCATGTCCTGCTCCCCGTCGATGCCCCGCGTCGGGACCGGCTGGAAGGGCGCTCGGACCGCCAAGGGGGGCGCGCCTGGGTGCTCTACCCTCGCCCGCCTCGGCGCCCTCGTCTTGACCGGCGCCCCCACCAGTGGTCGCCGTGAGGTGCGCGCTCTGCACGGCCGCGTCGCTCTGGTACTGCCGGGGTTTCTTCTCCTCGCGCGCCAGGGCGATTCCCTCGAGGTTGGGCGCCACCTGCATGGCTATCATGGAGACGTACTGGTGCACCGTCGCCCTGGGTTTCTCTCTGTCGGGGCAGTGGGCGGGGTCCAGCGAGTCGTCCTCCTCGTCCTTACCCTCCGCCCGCGCCTGGTGCAGCGCGAAGAGTTCCTCCTGCACCTCCTGTGTCTCCCAGATCGACGGCCAATCGTGCCGCGCGAGGAAACGGGCCGCGGCGACGCGGGCCTCCGCGTCCGCCTGAGCCTCGTAGTGCGCCCAATCAGGGGCGCGAGCGCCTGCAGCATGCGCTCGTCCTCCGGCGTCTCCGAGTTCTCCACCTCCAACGGCCTCAGGAGCAACTGCTTGAACAGACAGGCGGTCTCGCAGTCTTTGTTCATCGTCGGCATGGTGAAGCCCCCGAAGAGGGGCACGCGGAGCTCGGGGGCCAGCCGCTGCTTGTGGGTCGCGTACAGCGCGTAGTGCGGAGCGAAGTCGAAGTCCAGGTGCCGCGCGCGGGTCTTGTCTCTCCACAGGCCGTCGGGATTCTCGCAACGGTAGACCCACATGGCGTACGCCTGCAGACTCATGTGCTTGAGGGCCGGGTCGTCGCCGCGGTGCAGCCAGTCGTCCAGAGTGCTCGTGGTCCTCACGATGCGGAAGCCGTCCCCCGTCCTCGGGGCCTCTTCGCTCTCGCAGCCCATGTCGTGCTTCGCCAGGAACGACACCACGTGGCGATGATCGGGCGCGTCGCGCGCCGCCTTGGTCGCGACGTCGTGCTCGTAGGCCGTCAACATATCCGGGAAGCGCTGGCCTTCCGGGCTCACGTACACCGCCTGCCCGTCGTCGTCCTTTTCCTCGCGCCACCCCTCGAGCGTGTACGGGTCGACGCCGCGTCCGTGGTACTGAACAGGGGCGCGGCCCCCGTCCTGCTTGGCCTTGTGCCGGAGAGAGCGCCCGTACTCGCGTCGCCACGCCTCCGCCGCCAGGAACATGCCTTTCTTGATGAATATGGTCCAGCAGCAGTGGGACGGATTCGGCTGACGATGGGTTGCCCCCGCCAGCCCGGAGACAAGGGGTTACCAGTGCCCCCAATTCGGCCGAGGATGGGTTACCACCCCCGGCCCGGACGCAAGGGTTCCCCCCTGCGCCCGATTCGGCTGACGATGGGTTACCACCGCCAGCCCGGACACAAGGGGTTACCCTTGCCCCCGATTCGGCCAAAAAATGACGACAGTTACACGTTGCGGATGACCCGCTCGGATTAGTACAATGGTCCGCGGGTCCCATGAGGAGGGGGCTCCCGCCTGAGATGTCCTCGCAATGTAGTCACAGACGAGGGTCCCGCTCGATACTTCCTTCATTTTCAAGCCTGAAACGCTCAAAAGTGACGACAGTTACACGTTGCGGATGACCCGCTCGGATTAGTAACATGATCTGCGGGTCCCATAAGGAGGGGCTCCTGCCTGAGACTTCTTCGCAATTCACTCACAGACGAGGCTCCCGCTCGATACTTCCTCCATATTCAGGCCAGAGGGGCCCAAAAATGACGACAGCTACACGTTGCGGATGACCCGCTCGAATTCGTAACATGATCTGCGGGCCCCATAAGGAGGAGCTTCCGCCTCAGACTTCCTCGCAATTCACTCACAGACGAGGCCCCCGCTCGATACTTCCTCCATATTCAAAGCCCGAGGAGCCCAAAACCGACGACAGTTAAACGTTGCGGATGACCCATTCGGATTAGTAATATGATCTGCGGGCCCCATAGGGAGGGGGCTCCCGCCTGAGACTTCCTCGCAATTCACTCACAGACGAGGCTCCCGCCTGAGACTTCTTTTCAATTCACTCACAGACAAGTGAGTGATGACGAAGTGATGGGTGAGTGAGTGGGTGACGAAGGGGATTATGCTGATGATGATGAGTGATGATGATGATGATGATGATGATGATGATGATGCTGATGGTGATGATGATGGTGGGTGATCGCATGACGATAACGTTGATGATGATGAGAATGATGAGAATGATGATAATGATGAGAATGATGATGATGATGATGATGATGATGATGCTGATGCTGATGCTGATGCTGATGCTGATGATGATGATGATGATGATGATGATGAAGATGATGATGATGAGTGATGAGTGGGCGATGATGTAGGTGTGTTCTGGTTCTCGTTCCTTCGCGGGGGGTCCAGAGAAAACAAGAACCCCACTTTGGATGTGGGGATAAATAGACCAAAAATGCACCAAAAAGGTGAAACAATATTCAAAAAATAGTCCCCAGATTATGTTTGGAGTATGTTTTGAATATTTTTGGCGTATTTTTTTCGTCGAAAATTTCCCCTGTAGGGGGACAGGCCCGATCTAATCCTAGGGGAACGAATACACGCCGGTCGCTGCAAGTAAACATTTTTGGTTGCCCAGATCCCAATCTACTTCACAAGCGCCTGCCAACTTCAAGAATCGGCACGCTTTTGCTGTGTTCTGTTATTCCCTGGAAGGTCCTGGACCCGATCAACTTACTCCGCCTTCTACTTCATGCTTTTACCTACTTCTTCGGACCGACGTGTAATGACATAAACATAACAACTCGGTTGTCCGCGCGGACTTCTCGGATCGCCGCTGGGGCCCCCTTGCGGCGCCCCTGGCGCCGCCCCTGGCGCGCTCCGCGCGCCAGAGAGGGGGCCCCAGCGCCGATTTGAGAAATCCGCGCGGACCTCCGAGTTTTTATGTTTAGGTTTGTATTCATGCCCCTTAACTCCTGACATGGGGGTCCTCGCCACAGGAAGGGCTGAAGACCTGGCCCCTTCCTCTGAGGTGACGTGGAAGCACCCGTTCTACGACTACTTCCGGCAACTCAGGGACTTTTGCCGGCAGGCGACCCCCTGCGAGGTTCAGCAGGTGCCCGGTGGGCACTTCCTGTTGTTGCAGTTGTTGCTCCGCGTGTGTGTATATATGTATAGATATATAATATGTATGTATTTGTTGTGTGTGCGTTTGTGTGTGTGTGCGCGTGTGTGCGCGCGCGTGTGTGTGTGTGTGTGTTTGTGTGTGTGTGTGCGCGCGCGTGTGTGTGTGTGTGTGTGTGCACGTGTGGGTTATCCTGCCTGTTTTCGCCCAAGTGCGCTCCTCGGGGGATTTCTGGTCAGCTACGCTGCTTCACAGTGGAGCTCGTTTGTCTTGATCCTGTTTGTAGCACGTGCTCAAAGCAGGTGTCTCGACTCTACGGAGGTGCCAGTCGTAATACATGCAGCCAGGCCAATAACCTGCGGTAGTAGATACAGCCAAGCTCGTGGGACCTCCAGTAGCAAGGACGTAGTGGGGCAGGTTCGTGCCGCCTCATCGCGGCAACGACGGCGACACGGACGTGCAAGATTGAGCGCTCTCTGTGGGCCCACATCTAGCAATCCACGACTCGAGATTGGTACGAAAGATGAGGTCGCCAGCGTTTGGGAGCCTCTCAGAGTGGAGATCGTCCAGGATCGATCTGCCCACGCAGTGCCAGGAACCAGGCCCAGGCTGTTGAGGCAGGAATCCCCCGATGCTCGTCAAGGTTGCCCTCTGCCTCCTTCTCCGTGCGCAGTGGCATCCCCCCTTCAGCTTTCAGGGGGGAAAAACACACAGACACAATTCATCGTCGATCCCCCAGAAAATATAGGAAAATATGGGACGTGGGGGGAAGACAAAAACCCAGACAATATGGGAAACTATGGGGAATCGTTCTATTTGTGTGTATGTATGTGTGTGTCCTGGGGCACCTTCAAGCTTGTTTCCACCTTTCGTCACCGGCAGCAGGACAGCCTGCGCCTTCCGCGAGCGGATCTTCTAGCGTCTTGCCAGTCTTAAGTCGGGCCAGTCCCCCTACAGGGGGATTTTCGACGAACAATAAAAATACCCCACAAATAGTCCAAAATAATCAAAAAATAATCTGGGGACTATTTTTGGAGTAGTTTTTAACCCTTTTGCTGTATTTTTGGAGTTTTTTTATTTTTCGTCGAAAGTCCCCCTGTAGGGGGACACGCCCGACATAAGGCCAGTCACCGTGGTCCTCCTGTTGGGGTCCCTCCCAGGGGGTCACCGAGAGGAGGCTCCTGAGACCGACTTCGGCCGAAAAGCACGGCACGGCGCTTTGAGCACGCATTTGGTGTTTCAATCGGGGGTGGTCAGGCCCCCCACCCTGACACGTCGATTCGTGAATGGTCCGTTTTCGGTCCTCGAGAGCTCCTGAGACCGACTTCGGCCGAAAAGCACGAAAGAGCGTGTTCTACCGCTGGTGGCGGAAAACCGGGGGGGTCACTACCGGTTCGAACCCCTCCCCCCCCCTCCGGAAAACCGGGGGTCATTACCGGTTCGAACCCCTTCCCCCCCCCCCCCAGTTCATCATGAAAAGGGGGGGGTCACTACCGGTTAGAACCCTCTCCCCCTCCTCGAACTCGAAAACCGGGGGGGTCACTACCGGTTCGAACCCCCCCCCCCTTCGAAAACCGAGGGGGGGTGCGGACAGTGGTGGGGACGGTGGTGGTGGGGACAGTGGTGAGGGGACAGCGGGACAGTGGTGGGGACAGTGGGACAGTGGTGGGGACGGTAGTGGTGGGGACAATGGTGAGGACAATGGTGGAAACAGTGGGGACAGTGGGACAGTGGTGGGGACGGTGGTGGTGGGGACAGTGGTGTGGGTGACAGTGGGAATGTGGTGGAAACAGTAGTAGGACAGTGGAGGGTACAGTGGTGTGGTGGTGGGGACAGTGGTGAAGGCGGTGGCGAGGACGGCGGTGGGACAATGGGACAGAGGTACAGTGGGGACAGTGGTGGGGACAGTGGGGACAGTGGTGGGAACAGTGGGACAGCTCAGTGGGACAGCGGAGGAGTCAGTGGGACAGTGGGGACAGTGGGGATAGTCGGGCAGTGGTTGGGGCCGTGGAGAAAGTTGGGAGAGTGGAACCGTGGTGGGAACAGTGGTGGGGACAGTGGGGACAGTGCGACAGTGGTGGTGGCACTGGTGGGGACAGTAGGGGCGGTGGTGGAACCAGTGGGGACAGTGGTGGTGAGTGGTGCTGGGAACAACAGTGGGGGATGTGGTGAGGACGGTGGTAGGGACCGGGAGTCGTTTGCTGGCGGTGAGAGGGGGGGTGGGGAGGGGTTCGAACCGGTAGTGACCCCCCCTCCTGGTTTTCGAGGGGGGGGGGGGTTCGAACCGGTAGTGACCCTCCCCGGCTTTCGAGGGGGAGGGGAGGGGTTAGGGGAGGGGGGGGTTTTGCCGGGGGAGGGGGGGGGGGTCCAGCAGGGGGGGGGGGAATTTTTGGAGGGGGGGGGTGACCCCCGGGTTCCGGAGGAAAAGAGCGGCAATTTTCCACAGTAAAGCGGCGGTGGATCACGCTCTCTCAAAAGCACGGAAAAGCGCTTTGAGCACGCATTCTGTGTTTCAATCGGGGGTGGTCGGAACCCCCGCCTTCCAGCACGGGCTCCCCAAAAGTCCCGACCCCTTCCCCACGGCTGGTTTTTCATCCCACGTCGTTTTTGACGGCCCTGGGGCCCAGGAGTGGCCCCCATAGGCCGAAAATTGAGACAAGCCTCCGCCCCGACGCGTCGATCCGCGAATGGCCCGTGCTCGGTCCTCGAGAGGGCGCCGCGGCCGTCGTCTTCCAGGCTGGCGCCCGCCAGGTCCGGGGAGGAGGAAGGGAGGAGGAGGAGTGGAGGAGGAGGACAAGGATGAGGCCTCTCGAAGGTTTCTTGGGGCTTTGGGCCAAACGTGGTTTTCGACAAGGCTTCTTGGGGTCCTTCGAATGCCTCTCGGGGGTTTCTTGGGAGGGTTCTTGGGTGCCTCTTTGGGGCTTCTTTGGGCAAGTAGTTTAGGGTTTCTAGGAGCTTCTTGAGGCCCTGCTGGCGGTCTCGTGGGAAAGGGTCGGACATGGCAGCTCAGACACCGCTCGAGGGGTCTTTTGGGAGCCTCTGGGGCCGTCTCGTGGAGCATTTTGGGCTGTCTTTCAGCTCTGGGGTTGTCTTGGGCTCATCTTGGGGGCGTGTTGGGCCGTCATTGGGCGATGATGTGGGCCTCCTGGGCAGCTTTGAGCGTTGTGAAACCTCAAAGATTGTACATGCGTGACTCATGCTGTTAGACAAGCTCTCACGGCCGGCACGACTTCTCATCGGTGAGTCTCATCTGGCCGCGCCTCATTTTCGTTTCGGCCGCAGGCTGGTCTACCAGCCGCGTCCACACCGTAGCCTTATGAGCCCAGGCGCATGGTTCAGGCCGTCTGGGCCGCGGCGAGGCGGGCCATGCCGCCGCCGACGGGCGGCCGCGTGCAGGGACGCGCCCCCCCGCTCAGGAAGCTGACGGCGCTGCGAAAGGCCTTCCCCTCGGCGTGCTACCCCCTGCTCAGCCAGGTGCCCCTGCGGGCACGAGAAGATCGCCGCCTTCGCCTTGCAGGCGTCTGGGAGTGTCTGGGGGCGCTCCTGGCCACGACTGGGCGCGGCGCGAACCGGGGCTCCCAGAGTGGACCACCTGGGGGGGGGTCGCGGTTTCGTTGTGCTGCCGGTCGTGCTGCCTGCGTGTAGTTGTTGCTGGCCTGTCCTTTGTTGCTAGGGGGTCAGGCGCCCGGGACGGAGCCCGCTCCCCCCCCCCCCCGCTGGATAACTCCACGATCTGCGACTGCACCAGTGGGTTTGACTGCTCCCGCCTGAACGCTGCAGGTGGTGAACCGGGCATGGAGTCCGAGGCGGGAATTTATACATGACCACCGCCTAGAGGATCGATTGTCGGGGAGCTCGGCAGGTGGTGGATATGGACAGATTCGGGCCTGCGGGCTGAAATACATCCAGATCCACCGCCTGCTGGGGCACCTGGGCGTCTGTTCCCAGGCGGTGGATATGGGTAAATTCCCGCCTCGCATGGAGGGTTGGCTTCGATCGTGCGGGTGGCAATGGCGGGGGACTCGAGGGGGGTGGTGGACGAAAGGGGCCCTAAAGGGGCCTTTTGGGGCCCCCTTTGGGCACCAGCTGGCTCCAAAAGGGGCCCCAAAGGGCCCCTTAAGGGCCCCTTGCTTCACCCCCCCTGTGGGCTGCCCCCCATTGCCACCCATTCGAGCGGACTCTGGTCCGGGGCGCTCGGACCTCGTGGACAGGGCTTCGAGCCCTGCCCGGCCGCAGCGGCGAGGGCCCCTCCAGGGGCTTCGAGCCGTGCCCGGCCGCAGCGGCGAGGGCCCCCCAGCAAGGCGCCGAGGAGTCCCCCCCCCTCCAAGAAGCAGCCGCCGGCCGCCGGCCGGCGGGCGCCGTCCGTTGCGTGGCCCAGGCGGTCGGAGGCAGGAGCGGCACCAGCACCGCCAGAGGGGCCCACCTCCAGCGAGGAGGCCCCGCGATGACTCCCCGTGCTGGAGGCCGAGGATGTCTCGGGCGAGATTGGGGACCACACCACCAGGAAGACCCCCCTTTCACAAGCAGTGGCGTATTAGCCCTACCAAACAATGCTCTAAGAACCTTTTGTGGTTCCCACGAAATGTCCTTAGAACATTTCTCGTTGGGACTGTCTTGTTTTAACACATCGTTTTAATGTTCTAAGAACATTGCTTGTGTTCTTAAAACATTTTTAGGTTTTGAAAACATATCGTGGTAGGGCTATAGGAATGCCGGGACGGTCGGTCCCTGCTCAACCCTTGCCTCCTCGCATCTACTCTCGCCCTGGTGGTGCTGGCGTCGCCATATTCCTTGTTACCCTAAGGTGGTGGCGGAGAGCCGCGCCATGGGCCTGGGCATGGAGGATCGGGTCGGGCGCGAGCCCCGAGGTCCCGATGGCGCAGTGTTTTTTTTGTTTTTCCATTTTCGCGCGGGCGCTCTCGCCAGGCTCCTGGGCTGAAGTCGGGCATGCCCCTCCACAGGAGGAGTACCCCCAAACACACACAACAAATCAGATGGGTGCGATTTCTTCAGAACCTGCGATTCTGTTCGAATCGTTTTTGGCTGTTTTCCCTGTTTCGCCCAGAATCCGCCTGTAGGAGGACACGCCCGGCCTAATTCTGGGCCCCCAGGCCATCGCAGGTCGAGCTGGCCCGAAAGCTGCTGCAGCCAGACGGGGCCTCATTAGGGCTCCCCGCCGCGCTGTCTTACCGTGTCTGCAAGCTTGGGGGCGGGACGCGAGATCTCGGGGATTGGGGGGTGGCGACTCTCTAGGCCTCCCAGATGGGGTCCGAGTAGATGGGGTCGAAGGATCGCGCCGCGTCGCCGATGCATCGGTGATGCGGCTCGATGTGGAGCCCGTGTTTCCCCACGCCGACCTCGCCGATGCAGCGCCGACGTCGCCGAGGCAGCGGCGATGCGTCGCGATCCTCCGACCCCATCCACGCGGACCCCATCGAGGCGGCCTCTAGACTTGGACAAAGGAGGGCGATGGGTGTGCGAAGCACGAAGTCTGCTGCGTGCAGCCGGCTGCGTCCCCGCCGTCGCCTCTGGCAGGCGGGCGGGAGGCGCCGGGGAAGAGGCCGGGCTGCGCGAGTCGCTGCTCCCAAAGGGGCTTGATCCTCCTTATCCTTCCGACGGAGACCTCCCAGTAGTTGCCTCCTGATTCCCTCCTCCTCAGGGGGCTGTCGGACACCCCATCTACTCTCAACGCCCTCCTACGTCATGTTTTCACCCACAGTCAACCCGCATAGTAAGGATAGGTAACCTTTCCAACGGTATCCTTGCATCCCTGCCTCCTCGGTCCATCCTTCGCCACCTTCGTCGGCCGCGCCCCGCTCGAAAAGATTCGACATGGGCGTGTCCAGGGCCCTTGCATCCTTATCGCGCATCCTTACTAGACGGGTTCACTGCACAGTGCCGTTTTTGATACATGCTCCGCCTGCGGATCATGTATCAAACATGCAGGGATTCAGTATTTAAAACAGCGATGGGTTCATGCATCAATTCATTCATACATTAATCATGCATTCAATAAGCATGTATTGAAAAAAATCATGTATTAAAAATCCCATGCTTTTAAAATCCAATGTATTAAAAACTGCCCTGTGCTTCTTCCGACCGAGGGCTACCCTCCCAGGAGACCCTGGCGCTCTTCGCCGAGCGCTGGGAGCGCCTGGGGCGCGCCAGCCCGCCGCACGCGCCCTCCTCGGCGGCCGCCGGCCGGCTGCCGGCCTGGCCGCGGGCGCCCGCCGCGGGGCCGCGGGGGCCCGGGGCGCCCGCCGGGGCGCCGCGGCACAGGAGGGGCTGCGGGGCGGTCGGCACCCAGGCTCGGCGACTGCAGAGGGTATAGTTACGCCAGGTTGTGGTTTGCGATCGGCACCGTCGGGGCCTGGGGGGCACGACACTGTCCTCGTCGTGCCTCCTCGGGGCGCGGCGGAGAGCTCTGTTGAGGTCCTCGCCCGCCCCCTAGGGTGCCCCTCGGGGTGCCGGTTGCAAACCACACCCTGTGCAATCCACACCCTTCGGGGTCGCCGACAGTCAGGATCCCGTCGAAAACAAAAATTCGGGACGGAGGTTTTTCGCCGCTTGCGGCCTCCAGAGGCCCTCGCCGGGCCCCGGGGCCGTCAAGAAACGATTCGGGAGGAGAAGCCGGCCCCGGGGAAGGGGTCTGGACTTCCGGGGACGCCGTCCTGAGAGAATCAGGGCGTCGCATGTCTGGGAATAGGTCCGGAAAGGATGGGTACGGTGCCCAACAGCGGTTGCTGTTCATTCTGAACATCCGCGGGCGTAGTTCTGCGAAGACAAAAAAAGCCGCCTGCCCAACAGCGGCCGCGGTCGGTATTCGACAACATTCGTTGTTGGGCGTTGTGCCCATGTTCTCCGTGCCCATCTCGGGCGTCCAAGGGGCAGGCGGGGGTGCAGCGTTGTGAAGGGTTCGGGGCTCGAGGTTCGGTGACGGGCCGATTCTCCGCCAGCATTGCACTGCCATATTTAGCATGGGGGAAAAGGGAGGCTGGGGAGGTCCTCCTTCTTTCCTACTCCTCCTCCTCAAGCAAACCTCCCATTCCCCATCTGAGCGACGCCAAAAAAACGGGGTCGTCTGCGCCGACATTGGCACGTAAGCTGCCCGCGTAAGGTCGCGCGTAAGCGCCTTCGTCTCTGATGTAGCGTGCCGCGTCAGCGGCCCGCGCAAGCCGCGGCGTAAGGTCGCTACGTCATCTCGCGTAAGACCCGTTTTTGATCGTCGCTCATTTGGGTCTGAAGAGAGCCCCCGAGAGCGGTCAGAAGGCCCAGCATGGTTCAAGATGGTCCCACGACGAGTGAAGCCACCGCCCACCAAACCACCTCAACCCAACCGACGAAGGCCTCCGCTGCCCCCCATTCCCAGTGGTGGTGGGGAGGTCGGGGAACATTTTGAGAAGACACACCTGTGGAACCAGGGTGCCCTTGGTCTCTTGGGCTTCGAGGCTTCGAGGGTCTTGCCATGGAACGCGTGACGATCCCACACCAAACATCGATGGACGTACTGGTGATCGTTTTCTTATTGTTTTGCCGATCGGCGCGGGCCCCCAACCCCCCCTCCCCCCCCAACGGAGCAGACCTTGGTTGATTTTGTTGGCGCCTGTTTCGAGCAGGTGGAGTTTCCCCCCATAGGACGTACTGCTGCAAATAGTCGCACTAAGCAGAGGTCCGGCGCTAGAACCCCTCCCTCCGCCCAATGTCGACACGCCGAATAAAAAAATGTTCACCTGGGGTCTCGGGGCTGGCTCTCTCGTGGAAGGTTTCTTGTGGTCGGCGGCCCCTGCTGCTGCAAGACATCCCCCGGGGCCGCAGGAGGTGGGCGCCGCCAGCGCCGGGCCTCGCGGCGGACGCGGAGCCCCAGCGGCTGCAGGACACGAACGCCTCACGTGGCGGGCAGCAACAGCAAGGGCCGAGGAGGATCGATACATTTTTGTCTCATCCCCTGGCGATGATCGAGGAAGAGCAAAAACGCCATCAACGTAAACTTTTGGCGCTCCGCGCGGTTTTCGGCTTTCTTGGATCCGCGCTGGGCCACCCCCAGCGGCGCCTCCGGCGCCGCCCCTGGCGCGCCCCGCGCGCCAGGGGAGGGGGGTCCAGCGTAGATCCAAGAACTCCGCGCGGAGCGCCAAACGTTCAATGTTCATGGCGTTCTCTCTTCTTCCGTCTCGTCGCGGACAGGAGCAAGGCTCGAGGAGGATCGATACCCTTTTGTCCATCCCCTGGCGATAACGGGCGTGACCAGGGTTATGATGTTCCAACCTGCTTTAGCCTTGACTACCAGAAAGAATCTCGAGCACCAGAAACAATAGCGAATCTCGAGGGTTTTCACGTGTCAGGCCCTGAAAGACACTCTTTCGACACTCTTTCGACACTCCTCCGGGTGCTCGAAATCATTTCTGGGATGTGGCCCTTCAAATACGATGGGAGCAACAGAAGACCAGGGGGAAGGAGGGGAGGGGGGCGGCCACGCGACGATCCGCGCCGACGCCCTCCAGGAGTGCTTCAGAGGATGGCTATAGCTCTCGGGCGGCGTCGGCGCGAGTCGTGTGCTGTCTGGCGGGGGGAGGGAGGGGAGGGGCGTCGGGGCCAGGCACGGGCGTGAGCGCGAGCAGCGAGGCAGGCGGGCTCGACTCGAGGGTACGGATGATGAATCACTGAGGTTGCCGCTCGTCTTGGATGGCGTGCGTATCGGCGAATCGTCGGCACAAACGAAACATGGGTACGGAAAGAAGGGGTACAGTGCCCAACAGCGGTTCCTGCTCGTTTCGAACAGGACTCGCTGCCGGTGTCGCCGCGGCCCGTGCCCACTTGAGACAGGAGGCCGCCTGCCCGGCAGTGGCCGCTGTTGGTTGGGGATATCACATTTGTTGTTGGGCATTGTACTCGTTCAGTCCGTGCCCATTTCGGGGGTCCAAAAAGAGTGCAGCGCCGTTTCTAATACATGCTCCGCGTGCGGACCATGTATCTGGAATAAAGGGTTGATTGATACATACGAGGATGAGTTCATGCATTAGTTTATTCATAAATTAATCATGTACTAAACTTATGAGTAATGCACATGCGTCATGTATTCTCACAATTATTCATAAATTAATCATGTATTAATCATGTACAAACTTGTGTTAACTTATGAATGCAAGGAGGAGTTATGCATGTATTAAAAATCCAATATATTCAAACCTACCCTGCAGCGCCCAACGGCGCTCCATGGCGGCCACTGTCGCCCAGCAGCGCCGAGCAGCGCTCACACAGCGCCCCACAGCGAGCCACGGCGCGGGGCCCGACGGCCCGCCCTCTGCCTGGGATCGAGCGGCTCTGGCCATCGGGGGCCCATCACCTTCTCCTTCTCCTCCTTCTCCTCCTCCTCCTCCGCCTCCTCGTCCTCCTCCTCCTTGCCTCCTCCTCCTCCTCCTTCCTCCTCCTCCTCCTCCTCCTCCTCCTCCTCCTCCTCCTCCTCCTCCTCCTCCTCCTCCTCCTCCCCCTCGTCCCCTTCTCGCCCCCCACCGCAGTAGCTGTATCGCCGATCGCGAGGCATCGCCGATTCCAGGTAGGTGTTCGCCCCTCTGAGCCGGTCCCCCCCCCTGCCTGCCCCCGCAGCATCGAGGAGAGCGGTTCAAGTACGCTCCTGAGGTCTTTTGTCGTGGGCCTCCAGGCGGCTCCTCGTCGCGGCGGCCAGGTGCGCCTCGAGATTCGGGCCCGGGCGCACCCCCGGGGAGGGGTCCAGCAGGTCGGCGTCTGGAGAGGGAGGCTCCCAGGCGTCCGTCGCCGCAGGACACTTGCGGGTCGAGGGCGTTCTGCCCTCTGACCTTTTCGGGGGGCCCGTTTCGGGACCCAGGGCGGTGACAAGAAGTGGCACTGACTGGTCCCCGAGAGGGGTCACGAAGAGGTCCGCGGGCCCGCGTCACGTACGGTCGGGCCGAGGTGACGGTAAGATCGCGGGCGGTCCGGGGAGAATGCCCTAAAGCTCTTCGTGTCTGCCAGATATTGTTGTGCGTCCTTGGGAGGGTGCCCTTGCATGCTCTGTATCGTGTTTTGGCCGGCGGAGGGTCTCATGTTCTTTGGGGGGTGTTCTTCTGTCATAGGTTTACGTCGTGCGTTTTTTGATCCAAAATCCGCCTGTAGGAGGACGCGCCCGACCTGATCTTAGGTCCGACTGTACGAATCGTGGCCTCGGGTGTCGTAGGACGGCATGGCGCTGTTCCCAGGCTTGCTGACGGCCGCCGCGCAGCAGTGGCTCGCCGACCTCTTCTTCAGCGTGGGCGACTGCGGCGCTCGGGGCGGCTTCGGGTGCTTCGAGTGGAGGCCCAAGGGGCCTCCCTGGCTGAACTACGGGCACCGGGCGCAGTACGTGGAGGATCGAAGAGGACACCCAGATGGGGGGGCTCGATCAGGTATGGGGTCGGAGGATCGTGCCGCATCGCCGACGCATCGGCGATGCGGCTCGATGTGGGGCCGATTTGTTCCACGCCGACGTCGCCGATGCATTGCGGCGCGATCCTCGGACCCCATATCTGCTCGAGCCCCATCCGGGAGGCCTCTGCCAGAGGAGCTCCCGGAGCTACCCCCAGCGTTCCAGGTTCTCCACCGGCAGCTGCAGGCGGAGGTGCCTGGGCGGGGCCGCCACAGGGATGATATCGCTCCAAAGCGCGCCGGAGCGCTCTCGGAGCGTTCCGGAACGCTCTGAGGAGGCCGCGGCACCCGATGCATCCTCCAGAACCCGCTGGATCTCAGAGATTCCCGCTTCACCCCTTCCCGACGTTTCAAGCAGTGGCGAAGCGTTTTGGCTCGCCTTTAGGCCCACCAAATAATCTTCTCAGAATTTGTTGTGGTCTGCACGACATGCGCTCAGAACATTTCTGTCTGAGACTGTTTTGTTTTCGCGTATCGGGCTCATGTTCTAAGAACCTTTCTTTGGATGTTAGAAGAACATGTTGGGATTCTAGGAACATGTCGTGGTAGGCCTGTAGGAATGCTGGGACGGTCGGCCCCTGCTCACATGTTGCCCTTGTCCCGGCTCCGTCGCAGGTGCAGCGCTCCGGGCTCTGCGGCGCCGCGCCGGCCTCCGTGGCCGTCTTCAACTATTACGGCGGCAGGTCCCGCGGCATGGGCTGGCACGCCGACGCGGACACGGACCCGCCGCAGGCCTCGCGCGAGGAGGCCCAGGGCAGCGCCGTGGTGTCGCTGTCCGCGACGAGGAAACGCCGGCATAAGCATGCACTCGGCTAGGGGCACGAAGAATGACACAAACA
The DNA here is from genome assembly GCA_963575745.1 of Prorocentrum cordatum. Taxonomy (NCBI): domain Eukaryota; class Dinophyceae; order Prorocentrales; family Prorocentraceae; genus Prorocentrum; species Prorocentrum cordatum. The sequence continues at coordinate 379,820 of CAUYUJ010013781.1, read as the reverse complement.
GAGAGACTCGGAGATCCGCGCGGATATCTCGGGCCCGCGCTGGGCCCCCCTCCCTGGCGCGCGGTGCGCGCCAGGGGCGGCGCCGGAGGCGCCGCCAGGGGGGTCCAGCGCGGATCCGAGAAGTCCGCGCGGATCTCCGAGTTTTTATGTTTATATTTCATGCTTAGTTACCCTAAAGATGGCTGTGGGCAAGGTGCATCTCCACATCTGCTGCGCGTTGGTCTTTGTAAGAAGGGGCGCCACAAGGCAGCCGCGCAGTGAATACAGCCAAGCCGCACAGCAAGTATTGGCAATTTTCCCAAGGGGACTCCTGCATCCTTGCCTCCTCGGCCCATCCTTGGCCACTTTCGTTGGCCGCGCCCCGCACGCAAAGCTTCGCAACGACCTTCCAAGGTCCTTCCATCCTGATCGTGCATCCTTATGATACGGGTCGACTGTCTGGTCAAAGCATTCTGGCCTCCAGGGCCAGATTCTCGGCTCGAAACCACAATCTGCCGAAGGACGGATGCCTCCAGCAGGTCTCTCTGTCGCCTCCGCAGCGGCAGTCGGATGGCGAGGCGGGCGGCTGGAACTAAGGCGGCGGCAAGAGGGGGAGGAGGAGGAGGAGGAGGAGGAGGAGGAGGAAGAGGAGGAGGAGGAGAAGGAGGAGGAGGAGGAGGAGGAGGAAGAGGAGGAGGGAGGAGGGAGGAGAGAGGAGAGAGGAGCAGGAGGAGGAGGAAGCGGAGGAGGCGGAGGGTCACAAGCATGATGGGCGGCGCCTGCGCCCTCTCCTGGTGTCTGGGGATGGGGACCCGAAGAGCTCCGCGGCGCAGCGGACGTGGAGGCAGCTCTTGCCGGCGGCGGTGTGCTACCCCTGGCGCCCTCGGCCCGCTTGTCGGGGGTTGCGAAAGGTGCCCCTGGCCCAAGGTACCCCCAGCTTGTCGCTCAATGTTGGAGCCCCTGGGACCCTCTGATCCTCGTGAGGGTTGCTCTGGAGGCCGTGGGGGCATCCTTGGAAATCCTGGGGGCACCTTGGGCCAGGGGCACTTCTAGCAACACCCGAGCTTGTGCGACGCCGGCCCCCGTCGCTCTGGGGGCAGCGTGTGCCGAGGACGCCACAGCAGGGGGAGTGGCGCGCGCGGAGCTCACCAGCCTCGAACTTATCCCTATCCCTAAGATTGACACGCTAAATGGAGATGACAATCTTAGGGATACACCCTCAGAAACTGAGGAAGTCACTAAGATCGCCATCGTGATGAGGCGATGCCCAACATAGGGATAGGGATTTGTTCCAGGCTGGTAAGGAGCGGGCCCTCGCGGGGGGAGCGCCTCACGCTGGCGGCGAGCGAGGGGGGGGAAGCGAGAAGGAGTTCTCTGAGAAGTCCCGCCGCCTTCTGAGAGGGCCTCCTCCCGCTCACTTCCCCCCGAGCTCGCCACCGATCGCAGGGGTGGCGTGTCTTCCCGAGGTCGATGCTGCACGCTGTCTTGGCAGCGCCAGCCGTGCTCTTCCGGCGCTCTGCGCGGAGTGCTCTCGGGTCCGCGCTGGGCCGGCCCCTGCCAGCGCCGCCCCCCTGGCGCGCTCGGCGCGCGCCAGGCAGGGTCTCGGCGCGGAGCCAGGAAATCCCGGCGGAGTTCCAAGAGTTTATGCTTCAGTCGGGCACGTGCCTCTACAGGAGGAATGTTAAACAACAGTCCGGGAAATATTCTGGGTACGATTTTCTGTTTTTGTTCGTTCGGCTATTTTTTTGGTTTCTTTTGGGGGGGCTCTTTCTTACTTGTCCTTCAAAAGCTGCCTGTAGGGGGACATGCACGACCCAAGCGGAGCTCAACGAGTTTATGCATGTGACGTTTTTTCTTCTTCTGTGTCCGTCGGCGACGCCAGCACCTTCCACTACCGCGCCCTCTCTGGCGAGGAGCGGGGCGTCTGCCTGCGATCCGGGGACGTCCTCGTCTTCGGGGGCCCGAGCCGACAGGTCGAGCACTGCGTGGCGGGCATCCGGAGCGACAGCCGCCAGGGGTGGCTCCGCATGCCGCCTGGGCGCCTCAACATCACCTTCCGAATGTGGTGAAAACGCCCGACGCGCTTCGTACACATGAGTGCGCTCGCCGGAGCCCACTGCCGATACCCCCCCCCCCCGGCGTACACGCTGGTCTTTGAAAGCGGGTAGTGTTGGATCCCCGGGTGGATGTGCTTTTGCTGTGTTTTGTCCTTATCTGGGAGGGCCTGAACCCACTCGACCTGATCCGCCTTCCCACTTCATGTTTTAGCCTTCTTCTTCCGACCGACGCGTAGTGCAGAATGTGGGCAATATTTATATCCATATCCAGTGCGTCTTGGACTTTCTTGGAAGGGGCGCCGCAAGGCCGAGGCGCACTGGATATGGATAACAATCGACCCTTTTGGAGGCAGATTATAATCCATATCCAGTGCGCCTCATGTTTCTTGGGAAGAGAGTCCTAAACTTCAAGACGCACTGGATGTGGATATAGACATTGCCCGCACAGAACATCAATTTGGCAGGCCTCGGGGAGGTGCTTCTCGAGCCCCCCGGGGAGGGAGCGAGGGCGGGAGCGAGGGCGGCCCAGGGCAGGAGCGACGGGATGGAGCGGGGGTCGGCCGCGCGGACCTTCGCGCGCAGGTTGCCTGCGTGGGAGCGCGCGTGAGCTCGCAGGCCTAGAGGTGGACACCAACACCAATCTCGGCGGTGTGCCTCCACCGAGGGAAGAAGACCCCGATCTTGGCGATGGTGGTAATAGTATGGCTTCCAAGGTGACCGAACTATTACCACCAACACCGAAATCGAGGATCGCCTTCCCCCTGCGGAGACCCCCCTGTGTTGGTGTTGGTGCCAGTTTCCAGGTCTCCAATAAGCGCCCTCCTTTCGAGCGCAGCCTGTCGTGCTGGCGGCCCGCGTCGGCAGCAGGGTGAAGTCGCAGGGTCTTCCCGCGTAAGGCACACTTCTTTGCGTCGCTCACGTCGGGGGCGGAAAAGAGGGGGGCGATGACTAGGGGGGGGGGGATATCATGGCGCGGGCCATGATATCTCCGTAGATTTCATGGCGCCTCTTCTTGTTACGTCCCCGGCCCCCCCCTGGGCCGCGCACATGCCGCCGGCCATGATTTGCACCCCCCCCTTGGACACCCCCCTCTTGGCCGCTCCCGATCACGTGTCCCCA
>CAUYUJ010013781.1:351665-366665 GCA_963575745.1 Prorocentrum cordatum | reverse complement strand
CCAGCCCATCCAGAAACGGTGTCCATGAGAGCTGACGGTGGGAGAGAGGAAGGGGCACGCATAGTCAAACAGCCAGGAAGGCCTGAGAGGCTCCATGGCCATCTCGATCCGTCCTGGAGCGGTCTTGGGACCGTTTGGAGCATCTTGGGAGCCATCTTGAGCCAGCTTGGGCTATCGGAACCATCTTGGAGGTCATCTTGGGCTCTCTGAGGCCGCTCAGGGGCCCCGTTGGGGCCTCTCGGGTGCCCCCGGGAGGCCTCTTGGGACTTCTTGGGGCGCCCTTGGGGCTCTCTTGAGAACCCCCCCTGAGGGGTGGCAAATATTGCCCGAGGGGCCGACAAGGACGCTCTAACTCGTCGCGACCCCCTCCCAGCAAACCTCAGGGAGGGGAGGGGAAGGGTTCCCCTCCGCCGAGGGAAGAGGGGTTGTGGAAGAGGAAAGAGACCCTCCTTAGACCACCTGTCGCCCAACGGGCTGATGGGATGTGTTCCGCACGCGCGGGGCACCCACCATGCACGCCACTCTACGCAGGTTCCTCTACTATGTCGGTGAGACGGTTCAGAGGACTGAACGGAAATGCGAGCCATCTGCAAACGCGCCCATCTCCATTTCCTTCACTAGCTTCCAGCAAACGCCCAGCCCCGAAAATGCGAATGCCAACACAGAGCGCAAGATGATTGAAATGTTTGTTTGGGATATTTCGGGGTCGAGTATTACATGGGGACCGATTGGCCGATTCTCGAGTCCTCTGTCAGTCAGCGCTTTTGGGCTGTTTTTGTTCTTCTCTCTCTCTCTCTCTTACTCGCTCCCTGTCAGGAGGACCGACATGAGGGTGGAAACAGTACGGGACGTCGTCCTGTATTGTACAGTGCACAACCAAATCTCAAATCGCAGAATTCACAATGCACAGCCTTCGCTTCTTGGCCTCCAGCGTCGTAGTCCACACATTCGGCGATTTTGCACGTTTCGTCGGCGCTGGCTTCGGCCGTCTGACCCCCTCTCCAGATTCAGGGGGGGCCCGTTGCTCAACGAGGCGAGTGCCGACAGCCATTCTGAAGAAAGTGCCCCAGGATCCCTTCCTCCTCCTCCTCCCTCCTCCTCCTCCTCCCTCCTCCTCCTCCTCTTCCTCCTGCTCCTCCTCCTCCTCCTCCTCCTCCTCCTCCCCTTTTCCTTCCGATGAGAACCGCTTCCGGTGTTCCAACGAGAGGAGCGCAGCGCCTGCTCGGCAGCGGGCGCCATCGGTGCGGGACAGCGCCTGTTTCTTTGCATCTTCGGGGGGCCTCTGTCTGTCCTGCAGTAAGCATTGCTTTCCTTGTGCCCGACGCGGGTTCGGCGCAGATTCGGCGCGGACTCGGCGCGGATCCGGCGCGGACTTGATTTGGCCTCGACGCGGGCCCGACAAGTTCGACGTTGATCTGGCGCGGATCCGACGCTGTTGTGAGGACGCTGGCAGGGGACAGACAAGATTGCCCGAAGATGCGTCATAAGGTTAAGTCGCGCACGTCCCTCGACAGCAGGAATATTCAAAAGCAGTCAACAGCATAGTCTCGAGACGATCTTTCACTGGTCTTGACAATTTTTGAATATTCCATGTCTGGATTATTCCTAAGTTCTCCTCCATAGTCTCGATGCGATCTTTCATTAGTCTTGATAATTTTGAATATTCCATGTTTGGGTTATTCCTAAGTTCTCCTCCAGAACCCGCCTGTCGGAGGACACGCCCGACCTGAACATAGGGCCCGTTGCTGGGCATCCTCCTTTTTCTATCCAGGTTGTCCGCTGCGTGCGCTCCGGGTATAGCCAGGACACCGGATAAGGGCATCCACTGGTAGGACCCCGAAGCCCTCGGGGGCGGAAAAGAGGGGGGTGATGACTAGGGGGGGTGGATATCATGGCGGGGGCCATGATATCTCCCCAGATCTCAGGGCGCCTCTTCTTGATTCATTACGTCCTCGCCCCCCCCCGCTGGGCCGCGCACGTGCCGCCAGTCATGATTTGCACCCCCCCCTCCTGGACACTCCCCTCTTGGCCGCTCCCGAAGCCCCTAACTCGGCAAGAGTCACTAACCAGGTCTGGTGTTCCTCGGGCGACGGCAGTTCCGGTCAGTGGAACGGGGCGGCGGGGGCGCCCCCCAGCACACATCCCTAAACCAGGTCCCACGAAACCCAGCTTCGCCAACGCCCGAACGCTCGCGGCGTCCAGGGCGCTTGGCTCCCTGACGCGTCGCGAGCTCAGGTGGCCCGCTCTCCCCCGGCACTTCGGCTTCGCTCGCTCCTCTGCGCCCGACGCTGCTGCCCCGAGCTCTCCTCTGCGCCTCATCCTCTTGGACTTGCCCCTGTGCCCTGTCTCTTCTCTCTCGCTCTCTCTCTCTCTCTCCCTCTTTTTTTTTTTTTTTCTCTCTCTCTCTCTCTCCATTTCTCCCTCACTGCCCATTTACACATCTACCCACCGCGTCTCTCAACCTTCTTCTTTCTCTTTGTAGGGACTATATATGTTCGCGTGTCTTCTCATCGGTGACACTATTATGCAGTATGTCCTTCTCTGATCTACAATATCCCAGACCTATTTTTGGGTTCTCTCTCTGACTCTCTCATTGATATATATTTACATGTCGGTTCTCTTCTTCCTTTTTTTTTTGTTTTTTTTTTTTTGTTTCTCTCTCTCTCTCTCTTTCTCTCTGTCTTCTCCCTCCCTCTCTCGCACGCTCTCTCTCTCTCTCTCTCCTGCTTCGCTCTCGCTATCATCGTCGTTTTGTCTCCTTCTCTCTCTTTGTATTCTCTCTTCTCCGTTCGTCTCTTCCCTCCCTGTCTCTTCTCTTTTCCCTCCTGCTTTCTCTTTGTCTCCCTCCCAATATCTTTATACAGTCTCTCTCTCTATATGTATCATGGTTTCCTTTTCCTCTCTCTCTCTCTCTCTCCCTCTTTTTGTCTCTTCTCTTCATTGCTTTATATCTCTTCTCTTCTTTATTTCTCTTCTCTCTTTTGTCTCTCTCTCTCTCTCACCCTTCTCCCTGCGCAGCGTGCCGAGGAGCCCCTGATATCGCCGGAGTACATCGCGGCGGCTCGATGTGGGGGAGCCTTTGGGGGGCTATGGCGCTCGGGGGCTGCTAGAGGAGGGGGGGAGCTTCGGGGCAGGAGGAGCTCCGGAGGACGGGGAGCTTCGGAGCACGCTGTGGGCGAGGAGGGGTCGGAGGAGGGAGGCAGGAGGGGGAAGAGCATGAGGATGGGGGAGGAGGGGTGATGCGGAGGAGGAGCAGGTGCAGGAGGTGTAGGGGGGCTAGGCGAGGGAGCGGGGACACGTGGAAGGGCTAGGAGTGATGGTGGAGGGCACGAGGGGGGAGGGGTAAAATCTGGAGGCGGAGTGCGGTGAAGATGAGACGAGGGGTACAGGGGATATGGGAGGAGGAAGGGGAGATTGAGGGATGGGGAGGAGAAGAAGAAGAGCGAGACATGATCCTCTGGAGGAGGCAGACAGGAGTGATTGTTGGGGGGAGATGGGATGATGATGATGATGATGATGACGATGATGATGATGATGATGATGATGATGATGATGATGATGATGATGATGATGATGATGATGATGATGATGATGATGATGATGCTGATGATGATGATGCTGATGATGATGATGATGATGATGATATGATGATGATGCTGATGATGATGATGATGATGCTGATGCTGATGATGATGCTGCTGATGATGATGATTGATGATGATGTGATGCTGATGATGATGATGATGATGATGATGATGATGATGATGAGGATGATGAGGATGATGAGGATGAGGATGAGGATGAGGATGAGGAATGAGGATAGATGCTGGGGGATGGGGATGAGGATGAGGATGAGGATGAGGATGAGGATGATGAGGATGATGATGTTGATGATGATGATGATGAGGAGGAGGGGAGGAGGAGGAGGAGGAGGAACAGGAAAATGAAGAGAAGGATGAGGGAGAAGGAGGATGAGGGGGAGGACAAGAGGAGGAGGAGGAGGAGGAGCAGGAACCAGGAGGAGGAGGAGGAGGAGGAGGAGGAGAAGAAGGAGGGAGGGGAGAGAGAAGAGGAGGGGGAGGGGCAGGGGGGGGAGGGGGAGGAGGAGGAGGAGGAGGAGGAGGAGGAGGAGGAGGAGGAGGAGGAGGAGGAGGAGGAGTGCAGGACAACTAGGGGGGGGGGACTAGGACTAACATGAGGCCATCACTGTACCTAAGGGCCTCTCTTCGTCCCTCGTCCATCCTCCTCCTGCATCGTTTTTATTTCCCCGCCCTCTTCCCATCCGCCTGGAAGCTTGGCACCTCCCACGAACCCCCCAGAACCCCGCGAGCCCACTAGCACCTCGCAACATTCGCGCGGTCCGAGCCCTCTCGCATCATCCTCCGCCCTCCTCCCTTCCATCTGGCTTCGCCTTCCGTCTCGCCTCCCCTCCCTGCTCCCCCTCTCCCCTTCTTCCCATTCCGTAGCCGTTTGGCACCAGATGCAAGGTCCTTCCCCCCTTTGCTGAGCGCATGTGTACCTCTGATCCGCAGCAGTTTCCGAGATTTCGCGTCGGCGCCAGAGTGTCAGGCGCTTCCATAGCCAACGAGCGTATCCCATTGCGCCTCCTGCGCAGCATGTGTTGTCAAGGATACGATGCCCAGTATGGGATTGTAGCCACTGTAGGGCATCACATATCTGGGTATCACGAGTTGTTTGGTAGTGCGGCAACCCAGCACCGCAGAGAGTGCAGCAGTGTGCGAAGGAGCAGGCGGCAGAGTGGGAGTCTCAGGGCAGCAAGCACGGCAGCGGTACGGGTAAAGGGGGTGGCATAAAGAACAGATAGTACAAAGTTGCGAGTGAGAAGACGCATGAGCGCAATATTCATATGTCCTAGTTGCTACAGGCCGTCACCCCGACTGTTTTTTAGAGAAGGGCCGTGGGCAACCACAACCCCACGGTACGGAAGCCTAGCCTCCGCCGTTCCGACCCGCGCCGTCGACGAAGGACCACGATGGATTCATTAAGACCGATGGGGGTGACTCGGAGTCTACCAAGCGAGATACGATCATGGTAAGCTATTGTTGATCATGAAGACGTTCAAGCGCCTCAATGACACAGATGACACGTTGCGGAAGCCAGGTGACGGTCGAGCCACAGAGACATGGGCCGACCACACGGAGTGCCGATCTGCGCAGGCAGGAACACGTCGTCGGGCAACCTTGCCCTGGCACGCGCCACGCTCAGTCTCGGCAGGATGCAACATGACTTGGATGAGAGGAGCAAGATGTTCGAGGTGCTCAGGGAGTCTATGACACAGATCGACGCTGAGATCACAGCGATTCTTAAGGATCTCGCGCACTTGGAGATCGTCTTCGTTGAGACGGCGACGGCATTCACACCTGAGAGTGCACCCTTTCCCGAACGGGTCCCAGACCTTTCATGATTGTTCCGTCTCGATATAGCAGATATTCCGAAAGTCAGAGGCGTGTTTGAACCATGATGTTCGGACGGCACGTCAGAAGCGTATCGCAAAGACAGCACATTGATTGCCAACGAAAGTAATTGTTCATGAGCCTCTTGATGGCCCTACCACTACAGGTGAAGGCGATGACGCTGGGATCGCAGCGTCCAGTGCGACATAGCGAGACCGTACCACACCCTTCGATTATGGGCAGGAGGAATTGTTCAAGCTTGCAGGCGATCAAGAGGCCGTCAAATAGAAGTTGACTGCTGTCCATTCCAAGCGATCGAAGCGTCAGTCACACGGTTGAGCTCGCGAGATGGTTGAGCATCGGGCTCACGTTTCATGTTGACGATGACGTGTTCCCAAAGGCAGTCTTTGGTGGCGAATGTGCTTCTGTTGCATCTTCGGGGGACCTCGCCTGTCCCCAAAATTGGTGTTTTTTTGGAGGGCCGACGCGTGCTCGATGCGGACTCGACGCGGATGAGGCGTGGATTCGACGCGGATTCGACACGGATTCGACACGGATCCGACGCGTCCGACATGGATTCGACACGGATTCGACGCGGACAGGGCCGCGACGGGACATACAAGGTCCCCCGAGGATGCAACATAATTGTGCTGACAGTGGTGCCTCTTGGGCGGGTGTGCCCAGCACATCATATCAAACGGCGCGGCTGGGGGCACTGGAGCTGACGACCGCGTGTAAAAGAGCCGTCGCGTGGAGCTGGATTCCTGGAGCCCACGCGAGGAGCTCGCGGCGTGGGTGGAGTCTGGCGTGGCGCGGGCGCACATCTCCCTCCTTGACCCTCTCCCCTCCTCCTCCTCCTCCTCCTCCTCCTCCTCCTCCTCCTCCTCCTCCTCCTCCTCCTCCTCCTCCCCCTTCTTCCTCCTCCTCCTCCTTTTCCTCCTCCTCCTCCTCCTCCTCCTCCTCCTCCTCCTCCTCCCCCTCTCCTCCCCTCCTGCCTCCTCCTCCTCCTCCTCCTCCTCGCTCCCTCCTCATCCTCCTCCTCCTCCTCCTCCTCCTCCTCCTCCTCCTCCCCCTATTCCTCCTGCTCCTCTCCTCCCTCCTCCTGCTCATCCTCATCCTCCTCCCCTCCCTCCTCCTCCTCCTCCTCCTCCTCCTCCTGGCTCCCTCCTCCATCTTTCCTCCATCCTTCGGGGGACCCCAGACGGTGCTGTAGCCGCACTGTGAGGCGAGTCAGTGGCCGCATGGCCCCAGAGGCCTTTTTCTGCCTCGGTCCTCCCTCCCCCTCCCACCCCCTTTCCGAGGTCCCCCCTCCCTTGAGCCGCCGAGTATCGGCCGCCTTGCAGACATCTTCGGCCACGACATCCACACCTCGGGCTACCTGGTGCGGAACCTGAAGGCCCTTGCCCGTCTACCCTTCGCGCTCAATCTTTGCCCACGTCCCCCCCTTCTTCCTCTGACCCCTATTCCTCTCCCTAGTTGTCTCCCTCTCTCTCTCTTTCCCCCTCCCTCATCTTTCTCCCTCCTCCCTCTCTCTCTCTCTCTGTCTTTCTCCCTCCTCCTGCTCCTCCCTCCCTTCCGCCCTCCTTCCCCTCCATGCCTTCTTCCTCCGTCCGCCTACCTCCTCCCTCACTGCGACCTCCCCACTCCTGCGTCCTCCTCCCCTCATCCTTTCTCTCCCTTCGCCTCCCTCCCTCCCTGTCCGAATTCCCTGCTCCCGCTTCCCGAGTTCTGTTGCCCCTCCTGCGCCTGGCTCCTCGCCTCTCCGCGGTACTGCTTCCGATGCCCCTCCTCTCCGCTCCTCCGCAGCACCCACCCCCGTACTCCTACGACGTGCGGGCCGGCCCTGGGCGTCGCGGCGCGAGCGCTCTCGAAACCTCTCGCAGTGTGCGCGCAGTGGCGGGCGTTTGTTGGCCATACGGCTTGGATAGCCATCCGCTGCCCGCTGTACCGTATGGTGTAGTCGGACACTCGCCTCCAAGGGTGACGCACAGCAGCATGTCGTTCTGCGCCCCAATCTGGCCTCCGCCCTCCAGTGGAGGCGGGGGGGCTCCAGAGGAGTCCGGAGGCCCCCCCAGAGGCCTCCGAGAACCCCTCCCAAAAAGGGCAAGGCACGTGCAGAACATCAGAGTAGGGCAGCTAATTATACAGGACCTCCTCGTTCCTTCCCTTTCAGCCTCCCGTGCAGTGGACGAACAACAATCAGAGGAGGACGGGGAATGGAGGTGAAAGGAGGTGGATCTGCAGAAATGTCCGATTCCTGCATTTCTCCGCCTCGCAGATCCTTCTGGGGGATCTCCAGGGCGGTGCTGGTCCGAGCTGCAACGGTCACGGCGGCCATGCTTCGCCACGCGTCGGCCAGGATGAGGACGATAGAAAGTCAATGGATGATGAGCGAGTCATTCGCCGTAGGTCATGATGACTTCGCCATCCTGCCCCTCTTCCTCTTCCTCGTCACCATGACTGAGAGGAGGCTGGCCAGAGGCAACCCAGAATGCATCAGCGATGCTGCACTGCACCCTGCCGTCCCAAGGCCCTTCCAGACTGATCATTGCCAGCAGGCCTCTTCCCTGCGTGGAGCGCCCCAATGAAAGAAAACCACCAGAAAGCCTTGCCACTCGTGCGAGCAGCGCCCCCGATTCGAGCAAGGGGCACCCTAGTTGTAATGAGTACCAAAGTCCGTATGAACACACACTTCGAAGGAGCGTCTAGCGGGCGCCACGCCCTGACATGGGCCACCCTCCGTGCGCGTAGCCGTTGCACCCCTTGGCATCGCCATGGCCGTGCGCTCTGAGCGTCAGCGGCGGGCGACGTCCCCCTCCCCCTCGCGAGACGGTGTCGCCTTCCAGCCGTATTGGCGGTTGCGCTTTTTGTTTCGCCCGTGGTGATGGGCCATCGTTCCACCACCACTACCATAGGTAGGACGGGGGAGGGAAGAGGATGGGTAGGTCCTCCTCCTCTTTCTCCTCCTCCTCCTCCTCCTCTTCCTCCTCCCCTTCCCCTCCCCCTGCCCCTCCCCCTCCCCCTCCCCCTCCTCCCTCTCCTACCTACGGTAGTGGTGGCGGAAACCAGGCCCGTCAGAGGAAGTCTCAAGCCAGCGTTTTGCGAAGCACGGCGTGCGCGGGAGCGGGGAAAGGGAGGAGAGGAGAGCAGGGCCCACCACCCCGAGTTTCCCGCTGGGTACCCCCCTCCGGCCACCTCGGCCCTCGAAGGGGCGGAGAGGAGGGGCGCCTCCAAGGGCGGGGAGGGTGGCGGGCTTCGCTCCCCATGGACAGCCATAGCTGCCTCCGAGGCGGCGGCGGCCGACACAGCTCGAGCGTGAGCGAGGTCTCGACACGCGCGGCCAGGCGTCCCGGCTTGCCGATAGACCCACCACAGAGTGTTCTACGAGCCTCTCTTGTGGTGTGCACGACACGTTCGGAGAGTATTTCTGGCCGAGACCGTCTTGTGCTAGTGCATCGGTTCTGTTGTACACGCATTGTGAGAACATGGTGGGCCCGTATGAATGCGGGGACGGTCGGTTCTTGCCCAAGATGAGGGCGCCACCTTCAGTCCGTGCTTTTGTCGGGGACGTCGGGTACCAGTGTGCTCGGCGCGGAGGCTGGACCCCCCTCTTGGAAACGACCCGTGCTCCATCCATGCAGTTGTTGGAAATGTTTGGGGCAAAGGTGCGCGGAGCTAACGCGAGCGCAACAATGCCTACAGTTAGCCGCTCTCCATCCGTGTACGTTGCTGTTTGAAGCCCTCGATACGCATGCGCCTTGCTAAGGCGAGAGCCACACTGAAAGCCGTCCGCTCTCCGTCAGTGTAACCGTCGGAGAGTGAGAAGCCGTGAGGATACTGCAGGCGAACTGCTCAGCTGGCCCTACCAACGTGACTGGTGGTGCTAGGAGGAGGAGGAGGAGGAGGAGGAGGAGGAGGAGGAGGAGGAGGAGGAGGAGGAGGAGGAGGAGGGAGCGGCGGAGCTGCTCGCAAGCAACAGGAATGGAGGAGGAGGAGGAGGAGGAGGAGGAGGAGGAGGAGGAGTATGTGGATCGAAGATCCAGGTTCGAGGCTTGTGGACGTTTTGGGCCCTCGATATTGTGCGTCTCTGGATGCACCCGCGAGCCCCTGGAAGACTTTGAGGCTCCTGGCACCTGGGGATGCACCTGGACATCTCCGGACACCCGCAAGGGCGGCGGAGCCCGAGTGGGACAGCCACGCGCAGGAGGAAGAGGAGGAGGAGGAGGAGGAGGAGGAGGAGGAGGACGAGGAGGAGGAGGAGGAGGAGGACGAGGAGGAGGGAGGAGGAGGAGGAGGAGGAGGAAGAGCGGGAGGGGGAGGAGGGAGGAGGGGGAGGAGGAGGAGGAGGAGGAGGAGGAGGAGGAGGAGGAGGAGGAGGAGGAGGAGGAGGAAGGAGAGGAGAGGGAGGGGGAGGAGGGGGAGGAGGAGGAGGAGAGGAGAGGGAGGGGAGGAGGAGGAGGAGGGAGGAGGAGGAGGAGGAGGAGGAGGAGGAGGAGGAGGAGGAGGAGGAGGAGGGAGGAGGGAGGAGGAGGAGGAGGAGAGGAGGAGGAGGAGGAGGAGGAGGAGTGGAGGAGGAGGAGGAGGAGGAGGAGAGGGAGGAGGAGGAGGAGGAGGAGGAGGAGGAGGAGGAGGAGGAGGAGGAGGAGGGCCTGGAGGAGGTCGAGGAGGACAAGGGTCGAGGGACCTCGGGAGGTCCGCGCGGAAGGTGGCTGCCCGTCGCCACGTTTCGGACCGCGAAGTCCCCCCCGATGGGTCCCTTCAGAGCCCGCTGGTCCGGTTTTTCTTGGGGCCTGCCGTTGCCTCTCTCGCGGCTGGTGTATCCTGCTCTTATGCATGTTTGTTTTCGTTGGGCAGCACCCGTTCGAGACCTCTGTAGCCAGCGAGGGCCATGATCGAGGCCACGCCAAGGGTTGTGGTGCTCCGGCCTAGCTTTGCCTTGACCGCCAGAAAGAATCTCGAGCACCAAGAACGTACCGACGCTCGGGGGGGGGGTCACGCGTCGGGCCCTGGGAGGCGATGCTCGCTCGATGCTGTTTCGATACACCGCACTCACATCTATACCCCTGGGTGGGTGTATGTGCGGCCGTTTTTGCGCTGTCATGTGCGCGCATGTGCGCGGCATGTGCCAGTCATGTGCCAGGCCTGTGCCGCCCTTCGTGGATGGACTTCCTACTGTGCACGTCGTGCCCGGGCATGTGCGGGGGCATGTGCGCTGTGTTTTGGTGTATCCATCATACGCACATGCACGCACAATCCGACGCACATGCGCGCACATGCCTGCACATGCGGGAGGTGTTCGAGAATCGCAGATCTGTCATCGGCACATGCACGCACATGCCTGTGCAACCTCTCTTCGGGAGGCCGCGCGGGCCCGCACATGCACGCACATGCGGTGAAGCGCGCGGGCGCACATGCGTGCACATCCCAATGCACATGCACGCTCATGCCCGAGGAGTTGTCTGAGACCCCTGTGCCTCCAACGCCTCCTGGCCATCGCAGAGCTAACCTGGGGCGCGCCAGGGCTTCCTGACAGAGTTTGCTGTGCGTTTAGACTCGCCCGCTGCTGGCGGGGGCGGTTCTTCGCCCGGTTCGTGAGCTGGCGGTGGCGTGCCCTCCTAGTGAAACACTCTCCCGCGCGCCTTCTCAACTCGGCCAGAGAAGCAGGGGTGTGGGGGGGAGGTGGAGGGGGGGGGAAGGAGGGGGGAGCAGAGGAGGCGGACGCCCCCGGCTCGGCCGGCCCGCCCGCCTGTTCGGCTCGGCCAGAGGAAAAGGAGGAGGAGGAGGAGGAGGAGGAGGAGGAGGAGGAGGAGGTGAGAGTAGCGAGGATGTCTCAGGCGAGAGTGGCTTGACGGCCCGAGCTCAGGGAATGTCGGAATCGCTGGCCTGGCTCGGCCATAGGCGAGCTCGGCCTGTGCGAATACTGTGCGTACCTGTGCGGGGCATGTGCGGGGCGTGCAAGAATGCCGGGGCCGGCGTTCGTCTCCGGGCGCCGGCGCGTTCGCGTCCGCGCGCAAACCGCGCGTGGACGCAGCGAGAGATCTCTTGCCCCATGCTGGTCAGGCCACTGTCGCCTGAGAGATCCTCGCAAGTCTCGATTCCGATATGCCCCGAGCTGAGGTGGTCAGCCACTGTCGCCTGAGACATCCTCGCAACCCTGATCTCAATGATGCCCTGCTCGATAGTGTCTCGGCCCCTTTCGCCTGAGACATCCTCAGAACTCTGGGTTCCGAGACGCCCTGAGCTGAGCTGAGGTGGTTAGACCATTCTCGCTTTAAACATCCTCGCCCGAGATGCCCTGAGTTGAGGTGTTCAGGCCACTTTCGCCTGAGACATCCTCGCAACTCTGACCTCAATGATGCCCTGCTCCATAGTGTCTCGGCCTTTTTCGCCTGAGACCCTCGCAACTCTGGGTTCCGAGATGCCCTGAGCAGGTGGTCAGGCCACTCCTGCCTGAGACATCCTCGCAACTCTGGGTTCCGAGACGCCCTGGGCTGAGGTGGTCAGACCACTCTCGCCAGAGACATCCTCGCAATTCTGACTTCAGAGATCTCTTGCCCCATGGTGGTCAGGCCATTTTCGCCTGAGACATCCTCACAACTCAGACCTCGGAGGCGTCCTGCCCCATGGTAGTCTGGTCACCTTGACCAGCGACATCCTCGCCACTCTGGTTTCCAAGATGCCCTGCCCCATGGTGGTCCGGCCACGCTTGCCTGAGACATCCTCGCATTTCTGGGTTGCGAAATGCCCCGAGCTCAGGTGGTCAGGCCACTATCGCCTGCGACATCTCTGCGGCCTGTGCGGGCATGTGCGTCTATGCTTTCAGAGTTTTGCTTGACCGTGCATTCGACTGTGCGTCGGACGGTGTGGCATGTGCGCGCATGTGCGGCAATGCTGTTGAGGCTTTTGTATATTTGCATGGGCATGTGCATGCGACTGTGCGGCATGTGCCTGCATGTGCGGCCCCTTCCGGACCACAATTTCAAAGTGAGCACTATAGAAGTGAGCGCTATAGAAGTGAGTCCGGTGTACTCTTCTGGGTGCCCGAAATTCGTTCTGGGATGTGGTCTTGAAGTGCAATGGGAGCAGCATGCTCCAAGGGGCGCAAAGGTGATCGCGGTTGGCGCGTCGCGGCCTCGGACAGAGAGCCGCCAGCCTGCAAGGTGGCCTCGCCGGGGCGCGAAGGGAGCCTCCAGCCGCGCACGCCGCACGGCGTGGCTGGGCTGAGTTCGGGGACCTGGATGATGAGGACACCAAAGGAAGGCGGCCGATGACGAGTAAGATGAGGGGGAGGAGGAGGAGGAGGAGGAGGAGGAGGAGGAGGAGGAGGAGGAGGAGGAGGAGAGGAGGAGGTGGTGGAGGTGGAGGTGGAGGTGGAGGTGGAGGAGGAGGAGGAGGAGGAGGTAGAGGCGAGTGGTGGCAAGGAGCGTCAGCAGGGGCAGCAGCAGCGGTTCCAGGAGGAGGACGTCGAGGGTTCCAGGGGCAGCGACGGTGGCGAAGCCACGGGCAGGCTCAGCTGAAGCTCTTCGCCAAGTCTTACAGGGTAAGCCAGGACAGTCGGCCCCCAGTTTCTCACCTGGATTTTAATCGCTACGCTCACTGTACTTGTTTGAGCGCTCTGCACGCCACGCTTGAGTGAGACAGGCATGGGTTTCTCCCTTGCCTCTCAATCTGCTTCTGTCCTCCGCTCTCCATCCCCTCACTCTGCCCTCCATATCTTACTCGTCTTCCTTTTCCTCCGTTTCCTTCCAGCACCTCCCGCCTCATTCTCGTCGTCCTTCCACCCATCCCTCATCTTCTTCTCTCCACACCTTCCTCCCCATCCCCTTGCTTCTTCTCCTGCTGGCCGCTGTCGTTGTTGTCGTCTTCCTGCTCCCCCCTCCTTCCTCCTTTCTCATGTTCGGCCTCATCGTCCTCCCGGCGCCTTCCCCCTCATGTGTTCTCTCTCTCTCTCTCTCTCTGTCTCGCTTTCCTACCTCTTCACTCCCTCCTCCCTGCTCTTCTCAGCCATCCCCCTCCATCATAAGCCTCCTACTCCCCTTCCCCCTCCTGCCGCCACTCTTTCCCCTCCACCTCCTCCCTCCTCCCGCCAGCCCTTGCGGAGGCATCAGTTCAGCCGCCTCTGCCTCTTCGATGAGCCCGTGGTGCTTACAGTCATTAATGCATTCGGTTCGTTCGTTTCCACCAGAGGCATGGTACAGCGCGCACATTAGGATCTGATCAGAAGCATAACAGACAGCTGCAGAATCTGCAACACAGGAAACCACGAGGCTGGCCACCACAACTCCCTCGCAGTCAGCGGTGCTCAACACGAGAGGACACTAGAAGGATGATGTACACGAGCCGACAGTAGTTCCACCGATATCCATTTCAACAATGGCGACAACACTGACACCATCGGCCATTCCGTCACTGATTCGGAGTTGTGGGCCGACATCATCAAACATGTATTCATCAGACGCGTTCAGGTCCATGCTTGGGCTATCGCTGGCTTACTTCATCATTGGGTATGGGTGCGCCATCCGAGTTGCACGTATATTTGCAGACTGGCTGTCAGGAACACCCTTTGAGCATGCCGCGTCAAACTGCCACACAGCACTCACCGATCCACTCCGATCGCACACGGGCTAACGCAGCAAGTGTGTTACGGCATGCGAGCTCCCAAATGGCAGCACCAACGTTCTCTGGTGGTCGTTGCCCGTGGTCCTCGTGCTACGCGTAGTGGGCGGGCCAACGCGATTGACTGAGCAATGCGGGAGCAGGTGCGCCAGCACCCTGGTTTCCGAGCTTCGGGCGTTGGTGTTGCCAGCGCGTCCGTATGCCAACGACACTGCGTCAGTTTCGTTGTTGTGAGCTTTCCTGCAGTCACGGCCACCATCATCCTTCTCGACGTTGCTTGTAACGATGCCTTGCACACGATAAATGGGGCTCGATGCGACGAGCAGGACGATGGGGAAGCAGAGAAGCGAAGGCGGAGGAGGAGGAGGAGGCGGCCGCGGCGGATCAAGCGAATCCGGCGGTCCAGAAAACCGAGCTCGATCGAACTTCACGATGTCCCCTCCTGGCTGCGGCAGCAGGAGGGGACTGACGGCTTTATGATGCGGATCTGGTGATGATGTTGTTGCTGCTGATGGTGGTGATGCTGCTGATGCTGATGCCCCTGCTGCTGATGATGACGACGATGATGCTGTTGCTGCTGATGATGAGGATTCTGTTGAGGAGGATGTGATGATGGTGATCTGCTGATGCTGATCGTGATGCGATGATGCTAGTGAGCACGATTCTGGTTATGCTCATGATGATGATGGTGATGGTGGTGGTGATGGTGATGGTGATGGCGATGGTGATAGGATGGTTACGGGAGTCGGATGGGTAAATGTGGTGGTGGTGGTTGTGATGATCAATCTGTTGGTTATGTTGAGGGTGGTGGTGTTTATGATTATGCTGTTGCTGATGATGCTGCTGCTGATGCTGATCATGCTGATGATGCTGCCGACGATTCTGATGATGCTGATGTTGATGATTCCAATTATGGTGGTGATGATGATGATGCTGATGCTGATGCTGATGATGATGATGATGATGATGA
>CAUYUJ010013781.1:291665-349165 GCA_963575745.1 Prorocentrum cordatum | reverse complement strand
AGGGGAGCAGGGCTGGCGAGGCGGAGGAGGGGCAGAAGGCGGAGGGGGGGAGGGTGCCGGGAGGGGAGGGAGGAGGGTGCCGGGAGGGTGCGCATAGCGCTCGGAGGGAGCCTCGGTCAGGAGGGGGCAGAGCGCAGACGCAGACGTGAGCGCTGACCCCCAGGAAAGTGCGCGGGGGGTACCCATCCCAGAGGGCTCACGGAGGCTCGCGACTCCGCATCAGGGCGCTTTCGCATCCTAATCGGTCCTCCGCGGCACGCGGGACCAGCTATGCAAGTCTCCGTCGATGGTCGAAGACGTCAGCACCTGGCAAGTATGGGACATGGACGGGAAGACGGCGATCCAGAACAGGTGGAAGAGCATCTGGGAATCCTGGGAGTTGTGTCTGAAAGGGTGTGTGTCCCTGGGCACCTTCAGCAGGGAGGCTCGAGAACTGATGGGCCTGTTTTCCAGCACCACCACCACCATGAGTTGGAGGGGGGAAGGAGGCGGAGGATGAGGAGGAGGACGAAAAGGAGGAGGAGGAGGAGGAGGAGGAGGAGGAGGAGGAGGAGGACCCCCTTCCCACTCCTACTTCTGGTGCTGGCGGTGGAGAACACGCCCACCAAGAACATCGGGAACGAGGAGGGATGGCGAGAGGAGCTGGGCAGGGGGCGGGCAGGCGCCGAGCTCCCTTGAGCGCCATGCGCCTAATTACTCGCTACCGGGACGCCGTGGGCCGACCCGTAGGAGGCAGGCGAGGAAGGAGGGAGGAGGAGGGAGGATGGCGGAGGAGGGAGGAGGAGGAGGAGGAGGAGGAGGAGGAGGAGGAGGAGGAGGAGGAGGAGGAGGAGGAGGAGGAGGAGGAGGAGGAGGAGGAGGAGGAGGAGGAGGAGGAGGAGGAGGAGGAGGAGGAGGAGGACAGGGAGGAGGATGAGGAGGGGGAGGAGGGAGGAGGGAGGATGAGGAGGAGGAGGAGGAAAGGAAGCCTCCTGCTTCTTGCGCCGCCGGGGGTCCCTCCTCCTCGCTACGGCTGGGCCCCGCTTGATTTTGATTTATTCCCGCCGGAACGCACCGCAGGACGGACGCGTCGGGAGCGACCTCTGACCACTCCTCTGGACCCGGGCTCCCAGGCCTAGTGTTAAGTCGGGCCTGACCCCCTACAAGGGGACCCAGAGGCTCCATATAACCATAATTTGGTTGTTGCAATACAAGATGTTATATAACCATCATGATGGTTATATAAACACCATGATGGTTATCCTACAAATGTGTGTACATATCATGTGTTCGCGCTTACCAAACGGTCTAAATATGCGATCAGGTGTATGTTTCTGCGTTCGATTCTATATTGCTTGATGTGCAAACGAATCATCGTTGCCACGTTTTGCTGGGTATGGTTCGTTCGCTTGTATCATGGCCCCTGTCCCCTTGTCATCGTTTCGCCTGTCTCTGGGTGCCCTTCTGGGCGCCCACATCGTCGCCGCGTCTGCTCGAGTGGATTGCCACTCGGCCGACCTCCGAGCCGCGCGCACACGAGCCGCGCTGGGCGCACGATGGCCAGCGATGACGACGAGCAGGGCAAGAAGCAGAAGGCGCGCTGCACAACATAAATGTGAGCAATTTTCGGGGACGGGGGAAAAAGGAAGCGAGGGAGGGGGAGGGGGGATAGCAAGAGGGAGGGACGACGGCGAGGGAGGGATAGGAGGGATAGCAAGAGGGAGGGGGAGGGGGGATAGTAAGTGTTCCGTGGCCCACTGCTCGTGTGCTTGGCCCGTGACCCGTGGCCTCTCGTAGCACGTCGCGCGTCGCCGTTCGCCCCCCTCCTCCCCAGGGCAAGGGCGCGTCCTACAAGGACGCCGAGGCCCTGAAGAATGCCTGGATGGCCTGCTTCACCGAGCCCGACATGATTTCCTACACGAAAGTCGTAGGGTCCAGCGGGGTCGATTCGAACGAGCTGCAGAAGCACGCCATCCTGATCAAGATAACCCGCAACTTCGGGAGTTCGATCACTAAGAAAGCGACCGAGGACCGCTCGGGATAATCACGAAAACGGGAGGAGGGAGGAGGGAGGAGGGAGGAGGGAGGAGGGAGGAGGGACGGTAAGTGCGACGAAGGGAGGTGGAACGAGGGATGGGGAGACGGCGTGGCGGGAGTGGTGGAGGGAGAAGGGGGAGGACGGACGGGGATGAAAAAGGGAGGGGGGGAGTTGGGAATCGGGAGTGCACGCCCGCTCCGTCCCGCGCTCAGGAAGCGCTGGGCATGATCGCCGACCAGAAGTCGGAGGATGCGGTTGAGGGCTGGAACCTAGGCGACGAGCGCGACGAGTGGATCAAGAACACAGCCCTCATGCTTCGCGCCATGCTAGGGCACGTGCGAGTGGCAGTCGCGCAGAGGACACGGGGGAGCAAATGACGAGAGGAGGAAGGATGAGGGTAAGAAGGATCGAGATTGGAGAGGAGAACGACGTGGAGGGCGAGGGCCAGGAGGAGTAGGGGGAGGAGCTAGGGGGAATGGAGGTGGCGAAGGTGGGGCAGGTGAGGGATGCGGGGTCTCGGACGAGGCCCGCGCTACGGCAATCGGATTCGGCAGACTAGACGCTGCCGCATCGATAATAAGCCATCTTGCGATATCTACAGGAAGCCGCCAGCATGGGCGCACGTGTTCATGGAGGAGCCTGGGGAGCCGCACGGCGGCGGCGGCGATGCCGACGCGCCGGGCGCAGCGGCGGCAGCTGCTCCAGCGGCAGCCGCCCCAGCGGATGCGGCAGCGGCGGCGGCGCAGCCAGAGGGTGGTGCGGGGCCTCCTCACACCAAGAGGCGCCGCAGCTGCGGGACGAAGGCGGGGCTCACGACGGTCGAGACGAAGGATGGCTGGGAGCTCGGCTACGACGAGAGACTGGAGGACACTCGGGACACAGCTGACCATCGCATTCCACCCACAATTTCCGACCTCGTGTGATCTCAGATCCTCGTCCCCAGCCTCCCCTCACCCACCACTCACCCACCACCCCTCGTCATTATTGGCAAGGGGAGGCGAGGGATGTTTTGAGCGCCTGCCCAACAGTCGGCGTGGCGCGCTCGCGCCGACAGCAGCGACCCGCCCGAGTTCTCGGTTACGCGCGGCTCGAGCGACGGCAGCGACGGCAAGATCACGGCAGTTTGGAGTGACGGCTTCAAGTGGGAGTTGCCTGACCACCTAGTTCCTGACAGCGACAGCCGTTTCAAGTTCGTCAGGGGTAGCCAGGTGGTCGATGAGACGAAGGCACATGGAGAACGGGGCAGTGAGAGGATCTGGATCACTTTCGTGAACAACAAGGCGGAACGATTTCTCACCATGTGGTCGAAAAAGGCTGATGACGAGAAGAGGCAACAGCAAGTCCTGACGATTCGGAACTACAAGTGCGAGGACACGGCGGTCGAGTGGCTCAAGGCGAGGATGGCCGACTACGCGGCGTGCAAGGTGGACGAGGACGCGCTCGAGGACCTGAAGAAGACGTGGTGCAAAGATAACTGCGTCGACAAGGTGCCCGCCACCAAGAAGCGGCCTGCTGCGGCCGCCACGTCCGACAAGGAGAAGGCGAAGAAGCCAGCGCTGAGTGGCAAGGCAGCGTTGGTTGAAATCTCGGCGATCGAGCTCGAACGCGAACCGCGTGCGATGCAGGGTGAGAGGGGTCAGAGCGGGAGGCCATGAACTGGTCAGCAGCGGGCTCGGCCTGCTCCAGGGTAGAATGCTGCCTGTCCGACGCGGGCTATCCGCCAGTTCTGACCTCACCCACCCAGCGACGCATTCGGTTCGCCATTGAGATCGGTCGCTTCGAATTCAACCAGCGCTCGAAGGCCAAGCAGGTGGAGGACGACGACAGCGACGCAGCAGCTGCCGCAGGCAACCCTAACGAGGGAGACGAGGCTGCGGCAGCCGAGGCTGACCTCGACGCTCCAGGCAACGCTGCCGCGTCCGAGGATGCCGCGGACGAGCTCCTTGACGGCGGCGAGGAGGAATGTGGTGAGGAGGCAGAGGAGGGCGAGGCAGGGGGTGAGTCGGCCGAGAAGCGCGCTGCTGGCGAGAGCATCGCCGCGGCGGGGGCTGGCACGGCGGCCGACGAGGTCGGGGTCAAGCCCGCGCTGACGAAGGTGATCGTTACGTCGGAGGAGAAGGCTGCGCAGGCGGCTGCACTTCTCGCTGGCGCCGTCGCGGTGGAGGAGGCGGCGGTCGCTGGCGCGCCCAGCAGCGGCCGCAAGGGGGCCGCGAAGCGCAGCGCACCGCCAGCGCAGCGCCAGGCGGCGGCTGCCGCAGCGCCAGCGCCAGGCAGCACGAGGGCCACGGCAGCGCAGGCCACCGCCAACAGGAGCTCCAAGACGGCAGTGCGCCCTCCGCCCGAGGTCACGGGCGGCATTCCAGGCGGACTGTTTGACGATATGTGATCGTCGAGTCGGCGACGTGCACGGTTCGAGCCAGTGAGTGGCCATTCTGAGAGTCGTAGAGTTTCGAATGTTCAGGCATTCCAGGGCAGACTCTGAACATCCTAGGGGCGTATGCGAGATTTAGAGGGCGAGGACGAGGAGCGCGACGACGACGACGACGAGGAATAGGAGGAGGCTGAGAAGGAGGACGAGGAAGATGGGGATGACTACGAGCAGAGGCATGAGGCGAATACTGAGGAGGATGAGGACGAGGAGGATGAGGAAGTGGAGGAGGAGGCGGGACCAAGAATCATGAGGGGGGCGCATTTCCCGATATCCTCATCATCACGTTCGCTCACGCTTGCTTCCTTGATAACCTCGTAATGCTTGGTAGTTCGTCACGCTGGCTCGCGTTGCCATCATCATGGCGCTGGCTCTCGCTGACTTCCTCATTACGTTTGGTTCATCACCGCGCTGGCTCTCCATCCCCAAGATTTCGTCATCCTCATCCTCGTCCTCATCCTTGCCCTGGTCAGCCTGCCCCCCCTGGGTCACCATTATTCCCGCTCGGTGGGGCTGTGCAGCCATCCGCTGCCGAGCAATCGAACGACGAGGGCCGATCGCGCTGCTAGGGGGGATCTCGCCCAAGCCTGCCGAGGGGGCGCGTGTCCGGGCGGGTGGCGTCGGCGCCGCCAGGCAGAAAGCCGAGTCGGCAGGAGTTGATGCGCCTGAGAACGAGTTTAGGGAGATTACGCGGATGAGGACATGGAGGAGGATGGTACGAATGACGGAGGGAGGGGGGAGGAGGAGAAGGAGGAGTAGGAGGACCAGGGAGGAGGGGGAGGACCAGGGAGGGAGGGAGGAGGCGGAGGAGGAAGGGGGAGGAGGAGGAGGAGGACAAGCAAATAACACTTGTGCGTCTACCTAGCGTCTACCTAGCGTCTACCTAGCGTCTACCCTCAATCTTAAAACATATGTGTTTTGCAGCACTGTGCGTCTACACAGCGTCTACCCTGCGTCTACCTCCGGTTATTCCCCAGAGATTCGGCTCGGTTGATCTGCAGCGGTCTGTCTCGAGAGTTGCACACCAAAGACTCTCCTTAGAGATCCTCTCTCTGCTGGGCCGCGCACTCATGGCTGGCAGTCGCAGCGATTCGGAGGACAGCATCCCGCTGACCCAGAGGTCAGCTCGAGAGGAGGAGCCGACGCAGACCATGCAGGATCGTTCGCCTGAGCGCAGCGCGTGGTCGCAGGACAACCAGGGGCGGTCCAGTTACGTCTGGGGATCTCGGGCGGCACTGCCCGAGGAGCCAGGCATGGCCAGCCAGCCGCTCGCGGATGGCAGGGCGGATGGGAGCCTGATGGGTGATCAGGGGGCGTCGGCCGCGGCTGCGACCCAGCAGTTCGTAGAAACCATCAGCTCGGACGATGAGAAGCCGCTGGTCGAGGGGGGCGCTGCGCCTGTGCCCGATCCCGAGCTCGCGGCGCGGCAGGAGGTGCTCGGCGGCGAGAGCCCGACGCCGCCCGCCCAGGATGTCCCCTTGGAGACGCCCGCGAAGAAGCGGCGCTGGGGGGCGAAAGCGGGACACACCGTGGCGCCCGATGAGAGGGCGGCGCTCGAGGCCCAGGCCGAAGAGACTTCGCAGCGCCTTCAACTCGAGGAGCAGGCCATTGCAGCAGCCAGAGAGAGGCGCGCAAGGCATGAGGCGGCGGAGAGGGCGCGCCAGGATGCGCAGGAGGATCGGCGTCGCAAGGAGGCAGAGCTTCGCCTGGAGGAAGCCCGCGAGAAGGAGCGGCTGGAGCACATCGCGGCCGCCGAGGCGGCTGCCGAGCGGGCGGAGTTGGCGCTGGAGCTCGCGGATCTCGCCAGGGCAGAGAACGAGGCAGGCGCCAAGGGCCAGGGTGGCGAGGCGAGCGGCCGTGCCGACAAGAACAAGAGGGGCGTACCAGATACGCCACATTCCAGCGAGGAGGAGCCGCAGGAACATGACAAGCCCACGAGCCAGTACGACGGCCAGCAGCCGAGCTGCGCTCAGGACATCGCCTCCATGATGGAGAACGTTGGCCGTCGTGCAGGCGGACTACCCACCCTCCTCGGTGGTCCGCGGCGCCAGGGCCAGCAGGCTGAGGGGGTACAAATGATGCAGTCGGGTGAGTGTTACGACGACGGACGACGACGACGACGACGACGACGACGACGACGACGACGACGACGACGACGACGACGACGACGACGGCGGCGGCGGCGGCGGCGGCGGCGGCGGTGGAGGCGGCGGCGGCGGCGACGACGACGACGACGACGACGACGACGAGGGGACGACGCCCCAGAATGAGCAAGCCCAGCAGGCTGAGGATCTGGCGTACCAGAAGTTCTCCAGGCAGTCGGCGCATGCCGCGACGGAGAGCATGAAAGACGCCTTGAAGGACCATGGGGCATGGTCCCAACCATGTGATACAAAGCCCCATCTACCCAGTGACCCCTGCCCGGTAACGGCTGTAATTACAACACGTTACGCTCCGAACAGCGCCGTAATGGCCAATTAGATTCCGCAACCACCTTGCACGAAACACGAAACAGTATACCCAAACAAACCTCGGAGGGGGCAGGGGGACGCGGGGGCCGACCGCTGTCGGAGCTTGCCCCTGAGGATTACGTGGACATGCCGACGGTCAAGGTGGACGACAACTTCGAGCTGGCAATGGCGAGGGGTCTCGAGAAGGCGTTCAACGGCGACATCTTCCGCTCCATGATGTCCCAGAAGGGGCACGACCACAACGCTTGCGGCGAGTGGCCTCAGGACAAGGAGATGCACGGCATCTGGCTGGAGGTGCGCAAGCGATCGCAGAAGGAGCAGGACAATTTCGCCTTCTGGCAGAAGTGCAAGGAGAAGGCGTTCGCGTGCAGCTCGAAGGCCGAGAAGGGGAACCCAGAGGGCGGGCGCTGGGCCCGCAAGGTCAAAGGTGATCCTGCTTTCAAGGAGCAGTACGAGGCGGTCAGCGGGGACGAGGCGAAGAAGCAGTTTCGCTCGGACTGGCTGAAGAAGGAGTTCGAGAAGTACATGTCGCAGTGGCAGCACAGCACTCGCGAGGTTCGCGAGCAGTGGAAGAAATCCACATATCTTTCGCTGGGCCGCATCGCTCATCTCGAGGGCGGCGGAAAAGCTGGGTGGCAGCAGGCACGCGGGAAATCAAACTGGAAGGGCTGGAGGAGGAGGAGGAGGAGGAGGAGGAGGAGGAGGAGGATGGGGGAGGAGGCACCAGGCAGGTGGGAGGAGGACGACGAGAACAAGGATGAGGCTGGAGGAGGAGGATGCCGGAGGAGGAGGAGGGGGAGGAGGCTGGAGGAGGAGGCTGGAGGACGAGAACAAGGATGAGGCTGGAGGAGGAGGTTGGAGGAGGAAGACGAGAACACGGATGAGGAGGCTTAGGATGGGATCAGCGTCGTGAGGATGCAGCTCAGGACAAGGCTTAGGAGGACTAGGAGGAGCATGAAGAGGCTTGGGTGGCTGAGGAGGCTTAGGACGAGGATGATGATAAGGAGACGAGGATGGGGAGGAGGAGCATCCGCCAGGCATCGACGTACGCCATCAACTGCATGTGCATGGGCCCCCCGTGGGTCATCATGGACCCTATGACAAACAGCGTCAAATACTTGTACGTGGTGCAGGGGCTGAGGGAGTCGTTCAGCCAGGAGTGGGTTCGCCACGAGCAGTGGGTCTCCGAGGACCGCCATGGGGTCAACATTAAAGAGCGTAGGGGGTGTTAACTGCTTAGCCACCATTTTACATCCTATCCGAACCATTCCATTCCACTCATCCTTATTCTCCATATCCTCATCTTCCCGCATTTCTCCTCCCCGCGCTTATTCCTCGCGATCGCTCTTCCTCGGTATCCACTCACCCCCGCCTCCACCTATCCTCACCCGCACTCCTCTGCCCGTCCATCTCTCTGCTGTCGATTTCGATCCTAATCAGGAGCCGAATGTCGCCGCAGCTGAGGAGGCCGCGGCAGGAGGGGATCCGCCAGGCAGCGCCGCTGCGGCTGCGGCAGCGGCAGGCGCGGCGGCACGCCAGGTGCCACCCGCGGTTCCAGGCGCGGGCCGAGTGATCGCGGTGGGCAGCGGTGGCGACGGCGGCTTCCCCGCGACGGGCAAGGGCGCCGCGGCGGGTGCCGAGGCAGCGGGCGCCGAGGCAGGCCCTGGGGGCCAGGGCGCCAGTGCGGGCGCCGCCGCAGGCGCGGAGGTGGTCGGCGCTGGCACTAGCAAGCGCCAGAGGCGCGGAGGTGGCGCCGCTGCCGCCGCTGGCGCCGCTGCCGCCGCTGGCGGCGGCAGTGCCCCAGTCGCGAAGGCCGAGGTTTCGCTGATCCCCGTCGTCAAGAAGATCCTCTCCGAGCACTCGGGCATCATGACGCAGGCGCGCACCTTGCTCTCGAGTATCGCCAAGGACCCCGCCTGGAAGTATGCGATGAAGAGCTCCGAGACCTTGCAGCAGGCAGTCAGTGCCGTCGACTCCTGGATCTCCGAGACCCCCCACATGTCGAAGGCCCTGAGCAGCAAGTTCGTGGAGATGAAGAAGGCCGTGGGCAACGACAACTTTCAGACGACGCTGGAGACCATCAAGGAGAGGCTCCCGCCCCTCGTCAAGGACGTGTCCTTGGAGTGCGCGGGCATCTGGGCCAGCCACAAGGCGCGCGAGGAGGAGACCAAGCGCATGAGTGGCAACGGCGGGGCCTCGGGCAGCGCGCAGAAGAGGAAGAGGCCGCCGCCGCAGTGATATGCCTGCCAGCATGGGCGGCGCTCGCCTCGCTCGGCTCAGGAGGTCTTGCACGCTCGCATCTCGAGAGCAAGTGCATTTTTTGCTCCAGAACTTGAGAGTTCATCGAATTTTGTGCGGGGGGGCTCGAAATCAAGAAAATCATGGCGAGTGGGGCCTCTGGCCAGGTCCGGACTTTTTTAGGCCCCAAGGGGGGTCCACCCCACCGTCTACCTACCGTCTACCTGCCGCCTACCCCGCTACCGTCTACCTACCGTCTACCTGCCTCTCAAACCTGTGAAAAAACAATGTTTCCTAACCGTCTACCAGGGTGCAACGATTTCTGTTATCGTCCACCTACCGTCTACCTAGCGTCTACCTACCGTCTACCTGCTGTCTCTGGGCGGTTGCGCCCGGTTTGGCGGCCGAGCAGCACTCGAAATGCACTTGCCCAGACATTTGCATCTAGAGTCGTTGATTTTGATGGTTTTCCTGGTGAAGCTATCTGTGTGAGAGCACTACTTCGAGCCTCCCGATCGCATGCTGGGTTCTGAGTATACGCGCTGTGTCCTCAGGCGTCAATGTACATCATTGCGGTGGCATCGGTTCCGAATCGTGCCGAGTGGAGTCGAGGAGGCACAGTAGCGTTGTTTGCGTTTGAACTCGTGCTGGAGGCCGTTCGTGGTGGCTCATGGCGGGCTCACAGCACTGCTCTAGTCTGCTGCTGCATCTTGTGCGGCAAGACGCTGAAAATATCGACGCATTGCAAAGCGCATCGCTCATGTTGAGAAAAACAAACGCAACATAATCCCCATCCACCTCGTGATCCTCCTCCTTCCGCCCTCTCACCCGTCCTCCTCCTCCTCCTCCCCCTCCTCCTCCTCCTCCTCTTCCTCCTCCCCCTCCTCCTCCCCCTCTCTGACCATCTCCCTCGGCGTCCTCATTATCCTCATCCATGCGCCTTCACCGCACCTACATACAATTGCAGTGTCTTCATGACCTCCATCGCTCTCACCCTCCAAGTCGTATTTATCCTCGTCCTCCTCCTCGCCATCCCCCCCATGCCGATTCGTCCTCCAACTCCTCCTTGCAGTCGTAATCATACTCCCTCGCCTCCTCCCCCTCCGGGCGGCGCCGTGGTCGATCGAGAGCTGGAGTCGGAATTGGAGCGGGAGGCGCCTTGCAGCGACGCGCAGAGAGGGAAGGAAGGTGGCAGGATGTGACGAGGACAATGCATAATGGCCTATTTGCTCCTCCATCGCTGACGTCATTCGACGCTCCTGCCGTCACTACCTCACGTTCTCGCTATCAGATCTTATCACCGTCATCGTTCTCCCCAAATGCTCGTCCTCAGGCCCCTCCTTCCCCCTCGTCCCCATCCTCTTAACTCAACCCCCGTGCTCATCATGATATGCCTCGGCCTCCTCCTCATCCTCGCTCTCACCCCCCGTCGCTTGCATCTCCCCGTCCTCGCCCTCATCCTCCCCCACCTGAGATAGCGGAGATGGCGGACGGGTCCAGGCACGCCGATATGGCTATCATTATTGTTCGCAATCGTCCCGTCATTTTGCCTCCTGTCAATTGCGGTGGCAGTATGTGTTGCACCCCCGTGACTCAACCCCCGCGCTGCTGCTGCTGCTGCTCTATATTCCCATCCTCATCACTCTCACCGCTCCATTCCTGCCCTGCACTTCCACCGACCTCCTCTGCAAGCCCTGGCGCATATCATCACCCTCATTCCCTGGATAGTGCGTGACGCGTCGCAGCTGGGCAGAACCACATGTAACACATACTACTGGTCTTGGCCATTGCCAGGTCACGACACCTTCGCGTCGCATCATCTACACGCCCTTGACCTTTATCAGGCAGCCGTTTTGGGTCATGAATCAACCAGCGTCGGTGGAGGCACGCAAACGCCATGCCCCCTTCAGACAAGACGCGCTCGAGTGGCCTGAGGAGCACGGCTGCTGAGCGCGCAGCTGGAGGCGAGCTCTTCCAGGAGCTCCTGAGCTTGTACGCATCGTGCAGGTTGAATGCGCAGCAGTTCTGCGTCCTTTGCGACCTGGCCAGCAAGGCTGGCGTTACAGGAGCGTCGTGGAGCACGTACGGCAAGCCTCGTGGATTGCCAACGGGCAGGTACCAGAAGGAGCTCGACAAAGTATTGCCAAACCCAGAGAATCTGACGTACATACCAGTGCCCGTCAACAACAATCGGTCACCTGTGAGGAGCGTCCGCCAACATCCAGTGGCATTGGCGTACGAGGACTTGGCGAAGGAGTTGGCGGCCGACGAGTCCATTGTGCGACGCCTCCGAGAGCCCGCTGACCAGAGGGAGCCAAATGTCATGGACACGGAGGTGTACAGGACTCACCCCCGCGTCGTCGCTGCACTCGCGGCGGGCGAGACACTGCCGTTGCCGCTGGCGGTGTACGTCGACGGCGTCGGTTACCAAGCCCAGGCGGCGGGCCGCAACGACACGGTCACTGGCTGGTGGATCGTCAACTTGCTCACGGGGCGCCGTCATCTGGCCACGACCTTGAAGCATTCAGATGAATGCCAGTGCGGGTGCCGAGCATGGTGCTCAGTGCATCCACTCCTCGCGCACTTGAGGTGGCAATTGCTCGCCATCCAGGAGGGCGAGAGACCATCGGCGGCGGCCGATGGCGAGCCGCTGCCGCCAGGCACGGATACATCTGATCTGGGTTGGAGCGGAGTCCTCTTGTACGTCAAGGGCGACTGGTGCGAACATTCCAGGACCCTTGGTCTGAGCAGCTTGCATCAATACCACAATTGTTGTCAGTTTTGCGACTCGCCCAAGGCCGACTTACATTGGGAACGAGACTTGACGGATCCTGATCACCCACCTTGGAACGAGAGGTCCCACGAGGATTATGCAGCGGCACTCCGACGGTGCGAGGTTCACGTGACGGTGGATACAGTGGCGGCGAGACAGGAGCTGGGGAGAAAGCTGGTGTGGCTGAAATACAATAAGGGTCCGAATGGCCGCGGCATCGGCCAGGATGTCATCTTCAATGGGGTTCAATTGCGCGCTGGCGACAGGCTCGAGCCGAGCGACAACGTGCAGGACATCGGAGACATCTCAAACATTGTTTTACCTGCAAGGTTGACTTTCTGGAGGCAGCGTCTCAGCGAGTCTGATCTACCCATGGACATGGTGGTGCGTCGTTGTCCGCTCTTCGACGAGCGCCTCTACACTTCGCCAGCGCGCGCGCTGGCGATCGACGCGATGCACGCGCTTCACTTAGGCGTCGTCCAGCGCGTGGTGTCGGCCACGCTGCACAGGATCATATTGAGCAACCCGTGGGACTTCCACGGCCGTCTCCCTGTTGTGACGGACCTGGCAGGGCGGCAACTCCAGACCGACTTGAAAGTATGGCAGGACATAGCCAGCGTGCCACACGGCGAACGTTTGGGGGCGCTGACGCCCAAGATGATCGGCTCGCTGAGAGACTGCGACTTGCAGGAATCATGTTTTGCTCTTTGTCTGATTGCATGGTACCTCGCTCGACCGCGGGTATGCATTGCTAAATGTAGTTGCATTCTGGTCCTCCTCCTCCTCCTCCTCTTCCACACGTCCAATTATAATCAAACGTCCTCCATGTTATCGTTTACCATTCCTCCTCATTCTGCTCCTCGCCCTCCTCCTCCTCCTCCTCCTCCTCCGGGCGTCCCCCCTCCCCCGACCCCGCCGTCCCTGGGTGCCGTGCCCTGGGCCCTGGGGCCGCTCATGATCAACCTTCCCGCCCACCCAAGCACGCCCATGGCGGGCGCCGCCACCGCGTTGGGTTGATAATTTTGTGTGCAAGTGCGCATGCCATGGATTAGTTAATAGCCTATTGAGTTTTCGCGCGCGCATGCAGGCACGCTCGCGTGCATGCGCCCGAGCATCTGAGCGCGCGCTATCTGTGCATGTAAAAACGGCACCAGCACCCGAATCACCCAGGCAGTCCAATGTCTACAAAAGCTGGTGAGACTGCATTGCTGCTGGATTTCTGTTTGTGGGCCGTGAACAAATACGGGGGGGCGGCCAAGTTCGGAATACCTCTGGTCACGGCGCTGCAATCGGTACGTGCATTCCTACAGGCGATCAGAGACCAGCCAGTAATTGTAGATCAGGCGGGACAGGCTCGCATGTTACAGCAGGCTGACGTTCACTTACGCGCGTGCAGGCTTGCAGGTATTTGGCTCACTCCCAAACATCATCTCATGTGCCACTTGGCGCAAAGGACGTCATTCGGGTGTAACGACCAAAGCGCTACCCTCGAATAGCATACCTTTCTATTGCATGTTAACCACTCCCCCCCCCAAAAAAAAAAAAAGGCCTCCACGTCAGTGGAGCATGTCGTCTGGAGACCGCCAGCCCCCCCTGGAGGCAATTCGGGTCGGGCGCGCATTGCCGAGGGGTCGAATCTTCTGCTCGGCGGCCGATGGGCTGGCGGATGCGGGGCGGTGAGGAGGGTGATGGGGTGCGGGGGAATGAGGAGAACCCGAGCAGAGACACGGTGGTGCATACGCCGAACGAGGAAAGGTTCGGGGGGGAGAAGGGACGAGTGCGCATCTAACGGAGACGGGACTGCGCCGAGGAATTTGTGAAACGGATATATAATATATATATATATATATATATGTGTATATATATATGTGTGTGTATGTATACACATATGGAGGGAGGGTCTGATAATTGGGGGGGGCGGTGAGACGGGGGTTCGGGAGGCCATGAGTGTAGGCGAGGAGGTGATGTACCTATCTATCTACATATATACATATACAGATGTATATACGTGTATATATATATATGAAACACAATGCGCAGACCCAGAGCTCTTGATGTGTCCGACTTGTAGTTTCGTGGGTGAGGTCGTGTTTGGGAGTGCACGCACTGTCGTTTCAGGAGCTTGTTCCAAGGCAGTCCGAAACTTTACAGTTGCTGGTTGGACGAGTCGTTAAACATGGTACTTCGGGACATTGCAAAGTTCTCGCACCGCCGCGCGTTTGAGTTCAGAGTTTTCTTTATGCTTGGTCTTCACAGCCTACTCGGTTTATCCAAGTGGCTTTCGAATAAACCATGGAGCCCCTCCGCGCCTATTCGCTGCTTCTGGTAATGGTGCTGCGTACGCCGCTCGTCAATGCTGTGGCCAGCGGCCGCCCCGAGATGCCGTCACACGAGGCGGCGCTGGACTGGGCACGCCAGGCAGCCGATGACATGCAAGCTGCTGGTTTGCCCTCGGAGCTTCGCAATTCCGACGACAGCCATGCGATGATATCCATGGCAACTGACATAATGTGGGATTCATTATCGTCGATTTCACGGTCTACAATGTTTCTGGAAGTATTCAGCGGCGTGTCTGAGACTACGTCTAAATGTACATCGGAATGGGGTATGACTGCTTATTCGGTTGAGAAGGACAATGGGCCTTGGCAAAACGTCTGCACGGCTGTGGGGTTGTTGTACACACTGTATCTCATGGCTAGCTTATGCTGCGGCAGCTTATGCCATTTCAGTCCTCAATGCTCGACGTGGGGGAACATGTGTTGCTATCACACTCGTCGGTCCCGGGGGGGTACGGAAGGCGACGAGCGCCGCAGAGATGTACTGGAGGCGAACCATTGCGTAGCATTCTTGTCACTTGGGGCTTAAACCTCATCTGTCGACACGTGCCGTCATAACCGTTGCGCGGTTGACGCCAGGTAGGCGCCAGGTGGACGCACACATGTATTGAAACAGTGTGTGAGGTAGACGCTGGGTCGACGGTGCAATGGTTATGTCGTCGCGTTGCTCCACGTGGTGGCAAGTATGTTGCCACTCCAGGTGTTTCGCAGTTGGCTTCCTCTCTGCCAGAGGCGTGCGCTGGTGCGTGGAGCAGCCCCTCAACAGCATTATGTACTGCGTTCCTGCGCTGAAGGTTTCATTTGAATTGTTGGCAGCCCATCGGGTCACTACTTTTTTGGGCTCGTTTGGCAGCCAGAGTGCTAAATGCATAGAGCTGTGTACTAGCATTCCTGTGGAGGACGCTGCTCCGCTCAAGAGATCGCTGACACTTTTCAGGCAGCGGGTCGGGCGCAAGCCGCGCAAGTTGTGCACGGGCGGTGCCCGGTTTTCAAAAAAAAACACCTCTGGCAGTGGCGGCTGGTCGCCGCGCGCCTGGGTGAATGGCTCCCGCGCCAATCTCAAATTGTCCCAGCAATACCCGAGTGCGTTCTGTGAGGTGCTTGCGGCGTTGGCCGCGAAGTTGCTTTTCTCTACGCAAGTGCATGGCACTTGAGGGAGCACCGTTAGTGCAGAAGGGGCGGAGAGGTAGAGCAATCGGGAAGGGAGCGGGCGTGCGGGAGAGAAGGAGGGAGGTGGATATACGGGAAGGGCGAGGGCGGGAGGGAGGAGTAATGACACGCAGCGCGCCTTGTTATCAGAATTTAGGCTGAGGTCGAATGCGCGAGGGCGCAGAGTCTGGCAGATACTGACCTCCATCTTCCCGCTTACCACCGTTATCATGTCCCCCCACTCTTCCGCCTCGCCATCCCCCTCCTCATCCTCCAGGTCATCCTTCACCTCCGCCCACCTCCTAGTCATCTCGTCCTCCGCAGCCTTAGTTGTCTCATCATCCTCTCGTCGTATTTCTTCTCTAATTAACGCTCGCGAGTCAGCGCGGCAGCGCGCTCGATGCCCAGTGGCCTCGGGGCTGTGATCGAGTCGCGCGGGGGTCGGCTGGGAGGCAGCCCTTCTGCGCCGCGGGGGGCACGAGACGGCGACGGCAACGGCGACGGCGACGGCGGCGACGGCGACGGCGGTGGCGGCGACGGCGACGGCGGCGGCGGCGACGGATGCGGCGGCGGCGGCGACGGCGACGACGATGATGACGACGACGACGACGGCGACGGCGACGGTGGCGACGGCGACGACCTCATCCTCCTACTCGTCATCCTAATTATCCTCGAGCTCGGGCTCGAGGGCAGCTGGCCGCGGGGGCGGCGAACCCCTCAGGGTACCACATGAGCCTTTCCTCGAGCATGAGTTTCGAGGTTGATGATGAGTTTCGAGGTCGATTCTGAGCCCATTTAAATGGGCTCAGAATCGACGGACGACGACTGGTTCCTCAACCGAAAGGTCGCACGGGTCGTCGTCGTCGTCGCTGTCGTCGTCGTGCCCGTTTCCCATTCTCCCTGGGGGTGTGGTTGACGAGACCATGGGCGTCAGGGCCCTCGCGAACTGTTCGACGTTCTGGGCTGCGCAACGCTTCGACCATATCGTAATTAACAATCTTCGCCAGGCCAGCCAGGCAATAGGTCGGATCCCCGCCAGAAGATGTTATTGGGCACCCCAGAGGAGCATGAGGGATGAGAGGTCAACGTGGACGAGGATGAGGAGGATCGCGGAAGACAGCGAGGGAGGGAGGGAAGGAGTGAATAGGAGGCTGAGGAGGAAGAGGAGGGAGGGACAACATGAGGCGAGGAGGACTCCTGGTAAGTCGGGGGGCGCAAGAACTGCTGCGGGGGGGGCATCCACAGGGGTATTTGTTGCACATGGGGGAATGCGACATCGAGGCAGAAGATCGTGCTTTCCACGGTAGTCTAACTATCCGCTCGGATACTACATCTTCCCTCAGCCAGATGACCAGTGGAGGCATTCGCTTCCGAATCTTACCTACGCTGATGACTGGGGCCAGCGGTGCAGTCTGATCGGGCCAGTGTTTAAGAATGCATGGTGGTGGCGCGACGACGCGCTGTTCATCCCACCGCCCGTGCCCGCTCTAGAGCTCACGGAGGATGACCTAGAGGCGATGCTCGATCATTGACGCTGCATCGAGAGGGGGTCAAGTTTGAAAAAACTATGGGTGTTAAGGAGGGCGCGGATGATGATGATGATGATGATGAGGAGGAGGAGGAGGAGGAGGAGGAGGAGGAGAAGGAGCGGGAATGGACATGCGGGGATAGATCTCTCCCTCACTCCCCCTCTCCCCCCTCTCAAGCCCTCTCCTCTCCCCCCTCCCCCTCCTATCTTTCTGATTGCAGCTCTTTGCATGTGCTTGTGAAATTGCCTTTGGGTCCAGGTCCAACTCTGTCAATAGAGAGGCGTCCCATTTATGTTTGCGTGCGTGTGCTCGCTTGCATCCGCGTGGCCAGAGCGAGGTTGCATTGGCACTCCGCCCGTGACTCTCAAGTGAAATGCTGTCGCGGATTATTCCGACGGCAGTTGCTGAAACACATGCGCTGATGACGAACGCGTCGTTGTTTAAATCTCGATGGAACCCACAAAACGTAATAGGAGGAGGAGGACGGGGGAGCAGGAGGAGGAGGAGGAAGAGAAAGATCTCCCCAACCTTCTCCCCTCCTCCTCTCCCCTCCTTCTCCCTCCCTCCCTCCTCCTGCCGCTCGCTCGCCTCCTCTTCTCCCCCCCTCCTCCCTCCCCCCCTCGCCGTAGCCATTTTGGCCCGTATGGTAGCGGTGGCACCGCAGAGTGTCGCGCGATCCTCGCGCGTCGTCGCGAGGGCGAAACGCGGCGAGATGCAGCGCGTCGCGCTTGCAAATTTGGTTGAAACCAATGTAAAAGTTAAAAACCTTCAGATATGACAAAACACCGCGTTACATAATAATAATGATAGTTATGAGAATCCAACATAAATCATACAACCATATTATCATTATCTGGATCCTCTGGGGATTTTCGACGAAACTAAGAAATACCCCAAGAAATGCCCCAAACAGTTGACGAAAATATGCAAAAAGTAGCCCCCCGACTATTTTTGGATCATGTTTCGATTATTTCTGGTGTATTTTTAATTTTTCGTCGATAATCCCCCTGTAGGGGGACAGGCCCGACTTAGGCCCAGTGGGCCCTGGAGACGACAGGCCGTTTCTTTGCCTGTTCCGTTCTGCCGCTCTGTTGGTTGGTTCTGACGCTCTTTTTTTTTGCCGGTGCCGTCGCCGTCGTTTTCCGGTTTTGGCTCCGGTGTTCCAATCTTGGAGCCGTTTTCGTTACCGTTTCCGGTCGCCGAATTGTTGCCGTTTTCATGTTCAAGATCAATTTTCGCGGAAACGGTCAGAACATGGCCCGCCCATTGAGTTCCCGCGATGGCCGTTCTCTCCTCAGCTGGTGCCTTCCGGGGCGGGCCCGCTGCGGGTCTCAGGATAGCCCAGAGCCGATCCGCGGCGATCGGCGGTTGGGCACAGAGAGTGGTGGTCATCCCGTGGGCCCGCCTGCGTCGCGTTGCGTACCACATGTTTGAGGCCACGGCCTCCACGCCATGCCCTAACGGGCACGGGCGGGCTCCCCCGTGGAGCGTGCGCGGCTCCGGCGTTCGCCTCGCTTCGGGGCAGGGGTCGAGGGCTCGGGGGCCCGCGACGGGAAGCTGGCGTTGCGAGGCCGGCAGGCCAGGGGAGGGGAGCAGGGCTGGCGAGGCGGAGGAGGGGCAGAAGGCGGAGGGGGGGAGGGTGCCGGGAGGGGAGGGAGGAGGGTGCCGGGAGGGTGCGCATAGCGCTCGGAGGGAGCCTCGGTCAGGAGGGGGCAGAGCGCAGACGCAGACGTGAGCGCTGACCCCCAGGAAAGTGCGCGGGGGGTACCCATCCCAGAGGGCTCACGGAGGCTCGCGACTCCGCATCAGGGCGCTTTCGCATCCTAATCGGTCCTCCGCGGCACGCGGGACCAGCTATGCAAGTCTCCGTCGATGGTCGAAGACGTCAGCACCTGGCAAGTATGGGACATGGACGGGAAGACGGCGATCCAGAACAGGTGGAAGAGCATCTGGGAATCCTGGGAGTTGTGTCTGAAAGGGTGTGTGTCCCTGGGCACCTTCAGCAGGGAGGCTCGAGAACTGATGGGCCTGTTTTCCAGCACCACCACCACCATGAGTTGGAGGGGGGAAGGAGGCGGAGGATGAGGAGGAGGACGAAAAGGAGGAGGAGGAGGAGGAGGAGGAGGAGGAGGAGGAGGAGGACCCCCTTCCCACTCCTACTTCTGGTGCTGGCGGTGGAGAACACGCCCACCAAGAACATCGGGAACGAGGAGGGATGGCGAGAGGAGCTGGGCAGGGGGCGGGCAGGCGCCGAGCTCCCTTGAGCGCCATGCGCCTAATTACTCGCTACCGGGACGCCGTGGGCCGACCCGTAGGAGGCACGGGAAGAGGGAAGGAGGGAGGATGGCGGAGGAGGAGGAGGAGGAGGAGGAGGAGGAGGAGGAGGAGGAGGAGGAGGAGGAGGAGGGGGGAGGGGGGAGGGAGGGGGAGGGGAGGGGGAGGAGGAGGAGGAGGAGGAGGAGGAGGAGAGGAGGAGGAGGAGGAGGAGGAGGGCGGAGGAGGACGAGGAGGAGGAGGAGGAGGGAGGAGAGGAGGTGGAGGAGGAGGAGGAGGAGGAGGAGGGAGGAGGAGGAGGAGGAGGAGGAGGAGGAGGAGGAGGAGGAGGAGGACAGGGAGGAGGATGAGGAGGGGGAGGAGGGAGGAGGGAGGATGAGGAGGAGGAGGAGAGGAAGCCTCCTGCTTCTTGCGCCGCCGGGGGTCCCTCCTCCTCGCTACGGCTGGGCCCCGCTTGATTTTGATTTATTCCCGCCGGAACGCACCGCAGGACGGACGCGTCGGGAGCGACCTCTGACCACTCCTCTGGACCCGGGCTCCCAGGCCTAGTGTTAAGTCGGGCCTGACCCCCTACAAGGGGATTTTCGACGAAACTAAGAAATACCCCAAGAAATGCCCCAAACAGTTGACGAAAATATGCAAAAAGTAGCCCCCCGACTATTTTTGGATCATGTTTCGATTATTTCTGGTGTATTTTTAATTTTTCGTCGATAATCCCCCTGTAGGGGGACAGGCCCGACTTAGGCCCAGTGGGCCCTGGAGACGACAGGCCGTTTCTTTGCCTGTTCCGTTCTGCCGCTCTGTTGGTTGGTTCTGACGCTCTTTTTTTTTGCCGGTGCCGTCGCCGTCGTTTTCCGGTTTTGGCTCCGGTGTTCCAATCTTGGAGCCGTTTTCGTTACCGCTTCCGGTCGCCGAATTGTTGCCGTTTTCATGTTCAAGATCAATTTTCGCGGAAACGGTCAGAACATGGCCCGCCCATGGAGTTCCCGCGATGGCCGTTCTCTCCTCAGCTGGTGCCTTCCGGGGCGGGCCCGCTGCGGGTCTCAGGATAGCCCAGAGCCGATCCGCGGCGATCGGCGGTTGGGCACAGAGAGTGGTGGTCATCCCGTGGGCCCGCCTGCGTCGCGTTGCGTACCACATGTTTGAGGCCACGGCCTCCACGCCATGCCCTAACGGGCACGGGCGGGCTCCCCCGTGGAGCGTGCGCGGCTCCGGCGTTCGCCTCGCTTCGGGGCAGGGGTCGAGGGCTCGGGGGCCCGCGACGGGAAGCTGGCGTTGCGAGGCCGGCAGGCCAGGGGAGGGGAGCAGGGCTGGCGAGGCGGAGGAGGGGCAGAAGGCGGAGGGGGGGAGGGTGCCGGGAGGGGAGGGAGGAGGGTGCCGGGAGGGTGCGCATAGCGCTCGGAGGGAGCCTCGGTCAGGAGGGGGCAGAGCGCAGACGCAGACGTGAGCGCTGACCCCCAGGAAAGTGCGCGGGGGGTACCCATCCCAGAGGGCTCACGGAGGCTCGCGACTCCGCATCAGGGCGCTTTCGCATCCTAATCGGTCCTCCGCGGCACGCGGGACCAGCTATGCAAGTCTCCGTCGATGGTCGAAGACGTCAGCACCTGGCAAGTATGGGACATGGACGGGAAGACGGCGATCCAGAACAGGTGGAAGAGCATCTGGGAATCCTGGGAGTTGTGTCTGAAAGGGTGTGTGTCCCTGGGCACCTTCAGCAGGGAGGCTCGAGAACTGATGGGCCTGTTTTCCAGCACCACCACCACCATGAGTTGGAGGGGGGAAGGAGGCGGAGGATGAGGAGGAGGACGAAAAGGAGGAGGAGGAGGAGGAGGAGGACCCCCTTCCCACTCCTACTTCTGGTGCTGGCGGTGGAGAACACGCCCACCAAGAACATCGGGAACGAGGAGGGATGGCGAGAGGAGCTGGGCAGGGGGCGGGCAGGCGCCGAGCTCCCTTGAGCGCCATGCGCTTAATTACTCGCTGCCGGGACGCCGTGAGCGCTGGCGCGCGAGCGCCCAGCGGCGCCCCGAGACAGAGCCCGGGCACCCCTGCCGGGCTCGCTTCGATGTCTGCGGTCCGATTCGATTCGCTTCCGACGGCCTCCAAGTCCGACTCGATTCGACGTCGGGTTCCGCTTCGGGCTCCAGCCTCGCAGCGGAGGCCTCGGTTGTCGGCCTGCCGGTGTCTGCCTGCTCGACTGCTCCTCCCGATTCGCCTGCCGAGTTTTCCGCCGGTCCGCTTCCTTTCGACCGCCGATCCGGCTTATCGATTCGATTCTGGGCTCTCCTGCCCCAGCGCTGGGCCCCCCTAGCGGCGCCTCCGGAGCCCCCCATGGCGCGCTCCGCGCGCCAAGGAGGGGGTCAAGCGCCGGTCCGAGGAATCCGCGCGGACCTCAGAGTTTTCTGTTTATGTCATTGTTTGTTCCCCTAACTCTTGCATGTAGCCGTGTTCGAGCGCCCATCTGGAGGTGAACGAGGAGGTGCGGTTCGACCTCACCGCCCTGGCGCAGGGCGAGCTGCAGTGCGTGGAGTGCAACACCACCGCGCTGTGTTTTTGCCTCGAGTGCAAGGACGCCCCCCTGGGCTCGTCCCCGCCGTTGCCGCCGTCGAGGTCCCCGGGCTTTTTTGGAAGGGATTTGCGCTTCTCCCCGCCCCTTCTTTTTTCGGGCGATCGCAGACATCGCGGAGATCCGCCGCCGAACGAGGCGACACCGGTCGCATTTTGGGGAGGGCACCTCCCCCGATCCATGTTTGCGCGCCCGCTCTTTTCCAGAGGCAGAAGAGGTACGTAACCATACAGTGCCGTTTTTCAGACATGCTCCTCGTGCGGGTCATGTATTCAAAATGCAGGGATTTAGTATTAAAAACATCGATGAGTTCATGCATCAATTTATTCCTTACTTAATAATGTATTACAAATCCCATATTTTTTACAAATCATATGTATCAAACGCTGGCCTGCAACCATACCTCTGCCCTTGCCTCGGTGTCGCCTCGTCGGCTCTCTGGGAGGCCCGCGTCGCCACGGCTGTGGATACGCCTGGAGCTGTGGTGGTCCGCACGCATCCCGGGAGCCCCTCCCTTACTCTTGGCACCCCATGTTGGGGCTGCGCTCTGGTCGGGCCAGACGAAAGGGGGCGTTGCGAAATCTGCTGCATGCAGCTGGTTTCGGCCCCGCCGTCGGGCCCATTCCTCTATACATGGGCGCCTCCCGGCGCCTGGAGGCGCGGGGACAATCAGCTACGTGAGCTGATTCTCAAACCCCCCCTTTGCTATCCCCCCCTTTCGCCCGGCCCGATCTGCTCCCGTCGTTCCGACTGCCGACCTCGCCCCAGCGCGGGCCGTTTTTGTTCTGGATCTCGGTCCCTCGTGGTCGTCGCCCCGCCGCTGACCTTTCCCCCGCATTCTTCCCTTCTCGGACGTCGTTGGTGCCGACCAGAAGGACGTGACATATGCGATGACGGAGGGAACCTGTGATGCCCGTTGCCGTCCTCACCACCCACCAAACCACCCCAACCCAACCCGAAGGCCTCAATTTGCACTCCATTTCCAGTGGGGGGGGGTCGGGGAACATCGAGAAAACACACATGGAACCCGTACCCCCCCCAACCCGAAATTCGGGTTTTCGGGTTGGGTTGGGGTGGTCTGGTAGGTAGTCACGTCCTGCCGCCGGCGTCCTGGGGACCCCCTGAGATTGGATCGAGCTCGGCTGGCAGTCGGGGAGGGGGGCGGGGGGGCGGCGGGGGCCAGAGACCGCGGCGTTGTCGCGGCAGCCGAGCCGACCGTCCGCGGGCGGGGGGCGCGTCTCGTGGGCGCTGCGGCCACCGCGGCGGGGCCGAGGCCGACGGAGGCGACCGCGGCCACGGAGCAGGTATCGGCGCAGAAGGCAAAGGGGACGTGCGTAGCATCGGGATGCCCTGGCCGGAAAATTGTGCCCCACCGGCGAAGGGAAAAGGCCGGGGCGAGGTCAATGCAGGAGGCCAGAGATGCGCGGGCGACGTCGAGCGGTTGGTGGATGGACTCTCGTACCGATCATCCCCTCTGCTCTCGTGCCGCGTGCGCCGGCGGACTTCCCCACAGCCTGCCCCTCGCACCCCCCGCAGCCGAGCTGGCGGGGGGGCGGGGGTGCCGCACCCTGGGGAGGGCCCCCTCCGGCCTTGCCCGAGCCTCTCGCAGCCGCGCCCTGCGGCGGCGCCAGGCTGGGCGCGGGCGGGCGTGGCTCCCGTCGTGGTAAGCGGTGAGGTCCTACATTTTGCCCACCTACCTTTGAGTCGGGCATGTCCCTCTACAGAAAAAAACGTCTGGGGGGCGACTTTTTGATAATTTTTGTTTTGCCATTTTGGGGTATTTTTTTGCCATTCCCGCCCCTCTCTTCCTCTTCTCGTTCTCCATTGTCTTCCTCCCCCAGACCCCCGACGTTGTGATTTTTTCC
Organism: Prorocentrum cordatum; assembly: GCA_963575745.1. Lineage (NCBI taxonomy): Eukaryota > Dinophyceae > Prorocentrales > Prorocentraceae > Prorocentrum > Prorocentrum cordatum. Next base: position 325,519 of record CAUYUJ010013781.1, on the reverse strand, counting down.
TAACGTCGACCCCCGAGGTCTCGGGCCGTTCCCCAGGACCGGCTCATCATCCCGAGTCGTTTCTTGACGGCCCCGTGGCCAGGTGAGGGCCCCCAAAGACGGGCAACGGCGAAAAACCTCCCGTCATGAACTTTGTCACTCCTCCTCCTCCCCATACCCGTCCTCCTCCTCCTCCTCCTCGTCCTGTTCCTCCTCCTCCTGCTCCTCCTCCTCCTGTTCCTCCTTCTCCTCCTCATTCTCCTCCTCCTCCTCCTGCTGCTCCTCCTCCCCCTCCCCCTCCTCCTCCTCCCCCTCCTCCTCCTCCTGCTCCTCCTCCTCCTCCTCCTCTCCTCCTCCTCCTCCTCTCCTCCTCCTCCTCCTCCTCCTCCTCCTCCTCCTCCCCCTCCTCCCCCTCCTCCCCCTCCTCTTCCTCCTCCTCCTCCTCCTCCTTCTCTTCGAGGGGGTCTAGGCTCCTCCCCGCCCGCAGGACTACCTCTGCCTGCGCTGCTACGACAGCCTGCACGGCAAGGGCCAGAGGCTGCTGCACTCGCCCTTCCGGCTGGTGCGCCCATATAGCCGCCGCCTCCGCGCCGCCCGCGCCGCCTCGGGGGGGAGGGCCGAGCGGGACACGTCGACGGCTCTCCTTCGGGAGGAGGAGGAGGAGGAGGAGGAGGGAGGAGGAGGAGGAGGAGGAGGAGGAGGAGGAGGAGGAGTAGGAGGAGGAGGAGGGAGGCCTCGGAGGAGGGCGGGGGGGGGAGCAGGAGGAGGAGGGGGTGGATGGAGGGGAGGAGGAGGATGAGGGGGAGGAGGAGGAGGAGAAGGAGGAGGAGGAGAAGGAGGAGGAGGAGAAGGAGTATGGGGAGGAGGAGGAGGAGGAGGAGGAGGAGGAGGAGGAGGAGGACACATGCAAATCTCGTTACTCGTACGTAGTAATAGTGATGATGCTGATACTCGTAGTGCTACTAATACGAATGATACCAAATATCAACTAACCTCAGTATTGCTACTGGTATCATTCGTAACATTACGACTAGTACTGTGAACTACATACTAAGTTTAGTACGAATGTGACTTTCACTAGTAAGATTAGCAATGCTATTAATAGTAGCGATACTGCGAAGAACACGAATATGGTTATTAGTGGAAATGGTAATACTAACCTAAGGAACAAGACTGATACTACTTCAAAGACGAATAATCATACCTATACAAAGAATGTTACTAATAGAAGGAGGAGGAAGAGAAAGAGAGGGAGGACGAGGAGGAAGAGAAAGAGGAGGAGGAGGAGAAGGAGGAGGGGGAGGAGGTCGCAAAGGAGGAGTAGGAGGATGAGGAGGAGGAACAGGCACAGGAACAGGAGCTTCGAGAAGGAGGAGGAACATGATCGAGGAGGATGAAAACTAAGAGGAGGTGGAGGAGGAGGACGAGGAGGAAGAGGAGGAGGGAGAGGAGGTTGAGGAGGAGGAGGAGGAGGAGGAGGAGGAGCAGGACGAGGAGGAGCAGGAGGAGGAAGAGGACGAGGAGGAGGAAGAAGAGGACGAGGAGGAACAGGAACAGGAACAGGATCTTCGAAGAGGAGGAAGAGGAACATTATCGAGGAGGAGGAGGAGGAGGAGGAGGAGGGGGAGGCTGAGGGGGAGGAGGAGGATGCGGATGATGATGAGGATGGGGATGAGGATGAGGATAAGGATGATGATGATGCTGATGCTGCCGATGATGATGCTGATGATGAGGATGAGGATGGTGGTGATGATGATGATGATGCTGCTGATGCTGTTGATGCTGATGCTGACGCTTCTGCTCACGATGATGCTGATGATGCTGCTGCTGATGATGATGTTGCTGATGATGAGGAGGGAGGAGGAGGAGGATGCTGATGATGATGATGATGATGCTGAGGATGAGTAGGAGGAGAAGCAGGAGGAGGAGGTTGGGAAAGAGGATGATGATGATGATGATGATGATGCTGATGCTGATGCTGATGCTGATGATGATGATGATGATGATGATGGTGATGATGATGATGATGATGACGATCATGATGCTGATGATGATGATGGGGATGATGGTGATGGTGATGGTCATGATGATGATGATGATGAGGAGGAGGAGGAGGAGGAGGAGGAGGAGGACTACCTCCTTTCTGTCACGAGAAGCTTGAGCGGTGTGCCGAAATGGGTGGCGGGGACGCATGTCTTGGGTCTTAGGTGGAGCTCTTTATGGGGACACGAAGCGTGTTAGCGGCGTGACGAAGTGGACGTGCGGGGTGCGCCGACACAGAGACATGTGGAAGGCAGAAGCAGGAGTGGGAGGAGGGAGGTGAAGATGACGAGTGAGGAGGAACGTTCCGCGCTGTCTCTTTATAAGCGGCTAAGATGCTCTGATCGAACACGCCTGCGGCGAACCACCGCCGCCCCCTGCCTTTTAGGATACGCCTGTGTGTCCAACCGTTTGGGAAAGTTTGGCCACGCTTTTGGATCCTGCGACCCCCCAGCAGTTATGGAAGCCCTTCGGGGAACATGCGGGGTAAGAAGAGGAGGATACGGAGAGGAAGGAGAAGGGCGGATGACGAGAAGAATGAGGAGACCTCTTGGGAGCTTCTTGAGTCATACTTGCGGCTTGCGTGGAGCTTCCTGGGGCCTCTTGGCGCCTCCTTGTTGTGGCCTCCTTGGGCCTCTTGGGGGCCTTTTGGGGGGCTTCTTAGGGTCCTCCTTGGCTGCCTCACGGCGCTGCTGGCACGTCCGACCTCGTCGGAGGCCATCCTTGGGAGCCTCTCCGGGCCGCCTTGGGGCCCTCTTGGGGCACTGCAGAGTCGTCTTGATAACCATCTTGGCCGTCTTGGGCCGTCTTAGGGCCCATGGGGGCCGTCTTCAGGGGAACAAAAAGTGACATAAACATAAAGACTCGGAGGTCCGCGCGGATTTCTCAGATCCTCGCTGGACCCCCCTGGCGGCGCCTCCGGCGCCGCCCCTGGCGCGCGGAGCGCGCCAGGGAGGGGGGTCCAGCGCCGATCCGAGAAATCCGCGCGGATCTCCGAGTTTTTATGTTTATGCCACTTTCTGTTCCCCTAGTCTTGGGAGCATCTTCCCTGCGGCAATCTTGGCAGCCTGTTGCGTGCCCCAGGTGCGATCTTGGGGGCCTCTTGGACCGTCTCGGGCCGTCCGAAGGCCGAAAATAAGGACATGGCAGCATCTTTCAACAACCTCGGGGACATCAATGCTTTTGGCCTCTTCGGGCCCTCCTGGAGGACCTCTTTGAGGCCTTTTGGGCAGGCTATGCCTCTTGGGGGCCTCTTGGGCCGTCTTGGGCCGTCTTGGAGGCTTCTTGGGCGGACTTTGAGGCATCTTGGACCCTTTTGAGCCGTCTTGGAGGCCGTCTTTGAAGCCTCTCTGGGCCGTCTTGGAGGCCATCTTGGATTATCTTGGGCGGACTTGGAGGCCCTCTTGGGGCCATCTTGGAGGCTTCTCTGGCCGTCGTTCGGTCATTTTGGAGGCCTTCGGAGCCATCTTGGGGCGATCTTGAGGGCCTCCGGCCTCCTGTGCTGTCTTGGGCAGTCGGAAGGCCGAAACGCAGCACATGCCAAATTCTTTCAAACATCCAAAGACCACTACTGATTTTGGCCTCTTCAGGCCCTCCTGGGAACCTCTTGGAGGCCTCTTGGGCTTTGTAGGAGGCTTTTTTTGGGCTTCTTGGGCCGTCTTGAGTCGTTTGGGATGCTTCTTCAGCGGACTTGGAGGCATGTCGGACGTCTTGAAGGCCTCCTTGGGCCCTCTTGGGCCGTCTTGGAGACCATCTTGATCTGGGAGGCTTTTGGAGCAATCTTGGGGGCCTCTTGGGCCGTCTTGGGCTGTAGGAAGGCCGAAAAGAAGAACATGCCAAAATCATTCAACACACCAGTGATTTTGGCGTCTTCGGGCCCTCCTGGAGGACCTCTTGGAGGCCACTTGGGCCGTCTCGGAGGCTTCATGGGGGCCCCTTGGAGCAATCTTGGGCCCTCTGGGTGGCTTCTTGGGTGGACTTGGAGTCATCTGGGAACCTCTTGGGCCGTCTTGGAGGCCAACTTTGATTATCTCGGGCGAACTCGCAGGCTATCTTGGCCATCTTGGAGGCAAACTCAGGCCATCTTGGAGCCGTCTAGACCATGAAAAACCTTCGCAACCACATCGACCGCAGCCTTCGAGGTGGCCGGCGGCATCGGTCGAAGCCCCAGGGGGCGTCCGGAAGCTAAAGGAAGCAAGAACCTCCCAACCTCCAGCACGTTGGGCACCCCTGTGGCAAGCCAACAGTGGGTGGCAGATCTAATGGCCTTCGGCCCATCCCGCAACCGTGCCTGGGTTGTGGGTGTGAAGCCTGTTGGGTGTTCGTCGGGATCTCGTGGAAGGTCCCCGAGGTCTCTTGGGGGCCTCTTTGGGACTCTTGGGGCCTCCTGGGCGCCTCTTGGGGCGTCTTTGAGGCCTCTTGGGGAGGAAGGCTCGGATTTTCGGATTGTGCTCCCTCTCTTGGGTCCCTTTTGGGGCCGTCTTGGGGCCCTCGTGGGCCGTCCTTGGGCGCCTTTAGGCCGTCTTGGGGGCCTCTTGGAGGCCTCTTGGGCCGCTTTGGGGTCGGAAAGCTGAAAAGGCGAGAACGCCAAACTCCTTCGCAAACCCAATGAGCATATCATTTGTGCCTCTGGAGGCTCTCTTGGGAGGCTTTCTTGGGAGGCCTCTTGAAGGTCTCCTTGGGCGTCTTGGAGGCCTCTTGGGCCATCTTGCGGTCATCTTGGGCGTCTTTGGCTGGTCTTTGGGCGTCTGGGGGCCCTCTTGGACCGTCTTGGGGGCTTCGTGGGGCCCTCTTTGCATGTCTGAGGGCCCTCTTGGGCCCGAAAAGTCATACGATAACACTTCTCGGAGCCCAGGAGTACACGTGGGAAAAAGACTCTCCAGGAGTGATGATTGCAGCTCAGAGGATTCAGGAGGATGAGGCGAAGGACGTGAGGACCCACCTACTCCGTGCCCAGAGGCACGGTGGTGGAGAATTAAGTTGCAACATATGGACACCGCACTTACATTGTACTGCTAGCTGGGGCTTAACTGGTTTGTAAGTCTTGGGGCCTCAAGCGCATCCCGGGATCCCTGGATCAGTGTTTTGTAGTGATTCGGAGCACCAGTCATAGGATTCGCTGGATCAGGTGGTTGGATCGCTGGAGAATTTGATCATTTTATCAGTGATTCTTATTTGGTTCCAGAAGGGGCCCCAGGGAAAGGGACTTTTGAGACGGGCGATGCAGATTTCTCAAGTCCGCTCGGCTTTCCCACAACGTCGCCGCGACGACGCTGTCACTCGCACTTTGCGAAGGGTCAAATTCAACACCGCGGTCTCAGAAGTCCTTTTCGCTGGCTTCCCATTCGGAAGCGTATCAGATTCAAGGATCTGGATGAGCAGATCACGGGATCAGACGTCTGGATCACTATATCATTTCACCGCCCCCACCAGTAATTACACATCTCCAGTCTACATCCATTCCGCAATCCGCAACGTCATTTGTTCTATTGCTGCTTGTATTATTGCGCCACAGGTTGTGTCACATGTTGCGCAGTGGTATTCATTGCGGCATGCACCCCGCTGGCCAAGAACATCTTCTGCTTTATCATTGGTTATGCCACTGTGCCGCAGAATGCGGCAGGCATTCAGCCATCCACAAAACCGTGTGTTTTAGTACGTTGTGGGACCTCCCTCAACAGCCGCCTGTTTAGTGAGAATCCTACTTCCCAAGATGCATCCTACCAGTCGCACCTCATAAATTGCAGTCCACACGTTGAGTACTCCGCAGTGCATGCTTCAGGCGCGGGTATCAAGTCGACAATTTGGAAGGCGTGCTCGCTTCGATACTTGCAACGGCGTAGGTGTCCTGCGCCCTGTGCGTCACCATGCCGGCCAAGCTGCAGTGCACTTTCACAGACAAGTCCTTGTGCCACCAGTGCTACGCCATGAAGCACATCAAGGCTCACTTTTTATCTTGTCGTCCAGTGGCACAGATGAGCAAAAAGAGTGGGCTACTGCAGTTGTGTCTATGTCGGTCAAGCAGGTTTCGATGTGCCTGAACATTTGGTTGTGTGTCCCAGTCTGGGAGGCATCATCTCGACTCGATCGGCGCAACAACAAACGAAGTCGCCTGCGCCGACGTTGTCGCGTAAGCTGCTCGCGTAAGGTCGCGCGTAAACGCCCTCGTCTCTAGTGTGATGGCGTGCCGCGCTGGCGGCCCGTGTAAGCTACCACGCAAGGTCGCTATGGCATCTTGCGTAAGACCCGTTTTTGATCGTCGCTCATCTGAGTCGGACGAACCCGTGGCCGTTTCTCGCCTCCCGGTCCACTCGTACAAGGGTTTGTTTTTTGTTTGCCCGCTCGAGAGAGTCGCAAGACCCGATCATGTTTTTTCCTCGACGACTGGGAGGTATCGACGATTTGTCGAATCCTCCGTTCAGAATCTCCTATGGGGAGATGTTGATCGGTCTCCGCGCACCCAGGTCCGAGCTTGTACCAGATGAGCAGTGCATCTGTGCATATGGGCTGCTGCATCCGCACGATATGCTCGCTCCTCGCTTCGGCATTTGAACACCACGTCGCATGGCCGTGTCGTGAATGCAGTCCCTCTTGGTGAGCCCTTGCGACAGGCAGGGAGGAGGACGGGGAGCGAGGAGGGAGAAAGGAGGAGGGACTAGAGTCCAGAGTGCACTGCGCACAGGGCATCGATGTTGGAATGTACCCTTCGAGATGCCCTCCGCAAAATCACGGAGATCCTTTCGGAGTATGTTCTCATGGTCTTACATTTCACACATGGTGCGATGGGTTGACGGGGTAAGCCCGTCATGGCGATGCCACAGGAAGTGGATTTGGGAGGACTGGTGATAACCTGATGGTTTGCACAAGGCGGAGGACGATTACTTCATAGTTCCACCTCGTGGTGTGCCCATACACTCTTGGTTGGACTGGGGACTGTCCTTCGTTCTCATGAATGCTCGGTTTCCGTCGAGCGGCTTCCGCTGCGTTGGGGCGAGAGCGCGACTTTATGTCGGCCGCCTTCCATCTGTCACAGCTTAAGATCCACGGTCGTAAACCCAGGAGAGAGCAATTTTGAAGGCGAGGCGCCCCACAACATTGTCAGATTTCAGTGAGCCTCCTGGCTAGAGTGCCTTTGGGAAGTCCCAAGCGAGGCCTCCATTTTGAACGCTGTCCGTCCTGAGTCCTTGTAGCTTTGGGACATGTTGAGCTTCTGACGCACTTTTCTGCAGGAGTTCCCGCTCGAGACGTGCGCTTCATCCGACCAGCACGTCTGGTGGCGCGACGGAGAGCTGAGAGGGTCGTGTCCGCTATGGAAAAATAATTGCCCGGGCGGTCGTGGTTTTATCCGTTGGCCTCCTCGCCTGTGGTCTGCACGCAGGCCCCGCCTGTAGGGCAGAACTGGCCCGGGGACGTTTTTTTTTACCTTCGCTTCGCGGTGTGAATCATCTAAGGAAGGCGAGCTGAATTAGCCAGCAACCGACCTTCGGGCCATGCCCAAAGCGTTGCCGGTGCAAATGCGGCTCCACCGAAGCCCGACCCCAGATGGGGGAGAGGAGGAGGGAGGAGGAGGGAGGAGGAGGAGGAGGAGGAGGAGGAGGAGGAGGAGGTGGAGAGGACTGGCCTGGGGGGGCAGAAAGGTCAGGACGAGGGACGACGAGCAGGCGTCAGGCGCGGGCGAGGGCGCGGGCGCGGGCGAGGGCGCAGAGGCGCGCGCGCGAGCAAGAGCAGGCGGAGTCGAGGGAGGAAATGGCCGCCTGGACCTGATGCTTGGCGTTTACTGCACGACGGCCCTGGGCGTTTGCACTGAACTCAGGAGGGAAAACACAAACACACAGACACAATTCATCGTCGACTCCCAGGAAAATATGGGAAACTATGGGAAGTGGGGGGGAGACAACAACCAAACAAAGATGGGAAAATATGGGGAATCCTTCTATTTGTGTGTGTGTATTCATTTGTGTGTCTCAGGGCCCCTTCACTGAACGGCCCTGCCCCGTTCGATTCCTTTTTGGGGGCGCGCGCTCACTGAACAGCTCGGCGCGTCGGGGTGGTTCTCATGGGGGGTGGCTTTGCTGCCCTCCACGGAGGGGCGCAGGCCGCGCAGGGCGCAGGCGTCGGCGTCGGCCCCAGGCCCCCGACGTCAGGAGTGCTTGATGGCGTCGACCCCCAGGGGTCTCTCCACCCATTCCCCGGGGAGCGGCCTTTCATCCCGAGCCGTTTTCGGACGGCCCCGAGGCCCTGGTGAGGGTATCCCCCGAGGCCGAACATGGCGACAAGCCTCCCGTCCCGATTCTGTCCTTGCCCGAGGGGGTCTGGGGCGCAGGCGCAGGCGTCGGCGGTGGACGAGGCGCGCGCGGCGCCCGCCTCCCGCACGCGCGGCCGCAGGCTTAGGTCGGGCGTGTCCTCCTACAGCCAGGTGTGGGACGGAAACAAAAACGGATACAAAACTTGCCCCAGATGGCCAAAGAGAGTGAAGACGCCCTCCCCCGACTATCTTTTTGTGCAAAGTGTTTTTGCATTTCCACCCCCGTGGCGGGACATGCCCGAGTCCGGCGCAGGCGCCGGCGCGGGCGCAGGGCGCGGGCGCAGGGCGCAGGGCGAGGCACGCGCGCGCCGCCCGGGGGGGGGGGGGCAGAAAGGTCAGGACGAGGGACGACGAGCAGGCGTCAGGCGCGGGCGGGGGCGCAGGCGCGGGCGAGGGCGCAGAGGCGCGCGCGCGAGCAAGAGCAGGCGGGGTAGAGGGAGGAAAAGGCAACCTGGACCGGATGCTTGGCGTTTACTGGCGAGGCACGCGCGCGGGCCGCCCGCCCCTCCTCCTCCTCCTCCTCCTCCTCCTCCTCCTCCTCCTCCAGCCGTTCTGGCACAGGTGGCGACCCTGTGCTTGCACGCGCGCGCTTCAGAGCGGCTCGCGCGTGCGGGCCATTCTTCTCGAACCTCTCAGGCCAGCGGGCGCGCCCGCGGCGGATGGGCAAGGCGTGGCAGTGCGGCAACTGTGCAAAGCAGCATGGCGGGGCGTTCGAGAACTACGGTTTCAGGACGCACTGCTACCGCTGCGGCCATGCCGCCCCGCGCTCGGCTCAGCAGCAGAGCTGGCCTTGGAGGTCGGGTTATGGCTATGGAGGAGCAAAGGCTGAGAGGCCGAACCGCTGGGCTGCGGGACCGCCCCGTCTCGGGCGCGGTGAGCAGAACGCTCAGGCGGACGCTCAGGCACGTACCACTGCAGCCCCTGGCGGGGACGCCAAGATCATCGAGACGGACCCTGCGACAGCGAGGACCATGCTGGCCAGCATGGCCAAGGCGCATGGCGACGATCGATCGAGCTGGCCTGACGACTGCAAGCAGCTCGTTGCCGTGCGGGACAAGGCTGTGCAGTCCGAGCCAAAGGAGGACGAGGTGTACCAGGCACCCGACTATGATAACATGTCATCGTTCCAGCTTGGCCAGCGCATGCAGGGGGTCACTCAGAAGCTGGACAAGGCCAAAGAACGACTTCGAGACCGAGAGGCAGAGCTCGAAGCAGCGTTGGAAGCCAGAGACGCCGAACGTGAGATCGTGCGCAACCACGAGAACAGCAGGCAAATGATCAAATAAACGCAGGCTGCAGCTTTCATGCGGGAAGCCGCCGAGGGAGGACACGCCGATACCGCGCATCCAGCTATTGCTCTCTGTGGGCAGGTGGCCAACCTGCAGAAGCGGTTGGGCAAGCCTGGGATGCTTGATGAACTCGCTGGGCCTCTCAAAGCGCTTCAGCAAGCGCTCGAGTTGCTCGACAAGCAGCTGGCCGAGAGAGAGCAGCAGCAGCAGCAGCAGCAGCGAGCGAATGTACACAACCAGATACGTCAGCCTGTGCATGCTGACGGTGATGATGATGATGATGCTGATATGGCTGCTGACATTCCCGTACCTGACGAAGCAGATTACGAAGAAGTCTTCGAGCAAGTTGGACTCAAGCTGGATGGGGTCGACTCAGACGAGGAGAGCAAGCGAATCAAGGCAGCCAGAAGCCGCATGCTCGAGACAATGGTTGCAGTCAACATGGCCGCTGTTGCAAAGCGGCGCAAAACCCAGCCCCCAGCTACTGAACATGCGCAAGACGGTCATTTGTGAGGCTGCGGGACATGGTCAAGTTGGCTGGGGGCTACAATATGACGTATTTATGCTTATGCGGGGCAGTGTGAAGCGGATTACGGAGGGCCTGAAGCAAGGTCTTCTGGACGTGCACGACGGGAGTGGTCGTAGAGGTGACGCAGTGGGCTACGGACAGGTGGTTCACGCTTTGGATCAGGTGCTCGTGCGTTTGGGAGTGCCTTTGGGAACTGGAGATGTCTCTAGTATTGGTGGTAGGGCTGAACCCTCTGAGCTGGCTGCCGACGGGCAGGTGGTCGTTGCCCAGTTCAGAGGCGATCCGCCCTGCGGGTCCTCCGACGGGAGGTCAGCCCTCGCAGGGGAGTGCAGAGGAGGCCCTGCCACCCATGAACGACGAGCACGCGACAGCGGTGGTGCTGAACCCTCTGGTCTGGCTGCCGACGGGCAGGTGGTCGATGCCCAGACTGGAGGAGATCCGCCCTGTGGGTCCTCCGACGGGAGGTCAGCCCCTGCAGGGGGGTGCAGAGGAGGCACCGCCGCGCATGGACTACGAGAGCGGTCAGATGGCACTGGGGAGCTCGATGCTGATGCTGCAGTGTCGACGCAATCGCGACATGAGAGAGACTGGAGTTTTGTCACGGTGAATATCACGGCGGCGCAGAAGGAAGCTGTCAATATGGTGCTAGTAGCCACAGAGATCACAGAGATGTTTCCTAACACGGATGGCATTTTGCTTCAGGAGCACAAGATTCTCAAAGGTAACACAGGAGACGCGCAGATGCGTCTACAGCACCAAGGTTGGAATTGCCATATACCGTTGGCTTACAAAGGTCAAGGACATGCCGCCAGCTCTGGAGTCGCGGTTGGAGTCAGACAAGATATTGCGCCAGCGGTGCCGCCTGACCTTGGGGGAGTTTGTGCACCACAGTGGAGATGGGCTATGCAATGGGTCGATGGTATGCTGCCCGGTGGGTTCATTCTTGCGTCCATATACTTGATATCAGGGCACAAGGTGCGTGACTATGAAGACGAGAACAAGCGAATCATCATGCTGGTGATGGAGCAGCTGCAGAGGCTAGGCAGGCCTTTCATCATAGGCGGGGACTGGAATATGACTCCTCAAGAGCTCACCGACCTTAACATTCTTGCGCAGGTACCAGCGGTGATAGCAGCTCCCACGCAATGGACATGTGCATGTGGAGAAGGACGAGTGCTCGACTACTTTGTGGTCAGCCAGCATTTCAAAGGACTCATTATGGATGTGGCCAGGATTGAGGGGCTCTCGATAGCGACGCATTGGGGTGTTCGGCTCTCGCTTCGTGTGGGGCCAGGTGCAGCTCTTGTACAACAGCTCAAGGTTCCAAAGAAGTTGCCCAAGGTATGCCCGCTAGGAGCAGCGCCCCCGCCGCCATCACATCAGCAAGTTCAGCGTGAATGTGAACATGCCACAGACCGTGAGGACCTACATGGGTGTTTCTCTCAATGGCATGCTTTAGCTGACCAAGAACTCGTTCGCCGATTTCAACTAGAGGATCGACGCGGACGAGCTTGCAGGGGGCGGGCACAGTTCACAGAGCCCGAATTCAAGATGGTGGTTGCGGTCCGCAAAGCGCCAGGACACTCACCTCCAGGAGATCCAAGGTCCAGACAGTGGAGGCGTGCTTCAATGGTCATGGTTGATCTCATGCATGCAAGCAAGCGGAGTTGGCCCACAGACTGCAAATTCATTCAAGACAGGCTTAACACCATGCAGAACCTCAAGAGCAAAAGGCTGGACATGGGCGAGGCTTGGGACATATGGTGCTACAGGTATGATAACGAGTTCAGTTGGGAGGATGAGTGGTTGCGAGAAGCTAGCTGGACTGCGGCGAAGGAAGCTACTACCTTGGAGGTAAAGCTTGCTAATAGCCGTGTGAAGCAGTGGCGCAAGTTGATTGCGGATGTGATTGAGAAGGGCGGTAAGCAGGCGCGCAGATGGTCTAAGCTACCCGCGATGTGGACACAGGCCGACATACACCCCACGCAAGGTGTGAGATCCCATGCGCTCCGTTTACAGTCAGACTTGGAAGAGTGGAAGCAGGTGTGGAGTTATCAACAGGGAGAGCGAAGTTTTGGTGAAGGTTTACGGTCACAGACACATGACGAGGAGGTGAAGATGTTAGATCCTGCGAGCATCAGGAAGGTGGCCACTACATTTAAGGTGAACACTGCTTCAGGTATTGACAACCTAGGCCCCAGGAATGTCGCCTTGCTCTCAGACAACGCGCTCACAGCCTTCGCCGAGCTCATGCACAAGGCCGGGGCCATAGGGGAGTTGCCACCGCAGCTCACCTACAACATCATGCCCCGACTCCCAAAGCCTGAGGGCGGACGTCGACTCATTGGGTTGCTACCTGACCTTCTTCGAGTATACAACAAGTACCACAAAACGGACTGGCTTAATAAGAACGGCAAGGACTACCACTATGCTGTTGCAGGGCGTAGTTCTGAGCAGGCGGTATGGTCGCAATCACTTTTTGCAGAAGTTGGGCTTGCTCTCAAGAGGCACACAGCAACTGTCATGCTCGATCTCAAGAAAGCGTTTGAAAAGATTCCCCATGCCACTTTATGGGACGTTGGCTGCCGACATGGTTTCAAGAGGTCAAGATTGGCGCTGCTACTCAAATCGTACGCTGGTGGGCGCATGATCAAGTATGGCGACGTGGTGTCAGGGGCGGTCAAGACGAATCACGGTGTCATTGCGGGATGTGGTTTCGCTACTACGATGATGATGCTATTCGCTTTAGGGGCTTACGAACAGGTGTACAAGTTGTGGCCGTCACTCAGTATAACGCAAGTGGTGGAAGATGGGAGCTTGCAAGCTACGGGTACTCACGACCAAGTTCTCAAGATTATCATACCAGCTGCCCGCATGCTGTGTAAGGAGTTGGTGGAGCTTGGACTGGAGCTAAGCCCGAGCAAAGGACGCGTAATAGCGACCAGCGCTCAGTTGGAGAAGCAGATTGAGGCGGCGCTAAAGCAGCATAAATTTCGGAGGCGTCGCAAAGTGCGACAGCTCGGTCATGATCGGACTTTGCGACAAGGATCAGGAGGAGAAGTACAGCATGCTCGGGTACTCGCCACATCTAGAAGAATTTCTCGGTACAGACGTCTGGCTATGGGTGGACGACAGATGGGACGACTATTCAGAGGAGGAGGTTTGGCGTCAGTCACCTACACTGTCAAGGTGAAAGGGATGTCAGATACACAATTAAAACAAGTTAGGAGCATAGCTGGTCATGCACTGTTTGGATCAGCGCGTGGCAGGTGCAGAACCATGGAGTTTCAACTATCCCACTGTCCCCGAGCTGATCCTACCTTTGCGGCGGATGAATATCCTGTGGTATATTGGCTCAGAGCGATGCACGGACAGTGGGTGAAGCACCGCGCGATGGCCTTGGCCTTTATGCAAGCACAGAACAACGGTGGTACATGGAGGAGTGTACGAGGGCCAGCGGGTGCAGTGGTGCTCACTCTCAAGCGACTGGGATGGAAGGCAACGGCGTGGGACTGTTGGCATACCGAACGTGGGATGAAATTAGATTTACACGACGTAGGCCCTGCGACGATCAAGAAGATAGTCAATCAAAGTACACAAAGACGCCTACTTCGCGAGATACCACATTCTAGAGGTATGGAAGGGCTCACTGGCCCGCCTTTGATTGAACCTGCCAAGCGCTTCATCGCTCAGCTCAGGGCACAGCAGGATTTCCAAGGTGCTGGGCTCGTTCGTACTTGGTTGGCAGGAGGTTTCTTATGCCAAGAGCGTTTGCATCAATTTCGAGCAGTGCATAGCCCCTTGTGTGCAAAGTGTGGGGTGGAAGCTGGCACGGATACTCATCGCATTTTTCGATGTGATTGGCATGCGCTAGAGCGTTTCAGTTGGACAGGGGAAGAACGTGCCTTGCTACGATGGGGACGTAAAGAACATGGGCAGCGACATCCTCACACAATGATGACGACAAAAGGCTTGATGGAGGACCCCACCTTCAACTCACCGATGCCGACCAGCGAGAACATAATCAACTGGCACAAGTGCACTGTTAGTGGACTCATCAGTGGTGTGGTGTGCATTGATGGCAGCTGTATTTTTCCACACTGTGAAGTTCGAGCACGCGCTGGATGGTCCCTTGTCATGATTGATGAGGCTGGTGCTACTGTGGCGGCGGCTTCGGGACCTGTACCGTATCCCTGGCAGACCTCAGGTGCCGGTGAAATCTGGGCCGCAACAAAGGCCTTGCAGCACAAGTCAGCAGGGCGCATCACTATTGTCACTGACTACAAAGATCTCAAAACAGCATGGACGTTGGGATTTCCATACGGGTGCCAGGCTGGGCATCAATATATGGAACTATGGAAGACCTTTTGGCGGGTTGCACAAGACATCGGAGTTGACGAGATTGAATTCGAGTGGATCCCGTCGCACATGGCGAGGAGCAAAGCTATTGATCAAGGAATCAATATGACGTACTGGAACGGGAACAGAAGTGCTGACTACTATGCGAGAATGGGGGCGGACGGCCACCAACGCGAGAGGCCCAGTGAGAAGGTCAGGAAGCTACGGGAGGCCGCTGTCCCGCTCACCTTGAGATGTGTGCTGCGCATCTTGCGGCTGTGTCAGAAAGGAGGATGGAGTGATGCACAGGTGAATGAGAGCAGCAGAGTAGATCGCAGTTCCTTTGTGGTCCTCTCTGAAGATGGAGGACATGTCATTCATAGGTTTAGGGGGCGATGGGTGTGCGGAAGGTGCGGAGATAGCCGTGCTCGGCGGTGTGACCTTGCGGGGCTCCCGTGTGGTGGTGACCCGAAAGGGGTCAGAGAAGCGCACCCGTCCCATAAGCTCTGGCGTACTGGCCCAATGATCTGGTGTTCAGAATGTGCTGCTAGGTGTGTCTCGCGGGCTTTTCTCATTTCTAAGCCGTGTTTAGGTAGGCCGCCCTTGGGTTCTCCGAGGCATTTCAAGAGGAGGTACCTCATCCAAGGGAAAGGGCCCTCTGGAGAGAAGGTTGGTTGTGGTTTCTACAGGCCTGTTCCAATCTTCGCTTGTTTTGATCGCTGTGTTCGGCGTGTCTGAGGTTCTTTTTGTGGCTTGGTGCATCGTTCTCGGCACACCTCGTCGTAATCCAGAGTCTCCATAGCCTCCTCCTCCTCCTCCTCCTCCTCCTCCTCCTCCTCCTCCTCCTCCCCCTCGTCCTCCTCCTCCTCCTCCTCCTCCTCCTCCTCCTCCTCCTCCTCCTCCCACCGCGCGGCGCGGCGCGCCCGTGCGGCGGCGCGGCGCGGCCCCCGTGGGGCCGGGGCGAGGTGCTGCCTCCGGACGGCCGGGAGAACCAGCCCCGGCGCATCGACTACTTCGAGCAGTGCTCTCGGGGCCGTGGGCTCGTGGCGCCAGCATCGCAGAGCGGGGCTCGCGCGGGAAGCGAGGGGATGGGCCTGGAGTGTCCTGGAGAATGTCGTTCCGGATTCTGGAGATAATTCGGCGATGCGTCGGCGATGCATCGCCGATGCACCGGCGATGCATCGTCGACGTGCGCGACGCACCGGCGACGTCGATGTGTAGCGACGGTGTGGGGATTCCGGGTCACCGCACGGCTTTGGGGCTCGAGTCCTCCTCCGAGGACGTCTCGCGCGACAGGGGCCTCCGGGGTCCCAAGACCGTGCGGTGACGGACCGTGCGGTGAGGTTTTGTGTGATTTCGAGGTCAACGCACGGTCTGTCACCGCTCCGTTTCGGGACTCCAAAAGTGCTCTCGGGGCCGTGGGCTAATGGCGCCAGCATCGCAGAGCGGGTCTCGCTCGGGAAGCGAGGGGATGGGCCGGGAGTGTCCTGGAGAATTTCGTTCCGGATTTTGAGGTTTTCTTTTGGCCAGGGGTGAAGACTACAGGGGTTGTGCCTAGATGGGGTCGGAGTAGATGGGGTCGGAGGATCGCGCCGCATCGCCGAGGCATCGCTGGTGCGGCCAGATGTGGGGCTCGAGTTTTGCTACACGTCGACGTCGCCGGTGCGTCGCCCACGACGTCGACGATGCATCGCCGGTGCATCGGCGATGCATCGCCGACGCATTGCCGATTTGCCGATTTATCGGCGATGCGGCGCGATCCCCCGAACCCATCTACTCCGACCCCATCTAGGAGGCCTCTAGGAGAGGAGGTCACCCTTCGGGAGGAGGGCGCGGAGGTAAGAGCGCGTCGGTGCGTCGCAGCCGTGTCTGTGGAGATGAGCCGTGCGCCGCGCAACGGGGCGGCCTGCGCGGAGCTTGGTGGCCTGGGAAGGCGGATGCAGACATTCGGGCGAAGAGGGCTGTGCACATGCACCGAGCTTGGCCAGGCCCATCCTGGGCCCAGGATCGGTGCACCTGCCTTCCTGGCCAGGGCAGGAGGGCGCGTGCACCGTGCACCGATCCCTGGGCTCAGGGTGGTGTGCCTGGCCAGGAGTGGTGCAGGTGTGCACAGTCCTCTGCCCTCCAGCAGGTGACGTGGCCAGCCTGGGCGAGGCATGGACGCACTGGAACGACGCAGGCAGACGGCTTCGACTGCGCCGACGTTCGCGCGTGAGTTGTCTCAGGAAGGTCGCGCGTGAGCGCCCTCGTTAATGACCAGCGTGGGTGCCGCGCTGGCGGCCCGCGCAAGCCGCGGCGTAAGGTCGCTGTGCCATCTCGCGCGAGACTCGTCTCTTTTCGTCGCTCCTTTTGGGACCGCCGGGGCGAGACCGTATGTGTTTCCAGGGCCTGGCCCTCGCGTGGCTGGCTGCGCGGGCCCACTGCACGTGTGTACCCAGCGCCTGGTCTCCGCCAGTTCCGCGTGTATCATGGCCATGCGTGTTTACAGCGTCCTGGCTGATGGCCGGGAACTCCCACTTCGAGTTATCCCGAGAGCGCCAGGATGTCCAGTCGACGCCTCACTGGGCGTCGGGGTCGCACCGGCACGGACCTCCCCGCAGGACCCCTCCCCCACAGGGCGGATCGGGGGTGGACAGAACCCCCAACAGTGACCCGTCGATTAGTGAATTGTCCATTTTTGGTTCTCGAGAGGGCGCCGTGGCTGTTATTTTCCAGGCTTGCGCCCGCCAGGTTTGGGCCTCAGGTCGTTTTCACCAAACCACGTTTTACTAAAGGGGGGTCTGTCCATCCCCGAGCGGACCTCCCCCCCTCTTGTCCCCCCTGTTCACAGGGGGGACCACCTCCTGGAACCCGCCGGGACCCTCAGGGGGCGGTAATCTGACCCGGGACCAACACCCGTACCCCCTCCCCTACCCTGCCTCCCTCCGTACCCCCCCCCCAACCCTTACCGTCCCCCCCCCTAAGCCTTCCTCCCCGTCAGGGAAGGAACAAAGGGAAGGGAATCGAATTAACCACGAAGTTGTTTTACCTGTTTGTTTCCCAGTGTCCTTGCCCTTCCGTACCCTTACCGTACCCCCCCCCCCCACCTTTACCGTACCCCCCTCTAATCTTTCCCCGCCGTCAGGGAAGGAACAAAGGGAAGGGAATCGAATGAATCACGAATTGTTTGATCTGTTTGTTTCCCAATTTCCTTGGGACTGGCGACGACGACGACGAAGACAGCGACGACGACGAAGAAGACGACATCGTTTCACACACGCCGAGAACGGGTAACCTTAACCATACATAGAAAGAGGTTAACCATACATAAATAACTCATACATAAAACACTATACTAAAACACGATACTAAAACACCATATTAGAACACTATGTTAAAACACTATATTAAAACACTACATTAAACACTATGCTAATACACTATACTACGACACTACAGTAATACTATACCACTATACGCAGACATTGCACTAAAACACGATACTACTACACCATACTAAAACACTTCACTAAAACAGTATACTAATACACTGCACTACAGTAATACAACGTACTACCGTAGTGCATTATACTACAGTAATACACTATACTACTGAGTCCAGATCGCCCCCCGCGTTTGTCGGAGGAAGGTGATATTGGGTACCTTGGGTCTCTTGGGTATCTAGGGTATCTTGGGGATCTTAGGGATCTTGTGAATCTTGGGGATCTTGGGGATCTTGGGGATCTTATTTTCTTCGGGTTCTTGGGGTCTCGGCAATCTAGGGTCTCTTTTGGGTTTGGAGTATATTGGGGACCTTGGGGATCCGAGGTACCTGGGGTATCTAGGGTATCTTGGGTATCTTGTGGATCTTAGGGATATTGGGAATCTTGTGGATCTTGGGTGCCTTGGGTATCTTGGGTATCTGGGGGATCTCGGGGATCTTGGGTGCCTTGGGTATCTTGGGTATCTTGGGAGCGGGGCTAGGGGGAAGAGGAAAAGGACGGCTCCCGGCGACAGCCCCGCCGCGCGTGAGCGGGCGGGTTCGGGCGCGCGGGGGACGAACGCGACGAGAAACCGAGGGCAACCAAAAACAAATCGGCGACGAACGCTGCATTGCTTTTTCTGGGGAACGTGCTCCGACTCGCCCCCCCTCGGCCGGCCGCGGGGCAGCCCCCGCTCCTCGGGCGGGCGTCGGCGCCCCTGCCCATCCGCCTCGTGGGGCCGAGCTAGACCGCGGGAGCTCCGCTGGACCTACGAAAATCCCAATTCGCGCACAGCACAGCGTAGTCGCGTATTCGCGTAATCTGCTGGTGCAGTGTGACTGGGTCGGGTATCGGCGTGGTGTATTAGCGTAGTGTATTCGCGTAGTGTATTTGCGTAGTGTTTAGTGCAGCGTATGAGCATAGTGTACTAGCATAGTGTATTAGTGTAGTGTATTGGCGTATGTATTAGTGTAGTGTGTTAGTTCAGTGTTTTAGTGTAGTTTTTTAGTGTCGTGTTTAGTGTAGTGTATTAGTGTAGTGTTATAGTGCAGTGTAGTAGTGTAGCGTATCAGTAGAGTGTTTTAGTGTAGTGTTTTATGGGAAGTTATGTATGATTAAAGCATACACTACACTAATACACTACACTAATACACTACACTACTACACTGTACTAATACACTATACTAATGCATTAGACTAATACACTACACGAAAACACTACACTAATACACTACACTAATACACGTCCACCAAAACTAATACACTACACTATACTTGTGCGGGTTCTAGTGTGTTGTGAGGTACGTGCGGTAGGTGGGTATTGTGTGTTAGATGTGTTGTGTGTGCGTCGTGTTGCGTGTGTTGGGCGTAATGGGTGTGATGTGTGGTTTGCGTGTGTGTGTGTGTGTGTGTGTGTGTGCGTGTTCCGTGTGCGTTGTGTGCGTTCTGCGTGTTGTAAGTCTTGTGTTTGTTTTGTGGTGTGTGTGAGAGAGAGAGAGAGAGAGTTCTGTGCGTTATGTGTGTTTTGCACGTCGGGGCTCGATGTTGGGAGGACGTCTCAAGCGAAGCGGCAAAAATCGGTATTAGTGTAGTGTATTTGCGTAGTGTATTAGTGTAGTGTTTTAGTGTAGTGTTTTAGTGTAGTGCATTAGTGTAGTTTATTAGGGTAGTGTTATAGTGCAGTGTAGTAGTGTAGTGTATTAGTGTAGTGTTTTAGTGTAGTGTTTTATGGGAAGTTATGTATGGTTAAAGCGCCTCCTCCACGCCGAGGGTCGGCGGATTTCTTCTGTGCGTAATCGAAAGGCGCTTACGGTGAACCAGCGCCCCTGCCTTTTGAAAATGCCAATATGGCTAAACGTTGGGCCGACGTCGTGCCAAGCTCGTGGGCTACGTGGTCCCCCAGCCGTTGTGCAAACCCTTTTGGCAACTCTTGTGGGAGGAGGAGAGGAGGAGGGAGGCGGAGGAGGGGGATGACGTGGAGGAGGAGTAGGAGGATGAGGAGGAGGCGGAGGAGGAGGAGGAGGAGAAGGAGGAGGAGGAGGAGGAGGAAGAGGAGGAGGAGGAGGAGGCGGAGGAGGAGGAGGAGGAGGAGGAGGAGGATAAGGGGGAGGAGGAGGATGAGGAGGACCAGGAGGAGGAGGAGGAGGAGGAAAGGGAGGCCGCTTGGCGACCTCTTGGGGCTTCTGGGGGCAGCTAAAAGGCTCTAAGGGGCTTCTTGGCCCGCGGATGTCGTCCTCGAGGCCTCCGTGGGCCGTCGCCGGGCCCTCTTTTTGGGTGCTTTAGAGCAGGCTTGGAGGTCTGTGGCCCTCCTGGAGGGCCTCGTGGATCCCTTTTTTGAGTAGGAGATCGACAACAGAATGGATTTACCCCAAAATTGGCTTCCACGCCGAATATCAAACAAACTTACGTAGATTATTCTTGGATTCGCGAAAGGTCCACCAATTGTCTGTGGATTCGACAAGGAAAATCAATTCTGGGGTAAATCAATTCTGTAGTCGATCCCCTACTCGACTTTGGGCAGGATCGAGTGAGGGTTGACGAAATGGGCGGGGGGATCCGCATGCGATACCCTGCCGCTGAGACCTCCGGTGGAGCTCCCTCTGGCAGGTCAAAAGACGTCTCAGGGGGTGTGCCGGAATGGGCGGGGGGCATGCAACACCTTGCCTCTGATGTCTTCGGTGGAGCTCCTTTCGTGGCCACGGCACGTGTGAGAGATGCGTCGAACTGGACGTGGAGATGCTCTGCAACACCTTGCCTCTGAGGCCTTCGTTCGAGCTTCCTGTGTGACCACAAAAGCCTGTGAAGGGTACGCCGAGAAATGGGCGGGGTGGCCATGCAACAGCATGCAACTGATGTCTTCGGTGGAGCTCCATGTGGTGCCGCGAAATATGTTAGGGGTGTGCCGAAAGGGGTGCGGGGACACTGTGCAACACCGTGCGTATGCGGCCTTCGTTGGAGCTCCCTGTGGGGCGAGGTGCGTATCGAAATAGACACGTGGAGAGCAGAGGCAGGAGCAGTTAGGAGCTGCCCCTCTCGCTTCGCCTTCCTCCCTCCGCTCTCCGGCACTCTCCGTCATCCCCCGTCGTCGGCGATGACGGCGCACTGTCAACCGAATGCGGATGGACCATCGCTTTTTGCTCGCCTCCTTCGAGATTTCTTCGCCGTTGCCCAGGTACAGGCGGTATGCCGAGTTCGCCGAGACGCGAGCGGGTGGCGCTCAAGGGGAGCACATTCTCGGTGTTGAAGACGACTCGTACGAGGCATCCGCCCGAGCAGTGGGGTGGGAAAGCTCCGCCCTCCCACCCCCATTCCCTCGCACATCCTATCCTGTGACCCCACCCTGCCTTCCCGTCCGTCCCCCGCGCCCTTCGCTTACCTCATCCCCCCCCCCCCGCTTCGCCTCGCCCCACCCCGTCCCCACTCTCACCAACCCTCCCGCCTCTCTCGCTCTCTCCTTCTCCTCCTCCTCCTCCCGCCTACCTCCTCGACCCTCTACTCCTCCTCCTGCTCCTCCTTTCCCTGCCCCCTGTCCCTCCCCATTCTGCATCCTCCAAGCTTCCGAACCTCTGCTGCGATGCGTTGTGACTAGACCTTCGACGGACATCTTACCGTTGCGACGCAAACTCTCAGGCACGCCCAACAAGGACGCGAAGACGAGACGTGGATGCGATGGCGGAGGAAAGAACTGCAATCATACGAATGTCCTCCTCGTCCTCCTATTCGATCCCTGTTCCCCTTCATCTTCTCTCGTCTTCTTTCTCCTCTCTTTGCTCTCTCGTCCGTCCTCTGTTCCTCCCTGTTCCGTCTCTCAGGTTGCTCCCTGCGCTCCTCGCCCACCCGCTCGCCGTTTCTCGTGCTCAAGCCTGCTGGCATCCTGCGGCACCGTACGAACTCCTGCGTCTGTAGAAGAGGAGGAGGAGGAGAAGGAGGAGGAGGAGGAGGAGGAGGAGGAGGAGGAAGAGGAAGAGGAGAGGGAGGAGGAGAAGGAGTAGGAGGGGGAGGAGGAGGAGGAGGTCGAGCAGGAGGAGGAGGAGGAGGAGCAGGAGGAGGAGGAGGACGAGGAGGAGGAGAGGGAGGAGGAGGAGGAGGATGAGAGGGGACGACGGTTGCTGGCCTGTTGCAGCAGTTGGGAACGAGTTTCCTTGCCATCCGTGTTGCGCGATGTCAGGGGCTCGCCGCTCGCCCACCTCCACCCACGAATCCCACATGCGTGGGCAAGACATGGGGGGCGCCACCACGACGGGAGTCAGTGTCAGGCGATCGCAACCATGGATCAAGGGGGCGTGGATTAGCGACGGGCCCCGCTTCCATGGGAAACCGCAGATCTCCGCCGCCGAGCGAGGCGGCACCGGCCGCATTTTGGGGAGGGCGCCTCCCCTGATCCATGGATTGGTCGACCGCGCGCCGCATCCATGGATCGCTAATCCCTGGTTGCGCGCCCCCGGAAGTGGGAGCGTGCAGGTCGTTCGTGAGGGTGCCCTTCCACAGCATGGCGGCGAGGGCTGTGTTTTTTTGTCCGCGTGGTCCGACTGGTTGTGCAGTCACTGTGTCGCCCGCATCTCCCGTGTCGTATTGCGCGAACGGTTCGGACGGTTATCCCTGTTGGCAGATGTGGGATCGAAAGTAAGCGGCATTGAGCCTGCTCAACGTTCGAATCGCGACAATGCATCCAGCGGCGCGCGCGACTTGCTCATCAGCTCGTTGCGGGCACTACAGTTTGGTCGTTCCGTGTTGATTTGTCATGTGTAAAGCCAGAAGCAAAACAGTGGGCGTTGCTTGTTTGTTAGTTTGGCTCAGCAGTTTCACGCGTTCGTCAGCGTAGCTCAGCATATTGCCGACTCCTGTTTTGGGAGTGTCTTTAGATGCTGTCCATCCATGCCTTCAACACCGAATGCTCCACATAGTACGATCTTCTGTGCATGCCTACGTCCACGGCCTCCGCTGGACCACTGCGGCAGTTTGCTGGAGAAGTGCAGCTCATTGTGCCCAGGCCGCCTCCTCGAAACCCTGCGCGGATGCCATAGGGCTGCAATACCACATCCACGAGAGCGCTTTCGTCGGCCTCCTACCCGCAACAAACACCACATGGAATCGCGAATCGTTGGTGGCCCTTGTCTTATTCATTGTTTTGCCGATCGGCGCGGGCCCTCGCACCCCCGCCCCTCCCCCCCCATGGAGTAGATCTTGGCTGCTTTGGGCGCTTGTTTCAGGCAGATGGAGCCTCCTCCAAGGACGCACTGCCGCACGCAGTCGCACCGAGCAGAGGTGCGGAGCCGGACCCCATCCGCTCCCCCCCCTCTTCGCTCAATGCCGAAACGGCGAAAATAAAAAACTCACAATTCGCGAATCCTTGATGGGTTTCCGCCATTGTGGCCGCGCCCCAACCTCGGTTGGTCAATTTGCACGTTGCCCTGGTTCAGCTCGTCGGCAGCCGCAGCCTGCATCCCCCCACCCGCCGGTCCGCCGTGGTGATGCCTGAGGCCCCGCCGGCTTCAGGTAGTTCGTCTTTGCGCGGCTCGCTCTGACTTGACTCGCCGCTTGTGCTCTCGCCTACGGCTGCTGACTAAAAATCAGGAGGGAAAGAAACACACAGACACAATTAATCGTCGATCCCCGAGAAAATATCGGAAAATATTGGAAGTGGGGGGGAAGACAAAAACCAAGAAAATATCGGAAATATGCGGAATATTGTTATTTGTGTGTATTTATTTGTGTGTCCTTGGGCCCCTTGAAAAAAGAAACGCTGATGGGCCCATCCTCCTCCTCTCCCCATCCATCCTCTCCTCCACTCCAGGACGAGACGACGATCGGCGGCGGGCCCGGCGGGGCAGTGTGCATGGGGGCAGGACCTCTCGGCAGGCGGGGCGGGGGCTTCTCTCGGGAGCCCCTCGCGCCCTCTGAGCACATAAGAAAATCCGATGTGGGCTTCGGAGAAGGGGGCACGAGGCTTCTCGACGAAGGCATCTATACACCACCACCGTGCCAGGCCAGGGCCATCCTGGGCCCCAGGACGGTGTATAGACCCTCTTGGCCTCGGCCAGGAGGGCGTATACACCATCCTGAGGCCCAGGATGGCCCTGCCTTGGCACGGTGGTGGTGTATAGATGCCTTCTGCGAAAGCATGCACGAGTGCTCCCGAGGAGCCCCGCCGCCCTCTGAGCAGGCCTGCCCCCTCGAGAGGTTCTCTTTTGTATTCTCTCTCTATTCTTGCTGTTTATAAGCAAGTAAGTATCAACATCCCTCTGGGCCATAACGCGCGTTCTGCGCCCTGTCCTCCCCCCTCCCTCCCCCCCCATAACGCAACGCTCCCCCCCCCTCAGTGCGTCCCCGGCACTGCCGCAGTGCCGCACTGCGTCCGGCACCACTGTCTGGGGGGTTCGGTGGAGGTCCCCATGGGGCCACGAACCGTGTGAGGGGTGTGCCATTATGGGGGTGGAGCCGCATGCGAACTTTGCCACTGGGGCCTCCGGTAGGGCTCTTTATGGGGCCGGAACCGTGTGAGGGGTGTGCCGAAATGGGTGTGGGGACGCATGCGGGCACACCCTCTGGGACCTTCTTTGGAGCTCCCTATGGGGCCGCGAAACGTGGGAGGGGTGTGCCAAAATGGGTGTGGGGACGCATGCGGGCACACCCACTGGGACCTTCTTTGGAGCTCTCTATGGGGCCACAACGTGTGAGGGGTGTGCCGAAATGGGTGTGGGGGACGCATGCGGGCACATCCACTGGGACCTTCGGTGGAGCCTCTTATGGGGCCACGAAACGTGTGAGGGGTGGTGCCGACATGGGTGTGGGGGACGCATGCGGGCACACCCACTGGGACCGCCAGTGTACCCCTATGGGGCTACGAAGCGTGTGAGAGATGTACCGGCATGGGTGTGCCATGGGGGCCGGACTCGTGTGAGGGGTGTGCTGATATGGGTGTGGGAGACGCATGCGGGCACACCCACTGGGACCTTCAGGGGAGCCCCCTATAGGGCCACGAAACGTGTGAAGGGTGTGCCGAAATGGGTGTGAGGGAAGCATGCGGGCACACCATTTGGGACCTTCGGTGGAGCTCCCTATGGGGCCAGGACACGTGTGAGGGGTGTGCCGACATGGGTGTTGGGGACGCATGCGGGCACACCCACTGGGACCTTCAGTGGAGCTCCCTATTGGGCCAGGAAGCGTGCGAAGGGTATGCCGAAATGGGTCTCGGGGAAGCATGCGGGCACACCATTTGGGGCCTTCGGTGGAGCCCCCCTTAGGGCCACGAAACGTGTGAAGGGTGTGCCGAAATGGGTGTGTGGGAAGCATGCGGGCACACCATTTGGGACCTTCGGTGGAGCTCCCTATGGGGCCACGAAACGTGTGAAGGGTATGCCGAAATGGGTGTGAGGGAAGCATGCGGGCACACCATTTTGGACCTTCGGTGGAGCTCCCTATGGGGCCAGGACACGTGTGAGGGGTGTGCCGACATGGGTGTTGGGGACGCATGCGGGCACACCCACTGGGACCTTCAGTGGAGCTCCCTATGGGGCCACAAAACGTGTGAAGGGTGGTGCCGACATGGGTGTGGGGGATGCATGCGGGCACACCCACTGGGACCTTGGGTGGAGCTCCCCATGGGGCCAGGACTCGTGTGAAGTGTGTGCTGATATGGGTGTGGGGGACGCATGCGGGCACGCCCACTGGGACCTTCGGTGGAGCTTTCCATGGGGCCATGAAACGTGTGAAGGGTGTGCCGAAATGGGTGCGGGGGACTGCATGCGGGCGCTGCCGCTGGGGCCTTCGCTGTTGCTCCCCACGGGGCCAGGACAAGGATACGTTTGAGGGGTATGCTGAAAAGGATGATGATGCTGCTGCTGCTGCTGCTGCTGCTGATGATGATGATGATGATGATGATGATGATGATGATGATGATGATGATGATGATGATGATGATGATGATGACGAGGCTGATACTGATGATGATGATGATTATGATGATGATGATGATGATGATGATGATGATGAGGAGGAGGAGGAGGAGGAGGAGGAGGAGGAGGAGGAGGAGGGAGAAGGAGGAGGAGGAGGAGGAGGAGGAGGAGGAGGAAGAGGAGGAGGGGGAGAAGGTTGAGGATGAGGATGAGGATGAGGGTGAGGATGAGGATGAGGATTAGGATGAGGATGAGGATGAGGATGGATGATGGAGGAGGGGGAGGAGGAGGAGGAGGAGGAGGAGAGGAGAGGAGATGAGAGGAAAACGCGGGGCACCGTCTCCCGAAAACAAGGACCCGACGCCACAGGATGGCGGAGGAAAGTGAGCTTCTCCCCCTATCTCCTCCTGGCATCGCCGCCGAGCGGAGGCGGACGGGGGGCACGGGGCGGGTGGCGGAGCAAGACGGTGGGAGGCCCCCGCGGGCGGGGGGGGGTGCCGACGCCCCTCAGGCGGTCCTGAGCACCGTGCCCCCGCCGGCGGCTGGCCGATGCCGCTGCGCCGCGCGCGCGCGCTGGGCGCGGGGCGGCCCTCCTGATCACCGAGGGCCAAGGAGCCCCTAACTCGGAGGAGGAAAAGGTAGCAATACCGCTACCCTTGGCCCGTTTCCCCTCCTTTGGGCCTCCCGGGGGGCCCTCCTCGCCATCGCTGGAGTCTCCTTCAAGTTCTGGTCAGAACGCACCCCAGGAGAGGTCCAGGGAGTAGCGGTATCGGTACCTTTTGGCTTCCCCACTAACCTGAATAACATAGTGGAGACATGGCTTCACCGAGGTCCCAGTCTTTGCATTAGGGATGGTAAGTCTGGGCGGTCTGGTTTGATACGTTGTCAGAAAAGACCACCTGTCCCAAAACTTGTTGGCCTCCTAACTTAGGTCGCCTCCCAAAGGGTCCCGGGTCCTTTTGTTGCTGATCAGCTGAGGCACCCTGCCTCTTGGAAGACCTTATGCCTTTATAGTTGCCCTCTGGGGAGCGTTGAACTCCTCGTTTTGTGATGCTTGGTTGTGACACCCATGTTTCCCGCGCTGCCGCCTGGGTCGGAGCCTCGGTTGTGGCAGCGCGGCTACTTGTCGAGGAGCCTCTCTTGTGCCGCTGCAGTCTGTATTCCCCACTGGTGCAGATAGCTGGATTTGAGTGGAGGAGCCGTCCGAGGCAAAAGTGGGAATCCTTTGACGAAGGGCAGGACCTTTCCAAGATGTCCTCTGCCTTTCGCAAAGAGCTTCTCCCCTTGCCGAGGAAGCGCAAACAGGGGTCCAAATCGAAAGTGCTTGGCTTGTTGGCAGGTCTCCGCTTCCGTGAGACAGAAGTTGGCGCACAGCGTCGCAAGGTCACGCGGCAGTGTCTCGACGTTCTGGGGAGACTCATTACTCCCCGTCCGTGCCCGCAAGCACGATCCACGGAGTGTGTGTGTTGTGTGTGTGTGTGTTGTGTGTGTGTATGTGTGTGTGTGCGTGTGTACGTGAGTGAGTGTGTTTGTGTGTGCGTGTATGTGCGCGTGTTTGTGTGTGTATGTGTGTGTGTGTGTTTGTGTGTGTATGTGTGTGTGTGTGTTAGTGTGAGTGTGTTTGTGTGCTTGTTTGTTTTTGTGTGTGCGTTTGTGTGCGCGCGCGTGCGTGCGTGCGTGCGTGCGTGCGTGTGTGTGTGTGTGTGTGTGTTTGTGTGTGTGCGTGTGTTTCTGTGTGTGTGTGTGTGCGTGTGCGTGTGTGTGTGTGTGTGTGTGTGCGTGTGTGTGTGTGTGTGTGTGTGTGTCTCTTCCTTCGCCGTCCGAAAGCACCGCTGCGGATTTTGTTTTTCAGATTTCGACATCCCGGGGCCTGCACGGGGTCCTTGGGGGCCGTCAAGAGCCGACCCGGGGGCGACGAACCAGTCCCAGGGATGCGGTCGAGAGCCCGTTGGGGCCGAGGATGTTCTTGTTGGGACGCGTTGTTCGACGTTGCCTCTGGTCTTAACCAGTTTCGGAACACTCCGTTCTAGGCCTCCTAGATGGGGTCGGAGTAGATGGGATCGGAGGATAGCGCCGCATCGCCGATGCATCGGCGATGCGGCTTGATGCGGGACCCGATGTTCTCCACGCCGATTGCGCCGATGCCTTGCCGACGTCGCCGATGCATCGCCGATACAGCGGCGATGGTATCGCCGATGCATGGCCGATGCGGCGCGATCCTCCGACCCCATCTGCTCGAACCCCTTCCAGGAGGCCTCTATCCGCGGTAGGCTCATACGGAGGCTGGGACCTTGGGCCCCTGCCCAAAAAGACGGTGGACACACGGTCTCGCCCGTCCTGGCGGACGCTCCTCCTCTCCAGCTCTCCGACGTCGGCAGCCTTCCAGAGCGCGCCCACCCGATCTCTCGACCGCCTCCTCGCGGACGGGCTGTGCATCGCATCGCTTCGTCAGCGGCACGAGTGAGCTGATTGGACTGCCACGGGGCGCCTTTACATTTAAGTCGGGCATGTCCCTTGTCGTCGTCCTCCACCGGAGGGGTCATCGCGCCAACATCGCAGAGCGGATTTCGTCCGGAAAACAATGGGATGATCCCGGATTGCCATGGAGAATGTCGTTCCAGATTTCGAAGCGAATGTCGTGCGGTTTTTTGCCAGGAAAACGAATGAAGGCTACTAAACATCCACGTGAAATCCGCTTCGTTTTTCGCTCGCCGGCTCGTGGTTCTGCATGGACAGAAATCCACGCACAACCCGCTGCAGCACGTCTGCAAGGTCGGTGCAGGGAGATTAGGGGCGGTCTAATTGACCCCCCAGCAAACCATCCCCTTCCGTGACGCCCCCCTCGCCTTGCCCCAAGACGTGTGTGTGCGGCCGCAGGGAAGCTTGAGAGGCGGTGGGGAGGTCACGGAAGGGGAGGTGATGGGCCTGTTTCTCACCACCACCACCATAAGTTGGAGGGGGGAAGGAAGTGGAGGAAGAAGAGGAGGAAGATTAGGAGGAGGAGGAGGAGGAGGAGGACAAGCTAGGTGCGCTCGCGTCATATCTGACGTCCTACCCCTCCCTCCCATCCCTTACCATGGCGCTGATTTTCTCTATCCGCGGACGCGTGTCGTAGCGGACCTGTGGCTCCGCGCGCGCGTGCGTAGTGGGTGGTGGTGCACGTGCGTGCGTGCGTGCGTGCGTGTGTGGTGGTTGTGGTGGTGGTGGTGGTGGTGGTGGTGGGGGTGGTGGTGGTGGTGGTGGTGGTGGTGGTGGTGGTGGTGGTGGTGGTGGTGGTGGTGGTGGTGGTGGTGGTGGTGGTGGTGGTGGTGGTGTGCTGGTGGTGGTGGGTGGTGGTGGTGGTGGTGGTGGTGGCGGGCGGCGCGGTGGTGGCGGGCGGGGGCGCGCGAGAAAAAGGCCCGCGCTGGGGCGAGAACGCCATCCTGAACGACGGAGGCCAAACACCGATCCGAAAATGAGGCCCACGCTGCAGCGGGAGCACGATTCGGAACGATTCGGGAGCAGAAATGAGGCCGGCGCCTCAACGAGAGCAGCATTTTGAGAAAAAATGACGCCGGCGCCTCAGCGAGAGTCGTTTCCCGGGATTTCCCGGGAATCTTGTGTGTAAAAAAACAGTACGCGGAGGGTGCGCGGCCATCACCCGGACGCCATCAGGGGAAGAGGGAGAGTATTTCCATATTGATTAATTGTGGAGGAGGAGGAGGAGGACCCCTTCCCCCTCCTACTTGTGGTGGTGGCGGTGGAACACAAGCCCACCAGGATGGTTTTCCAGGGGTCGGTTAGGCCGCGCCCGAAGCGGAAGGGGCCTCCGCGCGGCCACGGGCGCTCTCTGCGAGCGCGCGGCGTCCGAGGGCGGGCGCCTCGCCCTGTCGCGCGCGCGGCGGTGGAGGACTGGCACCCCTTCTACGACGCCCGCGGGGTGAAGGCGCGGCGGGGGCGCGGTCTTCGAGTAGAGGGAGAGGGAGGAGGATCGAGGATCGAGGGGGACGAGGAGGATCGAGGATCGAGAAGCAGGAGGGTCGAGGGGCGATGTGGACAAGGATCGATGTGGATGTCGAAGGGCCTTTGGGGGGAGGGGGCTCGATCAGGAACGAAAGAAGGACGTTCTGAGCATCCTGGATGGGGTCCGAGTAGATGGGGCCGGAGGATCGCGCCGCATCGCCGACGCATCGGTGAATCATATCGATGCGGAGCTCGTTTTTCTCTACGACGGCGTCGCCGATGCATCGCCGACGTCGCCGATGCATCGCCGGTGCGTCGCCGATACATCGCCAGTGCGTCGCCGATGCATCGCCGGTGCGTCGCCGATACATCGCCGATGTATCATCTTCTCCGATCTCATCTACGGGCTTTAGAATTTCAACTACAGAATTGCTTTACTCCCACATTGGTGTCCCGCCGAGACGGCAAGAGACGCGAAGACGGTTTGCAGATTTACGGGGCATGGTACGCATTTTGTCGCACGCTCGGCGGGAACATCAGGTTTGGGGCAAAGGAGCTCTGCAGTCGATCCTCTGCTCGAGTCCTCCGCCCTCGTCGCCTGGCGTTGCGTAATTCAAGGGCGAGAAGGAGGACGCTTTGTGGGCCCCGGAAACGGCAGGGCCGTTTTTTCATCGTCAATGTCCCTTGAAAATGGAAACGGCAAAAAAACGGCGACCGGAAACGGCAACAAAAACGGCTCCAGGATTGGAACCGGAGCCGGAACCGGTCAAAAAACGGCGACGGAACCGGTAAAAAAACGGCGTCGGAACCGGCAACAAAAACGGCAAATCGGAGCCGGTAAAAAAACGGCCCTGTCGTTTCCAGGGCCCACTAAGGGGGCGAGAAGGAGGACGCACAAAGTGCACGAGTCCACGCCGGTGGTGAAGGAGCGCCTGGCGCGAGCGTGCGTACCACGAGGCTGGTCTCGCGGACCGGGGGGCTACAACTTCATGTTGGGCGCGTGCGTCCTCTGTGGGCTCCCTCGTGGTAAGTCGGGCCTGTCCCTCTACAGGAGGAAAGCTCAAAAGCAGTCAAACAATCATCGGGGGACGATTTTTTCTGAGTATCTGTGAGCATTTGTTTGAGCATCTCTGAGCTATTTGTAGTGTTCGCCCAGAGTCCGCCTGTAGGAGGACACGGCCGACCTACCCCTGGCGACGGGGGGGTGATAAGTGGGGGGGGGGAAGGGTGCACCTTCGGAGCCCCAAGGGGGCCCCCTGGGGCCCAAGGGGTGCACGGAGGGTGCCCGTTTCGTCGCCGTTCCCGTTCCCCCCCCCCCCACTGCAAATGAAGCCACGCTCGGCGCTGTAGGCCCTCGTCCCGCTGCTGGGCTCTGGTGCCGACGGCCGCCGCGCATCCGACCCTCCCGCTCCTTGGCATCCCCACTCTCTCGCCTCGTGCTCTCCTGCTTCCTTCTGCCACCTTCTCACCGTTCTCTCCTCCTGCTCCTCACCATTCCCCTTCCCCACTTTTGGGGGGGAGGGAGGAGGACGGATGACAGAGTAGGAGGTGGAGGATGAGAACAAGTAGGAGTGCGATGCGGGTGCGACTCTTCCCCTTTTGCCTGCTTCTCCTTCTCCTCCCCCTCCCCTTCGTCTCCCCTCCTCTTCCTGCTTCCGTCTGAACGTCGCATGAGAATCAATCAGAGCGTGTTTTTTTATTCCAGGGCGATGACGGGCGTCACCGGCGGGGGCGGGCAAGGGGCCCGCGACGTCACGTTTCGCGCCGGCGGCGTCTGGGAATGCCCAGGAATGACCGAAGACGGGTAGGAGCAGCATGTAGGTGGCGGTCTGTACCGCAGCGCCTGTGTGAACCACAGTGCCTGCGTACACCACAGCGCCTGCGTACACCACAGCGGCCGTGTGCAACACAGCACCAGAGTACACCGCGGTGCCTGCGTGCACCACAGCGCCTGTGTGCACCACGGCGCCTGCGTGCACCACAGCCACCGCGTGAAGCAGAGCACCACTGCTGCAGATATATCAGGAGGGAAAGGAACACACAGACACAATTAATCGTCGACTCCCGGCAAAGTATGCAAAAATATGGGAAGTGGGGGGGAAGACAAAAACCCAATACATATGGGAACATATGGGGGATCCTGTTATTTGTGTGTATTTGTTTGTGTGTCCTGGGGCCCCTTCAGTATAGAATGTGTCAAGGAATCCACATGGCAACCTGCAGCTCCTGTGGATGCCACACGCAAACGGAGCCGTCTTGGGACCTTGGGGGCGCCCCAGTGGGCACCCGAGAGGGCTTCGGAGAACGGCCCCGGTCCCGAGCCGTGCGGGGGTCCCCTCCTGGGTCTCAAGAGTATGCGCCACCACCACCTCCAGTTCCCCTGCCCCCTCCTCCTCCCCCTCCCCCCC
Organism: Prorocentrum cordatum; assembly: GCA_963575745.1. Taxonomy (NCBI): domain Eukaryota; class Dinophyceae; order Prorocentrales; family Prorocentraceae; genus Prorocentrum; species Prorocentrum cordatum. The sequence continues at coordinate 293,334 of CAUYUJ010013781.1, read as the reverse complement.
TCCTCCCCTCCTCCTCCCCTCCTGGGTCCCAAGAAGATGCGCCACCACCACCTCCAGTTCCCCTCCCCCCCTCCTCCTCCCCTCCTTCTCCTCCCCTCCTCCTCCTCCTCCTCCTTCTCCTCCTCCTCCTCCTTCTCCCTCCTCCTCCTCCTCCTCCTCCTCCTCCTCCTCCTCCTCCACACCACCACCCTCCTCCTCCCCTCCTTGTTCCTGGGAGAAGGGTGGGGCTAGGAACGTGCGGGTGGTGCTCAAAGATAGTTAAACAATAGTCAGGGGACGACTGTTTGAGCATTTTTGGTGATTTTGGAGTGTTTGTTTTGACTCTTTATGTTTCGTTCAAAATCCCTCTGTAGGAGAACACCCCCGACTCAAGAAACGGGTGGATGGAGGAGAGAGGGATGGACAAGCGAGGTGCGCTCGCGCCGGATCTGTTGTCCTGCCCCTCCCACCCGTCTTTTCTCACTGCACCGGCTTGGTATCCAACTACCCGCCGACGCGTGCTGTAGCGGACGTGGCATTCCTGAAAATGACCCAATCGTGTTGTGCGTAGTCGGGAAAGGGGAGTTGCGTAATTGGAGAAGGAGGAGGAGGAGGAGGAGGAGGAGGAGGAGGAGGAGGAGGAGGAGGAGGAGGGGGGTTGGCGGACGAGCAGGAGGATGAGCAGGAGGAACGGAGGATGAGGAAGGATGGGACGAGGATGAGCAGCAGCAGGGAACGAGTGGTGTGAACAGGAGGACCCGTGGAACGCGGATGGGGGGAAAGGAGGGGGGCGACAACGATCAGGAAGGACTCGGTCCCAGGAATTCGGCTCGCGCTGTTGCGAGAGTGCTATTCTGAACACAGAGAGCGAAGTACCGATCCTCATAATGCGGCCCATTCTACAGCGGCAGCAACGTTTTGAAGGACCGAAGAAGAGCAGATTGTTTAAAAGCATGGGGTTTATCATTTCATTGAGCTTTTGTGCGTAGATAGCAATGCGCGTAGAGGGCGGGACAATTTCCGCGCAGAGTCAGGGGAGAAGGGAGGATAGTGGTATTCATATTGAGTAAGTGAGAAGGGGGTAGGACTGGGACGTGGGGGGACGAGGGAGGAGGGGGGAAAGGATGGGAGGAGGACCATAAACACACACACACACACAAGGGGAGGAGCGAGGATGGATGAGCAAACAGAGGGTGATGATGATATCATGAGGAGGAGGAGGAGGAGGAGGAGGAGGAGGAGGAGGAGGAGGAGGAGGCGAAGTAGGATGCGCAGGAGGAGCTCCGCCCCCCCCGCCGCTCTCGAATCTCCGTCTTTCCCCTCCCTCTTTCCCTCTCGCCCCCGCTCGATGAGACCCCCAGACCTCTTCTGGGCCGTGCTCCGGCATCCGAGGGCGGACCTGGCTGCGGCGATGCGAGGGCCCCACCAGGGCCCAACGATGTCAAAACTGTAAGATCCCCCTCCCCCCTCGTGCCTTCCTGACCCCGCCCCGCTCCCGACCCCGCGCTGCCTGCGCCCTCGCCGCCTTCGCCGGCGCGACCGCAGTACTTCCACAACTTCAACACCGGCGAGCGCATGCGCCAGAGCCCAGAGCAGATGCCCAATGAGGCCGACGTTTCCCCCCCTCCCCCCCCCCTTCCCCCCCCCCTCGTGCGCTCCGCGCCACTAAGACAATACGATGGGGAGCAGG